>JAKGSA010000810.1:202050-315439 GCA_033558755.1 Philaethria dido
TAAGTGGTTACCTTCGCCCATGAACATCTACAACACAAGAGATGTACTAGATGCGTTGCCAACCTAGAGGATACAGATGGAAAGGGAGGATAATGTAGTAGTCCGCTATCGGAACCACCACATTTTGGGGAAAGAATGGGTGGGAAAGGGGAAATTATTGGATGACCTCATAACCCAATTTATAATAATAAATCTTTTTAATTTTGAAATAACTTTTTGTTTGTCGTCGACGGAAAGCTCTACAGAAATGAAGTGGAAACTCGTTAGCCATTTTTTTTTAATTTCTATTAAAATTAATTATTTTTAACCTCCTTTGTATGAATTTTGTTATATTAAAAACAATTTAGATGTCATCTTAGTGCAGTGGTATAGTGTCTGGCTGTAAAGGTGATTGATTTAGGGTTCGATCTCTACTCAGAGTAATTATGATATATAAGTAATTTTTGTTTCTAAGCTTTAAAATCATTCATGAGAAGTGACAGATAAGAACAGAGTGTCTTGTCACTAGGTGGGGAAGGGAGAGAAAATCGTGAAACTGAAACAAAACTATAGCGATGTTAGGGATATATTATGACTTTAATTTCTTTTCTCTGGATATAGTCGGGAAAACCTAGTATTAAAACTGTGTCTTGAGTAATCGAACCCACAACCATAGTGGGCTACTTAGCCACTGCGCTATAATATTAATTAATAATTATAATAAATACTTTGCTGATTTTTAAATAATTCACAGACACACACATGTGCGCATGTGCACATACACATACACACACACACACACACACACAGCTTTGTTACTATTATGTTATATGTATGCATGTTATTGTTAAGCCAACGGACAAACGAGACATTTCCAACACAAGTGTCTTTGACTGCTTACTAGGAAGTCTCGACTGCTAAATTTGTAAAAATATTTTTCAAATAAATATCTTTTTATTTTTATTATTTATTTTTTTTACTATCACTGAAGTGACAAATATAGTATTTATAAAATATTCCGATATATTCATTTTTATATATATATATATATATGTATATTAAAAAACGTATAAAGATACGACTTTCAAGAGACGTGTGTTATGCCGATCGAATTTCTATAAATAAAATATGTATGTATATATTGCAGCAATATGCTATGTTAAGTTCCATGATTTGTCTGTGTCTCGGGCTACCCTGCTAAATGTGAAACGGTATCTACATACAATTATATAAATGCAATTTAATAAATAAGGACGAATATGGCACTCGAGATAAATTACTAGTTATAAAATAATATTTGTAAATTTATTATTACTTAATAAATTAAAAAAAAAAAAATGAAAACTCACTAATTTCTCTATATTTACCTTTCCAAATTTAGAAATGCATTAGGAGTGTGACAGCCGACTGTAAACATGATTATTGTAGATGCGGTCTACGATTGTGGGATTATTTATGCATCGATTATATTTTTGGTTCCTGCTTAGTAAGTCTAAATATATAGTTTAGATATAGAGATTTTTCATATAACAAGAACAACCACTAATATGGACAAAAAGTGATAAACGAAATCCAATGAGTCCTAAAAACATTGAATCCTTTCTCCTTTCCGATTGGGGGGATCTCTTGTCCGAGTGACAAGTCAAAAATCAAAAAAATCAAAATCAAAGAATTTTATTCAAAGTAAGAAGTTACAAGCTTCATTTTTTTAACGTCAAATAATTTACCACTATTTCACTAAATTTAATGCTTCAGACATGAGAAGTACCGGCGCAAGAAACTCAGCGGAACTGTCTTTTTTTTTCCTCGGTCAGTACTTTACAATTATCTATTAGTGAACATTTTATTAGTTATATGAATAGTAATCCTGAAGCGGCAAATGCAGGTCGGTATACCTTTTTTTAACGTGAAGACATACATTATGAATATGTTTCCGATTTGGGACTCGGAAAGATTATATAGGACTCCGTGGGTCGGAGTCCTATATAATCAGAGTCAGATGTGGGCCGTCTGTATACCCAGTAAAACCACGCGGTGCTCCTTTTCTACCGGTCGAGACCACGGAAACACCCCAGTCTTCCGTGAATCTTAGCAGCAGGGCCCTATGCTCAGTAAATCTCACGGTTTTCACCTCGACCGCCATGGACACTGCTCCTTTCTCCCTACTTTTTATATATATTAAAAAAATAATATTAATCAAGTATATTTCCAGATATTTCTCAAAAGGTCTTTTAGATTTTCTGTTCACGATTGTTGAAGTCGTTTGAGTAAATATTTATATTGTTTTAGGATAACACACTAAAGGCGGTACGAGAGACACGCGTCTCACGTACTTTGTACTGTATAATTTTAGTATGTTTATTTCTGCGAAACTCAATTATCAGCGATCGTTTGTTATTATACAAGTCGATATAAAGTGAAATTTCCTATCCCAATCCGCCCATTGTTACCAACCTCCGCTCGCAATATACAAAAAATAAATAAAAATTTCTAGTTGACGTGTGATTTTTACAATAATTCTGTCAATAACTAGCTTAACGCCTGTCGTGGCGCAGAGGCACAAGCGTGCGACTGTAAATGCGACAGGGTGTGAGTTCGATTCCCAATCCAGGAAATAGAATTTTTCATTTTCTGGGTTTGGTAACAAGGCAAAGCTCGGCGTTGAGTTCCGCTACTCAGCACGCAATGCCTCACTTCGTCGGAAAGCGGGGAACGGAGTGTCTTACTACTACTACTACTACTACTTACTACACTAGGTTCCCGCTGCCTACTCTGCTATATGCGGGATACAGCGTGAAGCTATGTATGTATGTATAACTACTAGCATCGTCGTCGCGACGTTGTCTGACTATAAACTCGACGGTCTTGGGTTCGATTTTCACTCGGGGAAATGATTATACTTAAATAAATTTATATTCGTGTCCCGTCTCTGGAAAGAGAAAAGGGACATTGACTTTCGCCACAATACGCCATGTATCGAATTCCGGTGGAAAGAGAAGAACGAAGTATCTTGTTGACACTAGGTCCTCTTCTTATCTACTCTTCTGCCGACTCTACTATACGAGGTTAATGCTTGATATTATAAAGATGTTTTTTTAACATTACGCTGTATCCCGCATATAGCAGGGAGGGAGAGGGTACCTGAGAACCTAGTGTTAAGACACTCTCTTTCAACAAATCCATTCCCCACTTTCCGCCAGATTGAGAAATTTTTAATTTGTAAAATTGCACCTCAATAATTTTAAAATAGACCAAAACCTTTTTAACCTTATAAATTAGATCACTCTACATTTAGATGAGACTAGAAACGTACGAGTATGAACACCATTAACACTTTTACTAACTTCCAAAGCGAATCTTCAAAGTTGAAAGGACTTAGCCTTACTGCCAACTTCTAACTATCTCGACAGTTGGTTAACTTACCTGCAGAACACCTGTAGTTTCTCGCTTATTTCTTATAAGTTATCTTTATGGTCTAGTGTGTTAGTTTTAAATGGAACTCTAGGAAGAGAAAGATCATGCTTTATCCTAGCAAAGGGTAGGCAGAGACTCAAGAGTGTCCAGACACTCCATTCGCCGCTTTCGGGTCAAAATTTTAGACATTGCGTGTTACGGTGGAACTCAACACCGTCTTTTTCTTATTAGAACAGAGTTATAAATATTGCTTAATTCATTAAAATCGAATTAGGTTTAAGGGAAACAAATCATGACATTTAATAACACGTCCTATGTGCAAGTACAAGTGTAGAAACAACTTCACAGCCATTTAAAAGTTAATAAGATTATTTTTTGTATCATAATTTTGCCATTATTTGAAATAAATGAATTATTTAAATAATGAATTACTTAAAAAATGACAAACTAATAATAATTAATCCTATGAAAAGTAAGAAAATTACAACCTTAGGAACCCATTGGCTTTACTATAAAATTTTGCTTTTACACTTGTATCAGTGTACGTAGGACCCATCGATAAGAATATATATATTTTTTCTTTTTTTAACTTCACACTGTATCCCGCATATAGCAGGGTAGGCAGAGGGAACCAGATAACCTAGTGTTAAGACACTCCATTCTCTTTCGACAATTCCGTTCCCCACTTTCCGCCAAATTGAGGCATTGCGGTTGAGTGGCGGAACTCAACGCCGCGCTTTGCCTTGTTACCAGACCCAAGAAATGAAAATACTAAATTTAACATTTCCTGGAGTGCGAATCGAACCCACAACCTGTCGCGTTTACAGTCACACGCTTGTGCCTCTGCGCCACGACAGGCGTTAATCGATAAGAATAAATTGAACTTTTAAATATAATATTAATGAAATAAACGTTTCGTGTATTATTTTTTACACGTTAACTTCTTTTATTCGATATCCATATTATGTAATTTGTACAAAAACACGTAATCCGCCATTTTTTGCGGCTATTTTGGATTAAATATAATACCGATTGCAAATACAGGTATGCCCTGAATTTCACTAATTGAAAAATATATTAAACTTTATATAGATAAGAAAGGAGTACAAAAAGTTTTATAATAATGCATTAGAAATACAATAAATTAATAAAATAAATATTACGTTAAGTTTGCTTACTTTAATTCTATCATTCCACAATCGAACCCATAGTCATCGCGTTTGCAATCAGACGACGTCCCACTAGGCCATGATGGCCTATTTTACTTTGTAAAATGTAGTAACTTAGTATTGTTCAACTAGCAGGTAAGGCTTCAAGTAAATGAAGCTTAGCTCTGGCTAAGATATACGTAAGCTATAAAAATCGAGGGCAAGCATTATTTGTGTAAAAATAAAATATATTATTAAACTTTATATACTTTAAAATTTTATTTGTAAGATTGGGGGACATATAGGAATTCAACAATTTATCGTTCATAGCAATTTATATGTAGACTTCTACCATTAATCTACACCCCCTACATACCGCTTAAGCGCCCTAGTACATCTTATTATACAATATTTTTTTGTTATGAAATGATTTTATAAAAATGAAAATAAATGAATAAAGATAATACATACATACATACATAGCTCACGCATACGAGAACACAAAATGCAAATAATTTAAATATAGTTATTTCCCCAAGAACCTCTACCCTCCAGGAACTGAACCCTCCAGGAACCGAACCTACAACCAATCACATTTAATTACTCGCTGTCTTACTGCTCACTCGCGAGAAAGGGAGCCCCTTTCTTTAAAAATTACCTTATATTAAAGTATAATTCTGTCTAGTAATACGCCTGTCGTGGCGCAGAGGCACAAGCATGCCACTGTAAACGCGAAAAGGTTGTGGGTTCGATTACCACTCCAGGAAATGGATTTTTTCATTTCTTGGGCTTGGTAACAAGGCAAAGCGCGGCGTTGAATTCCGCCACTAAGCCCGCAATGCCTCAATTCGGCAGAAAGTGGGGAACGGGTGTCTTAACACTAGGTTCCCTCTGCCTACCTTGCTATAGCAAGGTAGGCAGAGGGAACCTAGGGGATACAGCGTGATGCTATGTATGTATGTGTAAAGTATAATTCACACACTACAATATTTTTTACGAATCTCTCGAAGAATTATTAAACTAATGCTATGAAAAAGAAAAGAAAAATACATTTTTTATAGTATTAGAAGGAAAACGTTCCTAATACGTTGGCGTCCCGCCAGCTGCCACTGTTGACCTGCCATCAACAATTATGGCATTTAAACCAACAATGTTTACTTCAAAGTTCACTTTGTATGGCAAAAGCTCTTGATTTGAGAAGCTTTTATGGGTTAATAGAGTTTCACGCTCCTTCACTCATTGTTTAGTAGTTTTTTTTTTAGCTTCACGCTGTATACCGCATATAGCAGGGTAGACAGAGAGAACCTGAGAACCTAGTGTTAAGATACTCCGTTCCCCACTTTCCGCCGAATTGAGGCATTGCGTGCTGAGTGGCGGAACTCAACCCCGCGCTTTACCTTGTCACTAAACCCAGGAAATGAAAATACATTTCCTGGAGTGGGAATCGAACCCACTACCTGTCGCATCTACAGTCGCACGCTTGTATATGCGGGATAAACCGTGAAAATATGTATGTATGTTTTTGATTTTAATTTCAAATCAGACTAGAACGCTAGTGTCCTAGTAATTAATGATTCCGACGTAAAAAAGAGAACTTTTACGTCTACATAATTACATAGTGTCCGTAAATTCCATTAAGTAACTTTCGTTCACACGTGTTTGTGTTACAAATGAATCAATATGGGACACGGATCCAAATCTCATTATAGGGGATAATGTAACTGAATGACACTTATGTATGTTGGTTAGGATCTTTCTGAGTGTATAGAGGGTAGAGAGTTCAATTTAGAATTGATGTATATGAAGTTATAAATTAAAAAAGGTAATTCTTTAAATTATAAATATTATATATTTAATTATATTGACACTGTACCAATTTTTGAAGTATTCTTCTGACATGTAAGCCAGGTTTTCCCCTTTCCCACCCATCCTTTCCCCGAAATGTGATGGTTCCGATAGCGGACTACTACATTGTCCTCCCCTTCCACCTATATCCTCTAGGTTGGCAACACATCTACAACATCTCTGGTGTTGTAAATGTTCATGGGCGAAGGTAACCACTTACCATCAGGTGGTCCTTCTGCTCGTTTGCCATTAGTTATCCATAAAAAAAAGATATAAGAATACATATTTTTCTTAAATATCAGCATCTTAACATTTTTTTCTGTTATCCCGCAGAGTGATTTCAGGTTAGGTTAATTTAATTCAGGTAGAACCTAGTTTCAAGACACACCGTTCTCCACATTATGTCGGATTTCATGTAATTGTGTGTTGAGTGGCGTAACTCAAGATTGCGCACTATTTTATCAAAGCGTAAAAATGAATTAATTTATTCAATCCTCTTGCGTAGGAAGCCGACCCGTCGAGTACAGTATATATTTATATATATATATATATATATATATACTCGTATATATATAAAACATGCGTTACTTAGTGACTGACAGAAAACGTACATCCGAAACTATTATCGAGAAAGTAAAAATTTATCATGTAGGCTCCCTAGAAAGTGTAATGGATCACTAAGAGAGGATTTCTCGACATTACTACAAAAATTAAAAAGACCATAACTCTTAGATCACCTAAACCAAGTCGCGGTATATAACTAATTTTAAATATATTAAAGACACTACTGCTTTATGCTTAGTTTTATCTACTAAAATCCCACACGAGACATATTTTACAAGCTCCGAGCATTTTATTAGTGGCTTGGGAATCATAATGGCAGTAGTTATTTTAGAGCGTATTTAAATATTTTATAAAAGTATGATAAAACTACTGTCGTATTGCAGAGGTACAAGCGTACGACTGTAAACGCGACAGGTTATGGGTTCGATTCCCACTCCAGGAAATGTAAAAGTTAGTATTTTCATTTCCTGGATTTGGTAACTAGGCAAAGCGCGGCCTTGAGTCCCACCACTCAGCACACAATACCTCAATTCGGTGGAAAGTGGGGAATGGAGTGTCTTAACACTAGGTTCTCAGGTTCCCTCTGCCAACCCTGCTATATGCGGGATACAGCGTGAAGCTAAAAAGGAAAGAAAAAAAAATCATTACCCCAAAGAGAAATTGAACATATATGTATATGTTCACCTTTTTCATACAAAAACAACAAGATATTTTCATGAGAAATTGGATTTAAGCCACAAATTACAATCTGGCTCAGCCTATAAGTCCAGGCCACTACAATTAAACAAAAAGCTGTTCGTAACTTTGCCACGAACAAAGTTGAGGTGACCCATTTCACTTCATCGCCTCTTACTTTTGCCAATTTTATAGTAGTTCCGATGAGTACTTAATCTTGTTTAGGCCTGTAAATAAAAAAAAATTAGGCCGTCGTGGCGCAGTGGTAGAGAGTCTATGGTAGTTGTGGGCTTGATACTACTTGGAAAATTTAACTTATTTTCATTTCTCCACTATGGTAATACACCTGTCGTGGCGGAGAGGCACAAGCGTGCGACTGTAAACGCGACAGGTTGTGGGTTCGATTCCCACTCCAGGAAGTGTAAAATTTAGTATTTTCATTTCTTGGGTCTGGTAACAAGGCAAAGCGTGGCGTTGAGTTCCGCCACTCAAAACACAATGCCTTAATTCGACGGAAAGTCGGGAACGCTAGGTTCTCTGGTTCCCTCTGCCTACTGTGTTAAAATGCCCATTAATTTCATAATTTAAGATATAACGTGCTAAGTAACGGAAGTCAACGCCGCGATTTATACTAGAACGGAGGCATTAAAATCAAATCGAACGTACAACCGATTGCGTGTCCATTCAAACGCTGTTCCACAACGCCATGATACGTACGGTTAGCAGAAACGAGGTTTTAAGAGATCTTTTCTCTACCTGTTTGATGACAACTAAGAATAAATCAAAATTCTAATCAAATTAAACCGATTTTTATTTTTATCCCATTATTTATAGCAAAAAGCTATAATTTTACAAAATATTGTCCCACAGATCTCTAACTCTCTCGATATCCTTTGTCAATACAGCCTCCGTCCGCATCCGGTGGTGACAATATCCTTTGAAATCATTTAAAAACACATTCCCGCTTAATCTAACGATTGCCTCCATTTTCGAAACTTATCTCTCTCTCTCTAGCTGTTATATCAATGAAAACTAATAATTTAGACGAAATTTCTTAACAAAATATAATATATTTTTTATAATATATTTAATATATTTTTTATAATATATTTATAATATATTATAAATAAAATATATTTTTATAAATAAAATAATAAAATATACAAAATATAATATATTTTTTATAATATATTTTTTATAGTAATAATTTTCACAAAATATCGTCCCTCAGAACTAATATCACACAGCTTCCGTCCGCATCCGGTGACGACAATATCCTTTGACGTCATTTAAATATTTATAACAGCTGATATTGAATATTCTATTAGCCGGATTTACATAACGACCGCACTTTTACTTGTTGTTTGCCTATAATATTACATTCAGTTATGAAAGTTTAGGAGATATAGCTTTTTTAAGTAAACTGCAAACATACATAGCTTCACGCTGTATCACGCATATAGCAGGGTAGGCAGAAGGAACCTATTTTTAGGACGCTCTGTTTTTCCACTTTTCGTCGAATTGAGGCATTACGTGCAGAGTGGCGGAATTCAACGGCGCGCTTTGCCTTGTTACCAAGCCCAAGAAATGAAAATACTAACATTTCCTGGAGTGGGAATCGAACCCACAACCTGTCGTGTTTAGTCAGACGCTTGTGCCTCTGCGCCACGACAGGCGTTATTACTGATATTTATGTTTTAGATATTTGTTTTATTATTTTTTTCCCTAGATCTTTTTTTATAGCTTCACGTATCATCCGTGTAGCACAGAGAAACTAGTGCCAGGACATTCCCTCCACCGCTTTCCACGCGAATTCCAGTCTTACCTTCTGATACGACTAGCAGGGACAAATAAATATGTACTTCCTGGGAACCAAATCATCAACCAAATGCGTTTACTTTCAAACATTGCCACTGCGCTATGACAGCCTCTTTCGAGATATTTTTTTTATATTGACCCACTGATCCCTTAGTTTCGTTCTCGATCCGTTAGTAATAATTTGGGTATTTTTATAAAATCGAGACATTGCGTTGCTATTGTTGGATGACGGAACTCAACGCCGCGCTTTTGTACCAGGGTAGGCATATGGAAATATAATTTAAATGTAATCTTACCCTCAAAAAGGTATCGAACTCACAACCACTGTCTACAATCCCACTGCGCCACCATAGCTTCAAATTGTATTATTTAAATTTACACCATTTAACAAGAATGCCTGTAAAACTTAAGTGTCGGGTTATCAGGAGGCTAAATCTTAACAATATTAGGGAGAGTCCCTAAAGCAACAGTAAATTACCATATCGATTGAAGTCGCCCTAAACAAATGTAGATAAGAAATTAGTTATCCTTCTTAAGGTAAGCTCTTATAGGCAGAGAGAGAGAGATAGGGAGAGATAGCCAGAGAATTCAGATTTCTTTAAATCTCCGTTCTCTATATTTTGACAAAACAGAGATATTGCATCTTGTCTGGTAAAACATCTGAAGTATCATATTGAGGTCATTGCTGTACATTGAAATAGCGCCTGACTGTAAGCTCGATTGGTTGCAGGTTCGATTCTTAATTGGAGTTATGATTATAGTTAAATTTTTTCCTTCAAGCAAGTTTTTCCTTGGTGCTCATCGTGTTGCAGAGAGAGGAGTTTGGAGAGTGCCTGGGACTTATGACCCAACGTGTAGGTCTAAGGGACACCTTTAAAATGCGCATTAACGTTCCCCTCCACTGCCCGCGCTCCTCTCTCTACCTAACCAAATTTGAAAAGATACTACTAAAGCCGCCTTCGAAATACGTGCTACAAATGAACTGATAATAGTTCTAAACAGACCGAAATCTTTTTGTAGATAATTGAGAGATTTCGCTGTTGTATAATATTATTACGAATAACTCAAAAACTCGTCTGATCATAACTAAATTTAAATGAAAACACTAGCTACTATATTAAAAAAACTATCAATTGTTTCACCCATCCTTTGGCTGATAGAGTTATACGGTAACACACATTAAAAAATACAGTCGAATTGAGAATATATTTTTTTTATATCGGTAAAAAAATATTACCAGTCGTCTTAGTAAGCGTATCTTTTTTTTACTTTACGCTGTATCCCGCACATAGCAGTGGGAACCTGAGACCCTAGTGTTAAGACACTCCATTCTCTTTCAACAATTCTGTTCTCCACTTTCTGCCGAATTGCGTGTTGAGTGGCGGAATTCAACGCCGTGCTTTGCCTTGTTACTAGACCCAAGAAATGAAAATACTAAATTTTACATTTCCTGGAGTGGGGATCGAACTCACAACCTGTCGCATTTACAGTCGCACGCTTGTGCCTCTGCGCCACGACAGGCGTCAATATCTAAGTAAGCGTATTTAAAATGCAAATTTAAATATCTTCACGCCATTTCCATAAGTATTATTGAAAAAATCTAAAATTCAATTAACGGATTTAGGTGAGACAGCGTATTGACACTTTCTATTCAAAAATCTATTTTGAATCCATTATTTGTTTTTAATCTATAGTATAACGCCTGTCGTGGTGCTTGTAAACGCGATAGGTTGTGTGAAATGTAAAAGTTTAGTATTTTCATTTCCTGGGTTTGGTAACAAGACAAAACACAGCGTTGAGTTCATTCGAGTTCGAGTCGCCACTCAGAACGCAATGCCTCAATTCGGCGGAAAATGGGCAACGGAGTGTCTTAGCGGAAATTTGTCGCGCGGAATACAGTGTGAAGCTAAAAAAAATGTTGAATTTTAAAATAATTTTAATTTTCAAAAACGACGGAGTGTCTTAACACTAGGTTCTCCACGACTTGCTTTCAAAAGGAAATTACTGAGTATTTCATGAAATTCCGTGCTAGTGTCCATCGCGTTGCAGAGAGAGGAGTTTGAAGAGGGACTTATAAGGGTCCCTTGAATATATACAAATGCATGTAAATTATTTGACGCATGGTAAATTATTTGACGTTTAAAAAATGAAGCTTGTAACTTCTTATTTTGAATAAAATTATTTGACTTTGACTTTGACTTTGCTCGTCTCCATCATCCAAGCCTCTCTATCCATCTAAACAAATCTGAAAAGATCCTACCAATACCGCCTTCGAAATACATGCTAGTAATAAACTGATGATAGTTCTAGACAGGCATTTTAGTAGATTATAGAGAGATTTCGCCGTTATACCTTTCTCTTTTACTTCCCGATTAACGGGATAGTTATGAACTTGAAGTGTCACGACACTCCGTTCTCCATTTGCCACTCAAATCGAGACATTGCGTGTTGAATGTTGGAACTTAACACCGCGTTTAGTCTTACCAGAGCGAAAAAATAAAAATAATTTAAATATAATTATGCCCCGAGTATAAATCGAACCCATAACCACTCTTATTTACAGTCAAACGTTATTCCACTGCGCCATGATAGCCTCTGTAGGAATATGTGTTTTAAAATAACTAAATAAAAATGCTACACGACTAGCGTCAAGGCTTTTCTCTAGCTTATGTTAAAATTGTGAATATAATAATAAGTTATATTGCGTACTTGAGATATGATGTTAATAGCTTTTCTTATATGAGAAAAGGTTTCCATATGTGTTGGACGTTAGGAAAAATCTGGCTTTCCCTGTGAATGTTGTTGGTTCGATTCCCAATCAAGGATTTTTTACACAAAACAATCAATTTTTATTTATTAAAAGTAATAATGATACTTAAACGCTCTGAGAGGCGTAAGTTAGAGTCCCGCTTTTCAAATAAAAAATACATTGGTGTTCAATTTTTTTTTTCTAAAAATATGATTTCGAATATTTTTCTAAGTGTTATTTAAACACTTTGGATAGAAAAAATATTTTGGAAATGAACAAATTCCTGCTATGTTCTAGTTTTTATACGTTTTTTAAATATATTTTTCTAACATTGACTATACGAGTATCAATATTAAAAGAATAAATTAAAAGAAATGGTAAATACATCACTATAATGAATTAAAAAACCAGATTAAATGGTAAATACAGTAAATGGTAAATAATTAAATGCAATAAAACAAAAGGTAAACAAAAAATAAAAAAGATAAATACACAATAAATGATAAATAAAAAATCAATAGAATTGGTAAATACACCAAAGAAAACCAAATAATAAAAAAACTAACATAAATGGTAAATACGCCGAAACCGAATGGTAAACATCTAAAGGTTTTTACTTACCATTTTCCATTTCTTTGATAAAATAGCTACACTACAATTTAATTCAACATTGCAATGATATATCTATGTTTGAATTTGAAAGGCGTGCAAAATTCCACGTATCAGCATCAAGACATGCTCCAGAGGATTTGTAGAGTTCAGCAAATAAATCTACTACGTACTCGTTTATATAGGAGTACTTGTCAACACGTATTCTATTTGAGCTTAAATCTAAAGAATTTTTTGTAAGTTTTTATTATATTTATATATGAAACAAATATCCCCAAGTGATACGTCACTCTGTATTCAATATTTTTAATTAGTTTAAAATATATATTTGTCATAACTTGAAGTGTATGGAAATTTTACTTTTTTTCAATTTCATGCTCTATCCCGCTTAGCAAGGTCGTCAAAGAGAACCACAAAGACAGAGACACTTTCCTGTGGTAAAAACACAAAAAATAGTAAATACACTGAAAACAAAATGGTAAATAATTAGAAATAATTTAAAAAATCCATTAAAACATTTATAATTTGCCATTTCTGTCATAAAATAACTACAATACATTTTAATTCAACTTTTCAATTATATATGTATCTATATTTTATTTGAGCTTAAATTTTTAGGATTTTTTATAGGTTTTCGTTATTTTTTAAAGGAATATAATAAAAGCAATTCCATGCCATTTCCTGCATAGCAGAGTACTAGAAAGAACCTAGTATCAAGATACTGATTGCCACTTTCTACCCAAATTCAAAACGTTGGTAGAACTCAACACCGCGCTTTGTCTACATTAATTACTACTTATTATTACCGCATGACCAGGAATACGTTTAGAGGTTATTTGTACGCTTTAGAGGTGGATGCGAAAGGTATCTTAGAGATCTCGGCCTGTCTACACCTATTATCAGTTCATTTCTAGCCCGTGTTTTGAAAGTAGCATCAGTAATATGTTTTTTTAATTTAGTTAGATAGAAAGAGGAGCTCGGAAAATGGAAGGAAGAGTTCATTCTTTACACAAGGCACTGATCGGGGCTCCTCTCTCCGATACTTGAAGGACCGTACACGATGAATCTACGGTTTGCTAGGGAATTTCTTCCCTATCTCATATATCGTCTATTGAAAAGATATTGCATAAACATATTATATATTTAGAAAACTTACAATTTTTTTTTGACTAGAGTCGAAGCCGCGCCTGTTGGAAACCGTCCAAGTGCTCTGACCGCTAAGACAGCGGGCGTTCAAATTTTTATGCGTTTTCTATATAAGTTTTTCGTTTTCTAATTGTGTGATTAATACTTAAAAACTACAAAAAAGGTATTGCATGCTACGCTATGATAAATTTTCATTTCCGGTCTGATTAAATATATATTATTTTATCAGACCGGAAATGATTTTTTTAATTATAAACATGTCCTATTTTCTAACAACCACCCTAAGAAGCTATAAAAAATTGTTTTCTTATTCTAAGTAAGTGTCAATAACACTTTGAAACATAAAAAAAGCTATCAAAATAAATATTTTACTATCCAAGCTTTATTTTAAATTTAAGTTGTAAAATCTTTCTCAGTGGTGAAAATTTAAGCAACGAAATAAGATCCTTTGCTGGAGTGAGGCCAAAGTACTTGTACATACTCGTACGAGTTACCTACAGTTCACTTCAGTAAAGTACTTTAAGTGCGATTTTTCTTCAATTTTATGGTATAATATATACCCTACAACATATAAAAAGATTTTAACCGATTTCATAAAATAAAGTTATCAATTAATGCCGGTCGTGGCGCAGAGGGACAAGCGTGCGACTGTAAATATGACAGGTTGTGGGTTCAATTCCCACTCCAGAAAATGGATTTTTTCATTTCCTGGGTTTGGTAATACGGCAAAGCGCGGCGTGTATTTCCGCCACTCAGCACGCAATACCTTAATTCGGCGGAAAGTGAGGAACGGAGTGTCATAACACTAGGTTCCCTCTGCCTTCCCTGCTATATGCGGGATACAGTGTGAAGCTATGTATGTATGTAGGTTATCAATTCGACTTAGGTACGGCGATAGCTTCCGTTAGGACTGACACGATTGACACCTTTGTAAATTGACGATTCGAAAGTGCTTGTAATAGCCTACTTGAATAAAGAATATTTTGATTTTGATTTTGACTATTTTTATATATATTAGAAGCATTAGCTTTCATACAAAAAAAGAATCATCAATAATGGTTCACCCAAAAAAAATATGCAGTAATACACATAAAAAAACAGTCAAACTGAGAACTTCCTCCCTCACTTTTTAAAATCGGTCAAAAATATTTAGAATTTGGTTTGCATACGTTCATGTTATGATAACTTCATGTCCCATGGGTTCTTGAGTATTCTAAACCGGAAGAACTTGTACACTGTATATTTATTTGTATAAGAAATAAAGATATGCTTATTTAGATTTTTTTTTTTTATGGATAACGGATGGCAAACGAGCAGAAGGACCACCTGATGGTAAGTGGATACCTTCGCCCATGAACATCTACAACACCAGAGATGTTGTAGATGCGTTGCCAACCTAGAGGATACAGATGGAAGAGGAGGACAATGTAGTATTCCGTTCTCGGAACCACCACATTTTGGGGAAAGGATGGGTGGGAATGGGAAAACCTGGCTTACATGCCATCGAACCGGAACACATCATAAGATATTTGGCGGTTCGTCTTTGACATGATAGTGGTCGCGAGCCAGACGGAGGACGAACCTCCTACCACCATTATTAAATTATATTAAATTTATATAGAATATTATATATATATTGTAGTTTTTTTACTGGATGAACCGATTTTGATGATTATTTTTGAATATGATAAGCTAGCGCTTCTGATGGTCTGGTCTAATTTAGATTTAGTTGAGATTTGACCAGTATTTTTTCAGTTATTCGCGCCATAATTATAGAACTGAATTGAATTGTGTTATTAATAATTGTACTTTTTAGTGTAGTTTCTTTGAAGTTGGTTTTGTTTTTTGTTAAATTCTTTATTATTTTATATCCAGATAGAACTTGATAGATAGAACACTCAGCATGCAATGACTTAATTCAGCAGAAAGTGGGGAACGGATATCTCAAGAGAACGAAGTGTCTTAACACTATGTTCTCAGGTTCCCTCTGCCTACCCTGCCATGTGCGGTATACAGCGTGAAGCTGAAAAGAAACTAGATAAAGGCCATCGTGACGCAGTGATACGTTGTCTGAATGTAAACGTGGCTCGATGTGGGTTCGATTTCCGCTCAGAAATTATATTTAAATAAATTTCATTTCCAAGCTCTGTCAGTGCGCGCAGTGTCCGGAATTTAAGTGTAAAGTTAAGAACGGAGTATCGTGACACTAACTTATTTCTGCCTCCCTTGATATGTGAAATAAAGTGTGAATTTTTTTTTATGTATAAATATTTTCTTATATTATTGCTTCCACTGAGCCTCATCTGGCTAATTTTAATAAAACGGACGTATAATGTTTTTCAGTAGAACAGTCCCAAAGGACCTTTGAAACCCCGCAATGCGGTTGATATCGATATTATAATAATTTAAATATATATTTATTTTATTATTATTAAAAAAATAATATATTTTTATAGAATGTTTATTTATGATAACAACTTTAATCTTTTCTGCCAGTATAGTAGAGAAAACACGAATGAGTTTGTGCAGGAGTTGAGCTCGAATAGGCGGAGAACGAAGTGTCTTGCCGCATAGCAGGGTAGGCAGAGGGAACCTGGGAACCTAATGTCTGAGACAATTTCTAAGACACTCCGTTCTCTTAAGATTCTGTTTCTCACTTTCCACCGGATGAAGTATTGCGTACTGAGTGGCGGAACTTAACGCCGCGCTTTGTTTTGTTACCAGAGTGTCGAAATGAAACTATGAATTATGCATTATTATAAATATTTTCATTCCCTCGAGTGGAATCGAACCCTTAACCCGTCGCGTTTACTGTTTACTGTGTGCCACGACTAGCCTCTATTATATATATGCGAATAATATAAGAAATAACATTTAAAACTACGTTTAAAAGATAAAATTAAATAAATCAACTTGAAGCAAAAACCTTTGAACACCTGTCGTAGCGCAGAGACACAAGCGTGCGGCTGTAAACACGACATTTTGCGGGTTCGATTCCCACTCCAGGAAATGAACATTTTAAAGCATATTTATTATTTTCATTTCCTGGATCTGGTAATAGGACAAAGCGCCGGTTAAGTCCACCACTCAGCACGCAATGCCACAATCTGGCGGAAAGTGGGGAACGGAAACGTTGAAAGAGAATGGGGTGTCTTAACATTAGGTTCTTAGACTCCCTCAGCCTAGCTTGCTATATCCGGGATACAGTGTGAAGTTAAAAAATATATACTTAAAACTATTTTTAAAAGATAATATTAATATAAATGAACTGTAAGCAAGTGATAGCCGCAATGCGGAGTCACCCCCGAGAGCTTACTCTGAACAAACACCTTTATAAAGAAATATCTTTATGAAAACTATTTTATCCTATTTTGTTTAAGGCGAGAGGTTTCTTAGTTTATTTTTGTACAGTTCCTTAGAGGCTTAATATAAATCTAAATGTAAACTGGATTTGAAGCTGTTTTCTTCAGAAAAGCAATTTGCTTGGTATTTATATTAAACAGATTTTATGTGTATGTTGACGCGGAATAGTTTCGATAAACACGTTTGGTTATAGATTCGAATCCCCCTCGGGGTAATGCTTAATTAAATGTATAATTTATGCCCATTTCTTTGTTCTGGTAAGACAGAATGCGGCGTTGAGTTCCGCTTCTTAACAGGCAATGAACATAACATAAATTATTTTTTTTATCTTTCTTTTTTAAGCTTCTCACCGTATCCCGTATATAGCAAGGTAAGCAGAAAGAACCTGAGAACCTAGTGTTAAAACACTCCGTTCTCCACTTTCCGCTGAATTGAGGCAATGCGTGCTAAGTGGCGGAACTCAACGCCGCATTTTGCCTTGTTATTGTTTTGCCCAGGATATGAAAATACTAAACTTTTACACTTCCTGGAGTGGGAATCGAATGCACAACCTGTCGCGTTTACTGTCGCACGCTTGTGCCTCAGCGCCACGACAGATTTTTTTTATCAGTAGTAATTATACTGAGATAACGTTTTATTTAAACTTTATTAAAATGAGGATGTTCTTAAGTCGATTGTTTTTTTTTTGTGTAACGAATAATTTTTTACTGGATGAACCATTTTTTCATGAATTTTTTTTGTTTTTGCTAGTGCTTTCAGAGTGAAATACATTTATCTCTACCTAAGATCTGACGAGTAGTTTTTGAATTATTCCTTATAATGTAGCATTTTGGTTTTTTTTTGTTGTTAAATTCTGAATATATTCTGAAATGTTTGTAAATACAGATATCTATAATAATGATATCTAAATATATTTCATGGAATAAGTCTTCATATAATTATATTACTAAATATAATACTTACTTCCTTAACTCCACGTTTTGTCCTTAGCGGGGTAGTCAGATAGAACGGAGCGCCAAACGCTACGGTCCTTGCATACCTCTTTCGCCTTGTCCACAGTCATTATCCTTTTCATGCATGCTCTCCTCCTCATGCTTTTTACGCATCCTTCCATCCTTCCTCCAGTATCATTGCTACTGTGTTTTCGAAGGTCAACCGAGGTCTTCCCCCAGCTATCTTGCCGCTCACTTTTTCTTCATATATGTTTCTCACCATTCTTTCATCACGTGCCCAAACCATCTGAGCACGTTCTTGATCATTCTTACTATATATTCTCGGTAATACCTGTCTTTCTAAGTATCTCTCGTTGCGGATTCGGTCAACCAATCTGACTTCACATATTCTCTGAAGAGATCATATTCCTACAACCTTCATCTTTCTTTCGTTCTTCTTTTGACACACTCATATTTCACTACCGTATAACTAAATATAATAAAATATAATAATATATTATATATAAATAATATTTCGTTAGTAAATTGCTAACATCGGCCTCGAGACAGTGTGTAATGAGCTTCCTTCGCCTCGAGGAAATCGTAATTCCTTTTGAATCGACTGTTGCTTACCTACTTCTTATCCGACTTCCAAAAAAAGATATGGTTTTTATGTGTGTTACCGCATAACTTTTTACTGGATGAACTAATTTTGATGATTTTTTTTATTATAAGATAGATAGTGCTTTTGATGTGTTCATTTTAAATTTAGTCAAGATCTGACAGTTTTTGAGTTATTTGTAATAACACTTTTCAGTGCATTTCGTTTGAATTTGGTGATCTGTATCCTGCGAACTAGCTGTATCCTGCGACTTTGTTGACGTGGGCTATAAAACTTAAAATATCTTTTATCGTTTTTGTAAGAATTTCGAGATATCGTCTAATTATGATCCCTTATAGAATCCCTTACAACTTATGGTCGGCCAGTAATTTCGCTTGTACGTTGTCTGTCAGTCACTCGGTAACGCAAGCGTTTTATGTATATTCATGTTTTTATACATATCCTATTTAGTTAGTAGCTCATATTTTAATCTGATGTTCTTGAAATTAGTTATTATAGTTTAAATCCATTCTATGAAATTTGCATAAAAGAAGTGAGAAAGAAGAAGAAAAAAGAGTAACAAGCATCAACCTTTACAAATATTCACATTTATAATATTAGTAAATAAACAAAAATATAAACGTTTACCTCAGAATTTGGACGTTCTATTGAGAAAGAAAAATTTCGTAATTATTTTTTTTTTTAAATTCCACAACAAATTAGATTCACCCGACATGTTGAGTTGTTGAAAAAGACTGAAGTGTCTTAACACTAGGTTCTCTGGTTCCCTCTGCTTACCCTGCTATATGCGGGATACAGCGTGAAGCTAAAAAAAAAAGAAAAAAAAAGAAAATTCTCAACTATTAATATTATAATTAACTCATACAACAATTTGTCTGATATCGATATCTTTCACGACACACTGATTAACTTTAAAAGGAAAATCCATCTTACTTTATGTTACGTTAGTTGTAATAATTTTTTTTCTTTTTTACACATTCATTTGCTTATATTATTAAGTTAAAATGTATAAATTAATTTTCTTTATATTCTCTGTTTGTTAATTTTAAGTAATATGGAAAGTTGTTTTTAATGCTGTATGTATATATATCTATAATTAATACATGTAACTGAATTGATCCTACACATACTATTTTTTTTTTTTATGGATACCGGATGGCAAACGAGCAGAAGGACCGCCTGATGGTAAGTGGTTACCTTCGCCCATGAACATCTACAACACAAGAGATGTACTAGATGCGTTGCCAACCTAGAGGATACAGATGGAAAGGGAGGATAATGTAGTAGTCCGCTATCGGAACCACCACATTTTGGGGAAAGGATGGGTGGGAAAGGGGAAAACCTGGCTTACATGCCATCGAACCGGAACACATCATAAGATATTTGGCGGTTCGTCTTTGACATGATAGTGGTCGCGAGCCAGACGGAGGACGAACCTCCTACCACCAAACAACTACTAACATACTATGTTATAACTACTTCAAAATGTTACATTGTGTTGTTGGCATGTCAAATAAATAAATAAATAAAAAATTCACGCATTTTCCACATAGGTAAGAACCTAGTGTCAAAACACTCTATTCTCCTCTCTCCCCCGAAATCGATACAATATTTAGTAAGCCAATATTTATTAAAAAATAACATATTTCGATTCAATGTTAACAGAATACATAGCACGTAACTTATCTAACACAAGTCATATTAGAATTCTCGGGACTTTCCCTCGGGGACCCTATTTTAGTACAAATTCTAGCTAACAAGGCGAAATTTATTATATACATCGTGTAACTGAAAACATTATTGTGGAATAGTGGTTGATAAGATAAAATTAAGCTAGTACTTCAATTTTCTCCTTCATTCGACGTGGAAAGTGGGGAACGGATTGTATTAACACTAGGTTCTGTCTACCTCTTGTTATATGCGGACAGCGTGAAGCTATGTATGTATATAACTAAATTTTTGAAGCTTCACGCTTTATCCCGCATAGCAGGGTAGTCATAGAGAACCTTAGTGTCTAGACACCTTGCTCGCCACTTTCCACCTAAATTAGACATTGATGAATCGATCGACTCAATCTTAAATTAGTTTTAATAGGACTATATAAGAAGCATTAGCTATTATATAATAAAATATCAAAATTTATTCACCCAGTAAAAAGTAATAAAATTATTAAAAATGCATTAAAAAGTAAAATTATTACGAATAACTCAGAAACTACTCATAAGATCTTATTTGATGTAAATGGTGCCAAATTAGAAGCACTAGCTTACATATAACAAAAAAAATCATCAAAATTCCCTCCTAATAAAAAGTAACACACATAAACTAAAGTAACGCCAGTCAGGTGCAGTCTGGTGCAGAGCACAAGCGTGCGACTGTAAACGCGATAGGTTGTGGGTTCGATTTTCGTTCCAGTAAAATGAACATTGTATTTTCATTCCTGGGTCTGGGTAACAAGACAAAGTACGGCGTTAAGTTCCGCCACACAGCACGCAATGCCTCAATCCGGCGGGAAAGTGAAGAACGGAAATGTTGAAAGAGAACGGAGTGTCTTAACACTAGATTTCCAGTTCCATCTGCCTACTCCCTGCTATATGCGGGATAGTGAAGCTAAAAAAAAAAACATACATAAAAAATAGTTACATTGATAACTTCTCTTTTACAAGTCGGCTGGAACATTTTGTTAGTAACATACAAACATGCCTGCAGGGTGAAGGAGATGAATGGCAACATGTCTAATTAGAGGTATATGAGTATGTAGGTTGGTGCCTAAAGAACGCTTTCATTACACGTGGACTGGATAATGTTAACACTTTGTAGCGTTGATTTCGAGCTTTAATCTTGTAGTCAGAGAATGTACTGTTAAGACACTCCCGTATTCCACTTCTTTCGTTTATTTTGGAGATATTGTTTGGGGAGTGGTGGAGCTCAACGCCGTAATTTTTTGTTACTAGAGCATAGAAAAATTAGAATGTTATTGTGTTAGAATACACCCCTCCGCTGCCCCTGCAACAGGCAAAGATCTCAGTAGTTAGTTAGGTTCATCCTCCGACTGACTCTCAAGTGAAACTTATTATGTCAAAGACGAACCGCCAATATCTAATGATGTGTTCCGGTTTCATGACATGTACAGGTTTTACAGGTTTTCTTCATTGCCACCCATCCTCTCCCCACCCTTAGCTTCCGTTAGCCATCCTTCACCAATAAAAAATGTGACTTCTTCTTCTTCTTAAAAAATGTTACTTCTTCATACCAAATTTCATAAAAACTTTTAAAACGCTAAGTGAAAGCTGTTACACGTTAAAGGGAATTCTTACAAAGACGAAATAGCACAGTTTAAAACATTGTACGATTCCTTTATTGGATTTTGGTTCTGTAATTCCGCTTCTACCGCACTGCAATATTGATATTTAAATTAAACTAAAACAATGGCTCATTTGGTAGAAATTTTTGTAAGAGTATTATCCTTTTTCCGAAAACTTAACAAAATAAGAAAACCGATATCAAAAAATATGCATTATAAAGTACGTTTATTACAAATAACTCAAAAAAAGAACCAAATTCTTATATACACCAGAAGTAAAAAAATACTCAGGAAAATGGGTTCTACGCAGTAAAATTATGCGGTAACACACACAAAAAAATCTATCGAATTGATAACGTCCTCCCATTTTGAAATTGGTTAAAAAAGATAATAATAATGCACATATGGAAGTAGATAAGTAAAAAATAGCGGGGATTTATTTAAATTTTTTTTTAACATACCGACATGTATTGTTATGCACCCATTTGGAAAAATGAAAATAATTTGAATACATATTACATGAAACTATTTTAATAAAAAATATAATCATGGGCAGGTGACTCTACCTGTACCCATTGTTACTATTAAGTGTCTGAAACGAATACTTATATATATGCGATTAAACCAGTAGTAGAATAATTTTATTACATATGGGTATAAATCACGAAAATCAAAGATATTATTAATTCATAAAAAAATAATTCCCTCAGTGGGATTGAAACCCACAACCACTCGCGCTTATAATCAGACACTGTCCCACTACCTCAAGAAAGAAATATATATTTTTTGTATCCCGCTGTATCCCGCACTTAGAAGAGAACCCGAAAAGAAAACCCCAGAACCTAGTGTTGAGACACTCCGTCCCCATAAGATTTCCGTTCACCACTTTCTGCCAAATTCAGACATTGCGTGCTGAGTGACGGAACTCAACGCCAATGCGATTAATCCGGTTAAAAACGTTTCGTTTTATAAGTTTAAAAAATTCTAAATTTACATATCTCATTAGTTTAAAAATAAAAATTCCCATGAGTCGGAATCGAACCCACAACCACACACACCAACTCACGCTTACAGTTAGATGCTGTCCTGCCTCAAGAAAGAAAGACCTAAGTAGATTTTTCTTCAGAAATTCCAAACTTGTTGACTTATCCATACTACAGGCAGGTACCGACTTCGAATTATATTACTTTATGCGAGACTCGATCAAACTTTTTCCATTACCAATGGTACAACATAATCACAGTTGGAGTCAAGTTTTTGAACTTTTTTGTGGTTCACAATATGTCAAGAAAACTGGAATTCAGAAATTTAATATTATTATTATGCTTTATAATATTTTTTACTTATTTTTTGTACCTTCACGGTTCCTGGAATAGTTAGTTAGAACTCAGTGTTAAGACTCTACGTTCTCTACTTTCCTCCTGAATTTGATATTGCGTGTTTAGTGGTTTGATCGATGAAGTGTGATTGATTTGATGAGAGAATGGGTGATTTGATTTGTGATTTATTAAATTGTAAAGACAAGAGCTTCGTAGCATTTCATGGCGTTTGTGGTTCAGATGCCAGTGAGTGTCTCGAAGCAGTACTTGGATCCTGTGACCTAAGTGTAGGCTTAAGGAGCCGTTCAACATACATTAACGCACCTCCGCTGTCCAAGCTTCCTCTTCTCTCTATGTATCACACAATATCTCTTAACAATGCGGGTTGAGTGACGGAACTCAATACCGTACTTTACCTCACTAAAGAAGAGAAATAAAAATAATATAAATATAATACCTCAAGTGGGGATCAAACCCACAACCAATCCCATTTTAAGTCTGACGCTGGCTTTACCACGGCCTCTACAAACATTTAGCCAAAGCGAGATATTTTTCTTATAATTTTCATAATATTACGTTTTCCCTGAAATAACAACCTTTGATTTATTACTAGTGATAAATGAATATGCTTGTCATCCAATTTCGTGGAAAATCTAAACCGCATCAGTGTGATAAATGATACCTTCTTACATCCTTAGTTAGGGAAACCGGTTGACCTTCGAGGGCAGTGTTGAAGGTCAAGTGAGGATCATCCAGAGGGTATATATGAAGAAGTGGATGAAGTTGAAGGAATATGTAGTAGCCAGTGGTTATCCAGATGGAGTAAATTCGATTGGCTGTAGGTGCGATTTCTCAGGGAAATTATTACATTTAAATTAAATTATTACATTTAAATAAAACGAAAAGTGGAGATGAGAGTGTCTTGGCTTCTGTATCACTCGGCATCTACATCTTGATATGCAGAATAAAATATGAAGAAACGAAAAAAATAATAATATAAATACATCAAAAGCACTAGCTATTATATAAAAAAAAAACATTAAAATAGGTTCACCCAAACAAAAAAATACACGATAAAACAAAAAAAAATACAGTCGAATTGAGAACATACTCGTTTTTGAAGCTGATTGAAAATGAACAATATTAACATTTTTTAGTTATTTAACTATTAAAAAACTCACGTAAAGTGACTCCTCATTTTCCAACTATTCCTTCACAGTACTACATGTTGTAGCAAAAAATATTGTTTCATTTTGCATCACTGACCGAAAAATATAAAAAATATTTAAATATTATAATGAGAATCGAACCTTAGACCAACCAACATACATACCAACTACTCTACCAAATAGAGTCAATAAAACCTTTGAAATTGTTGTAACGGTCAGCTTTCAGGAGTTTCAGCTGTCAGCCGGAAAAGCTTAACTATTTTAACAAGCTAATATCAGAAGGGACGGACAACCCTTGCAACTAAGCGGAACGACACGGGTCCAGTAATAAATAGTAGCAAAAAAGAATTCTATATATTTGGACTATATTAACCGATCTCTAATGTTTGCTTACGATGTGCGACTGTAAACGTGACAAGTTGTGGGTTCGATTCCCACTCCAGGAAATGGAATTTTTCATTTCCTGGGTTTGGTAACATGCAATGTCTCATTCAGCGGAAAGTGGGGAGCGAAAATGTTAAATGACAACGGAGTGTCTTAACACTAGGTTCTCAAGTTCTCTCTGCCTACCCTGCTATATGCGGGATAGAGCTAATAAAAAACAAAGTAACTTAACGCAACTTGTTTGCGTTATAATTAATATGGCATTAACTCGAGATGGAAGCTTGTTAGCATCTTACTACATAAGACTTCATTAACCTACATATAATATTAAAGTTACAACAAAAAAAGCTCATCTCAGTGTTATGAGATAGCGTGCGACTATAAACACGAGGGGTTGCGGGTTCGATTTCTACTTGGAGTAATGATTATAAATTATTTTAATTTCTCCACTCTCATAAGATAAAGACAGACATACATAGCTTTACGCTGTATCGCATATAGCAGGGTAGGCAGGGGGTACCTGAGAGCCTAGTGTTAAGACACACCGATCTCTTTCAACGATTCCATTCCCCACTTCCAAAAACATAAAGAGATTTTTTCGGCCTGTTCAAAGTTTGATATTTTAAATCCCTGGGTTTAGTAACAAGTCAAAGCGCGGCGTTGACTTCCGCCACTCAGCACGCAATCTAATTCGGCGGAAAGTGGGAAACGGAGTGTCTTAACACTAGGTTCTTAGGTTCCCTCTGCTTACCCTGCTATATGCGGGATACAGCGTGAAGCTAAAAACTATTCAGTCATAATATAACAATCTCGCCTCGCCACTGGTGTCTGTAAATATGATTAGTCATGGGTTCGATTCGCAATCGAGGAAATAATAAATACACATAATTTTCCCGAGATGAGAGATTTTTTATATTATTTACATTTCCCAAGTCTGACTGGACTGACCAAGTTAAGTCGCTAGTGGGCAGACCAATATACGAGAGTACCAGAATGTCGTTAAACAGGGAGAAATGGCGCAAAATCGTACGGAGAGCTGTACCTGTCCTCTCAAAGTATACATGTTAACCACGACCACTCTGCCAAAAGAGACACGAAAAAGAAGAAGTCTGGGGCTATATTATTTAAAAATTACTTAAATAAGTGAAATATTAATTACATTACATTTTTTCTTTCTTTTACAGGTAAGTGACGTCATGTTTCCAAATATTTGGTAAGTTTTTATAGACACCAAGATGTTCAGTGGATAAAAACATCACGGTAAATAAAGGCGGAGGTCGTTACTTCAATTTTCATTTAAAGCATTATACAGGTATGTTTAATTTATATATATTTTCAAAATCAATATCACAATATTCTTTATTCAAATAGGCTATTACAAGCACTTTCGAATTGTCAATTTACAAAAGACGTCAGTCTTGTCAGTCCTAACGGAAGCTACCACCGGCTCGGAAGGTATTTCTGCTGAGAAGAGCCAACAAGAAACTCAACAAGTGCTCTTTTCAAATAAAATTTTATAATATACAACTATGATGAGCCCCCCGGGTGAGCGTCAACAGAATTGAGTTCCACACATTAAATCATTATAGTGTTCTTGGACAGAATAATATACTTTTTTCAATAATATTTTTTTTAATCTTAACTTTAAATTGTTGAAGTGGCAGATCTGTAATTATTTGTGGAATTTTATTATATATGCGTATACCTTGTGAGAAAAATGATTTTTTAACTTTTTTGAGGGAAAAACTACGTGTTTTTGCCTCAAATATTAGCTTCTTTTTGTCTTCATATGCTATTACATACATGCATACATAGCTTCACACTGTATCCCGCATATAGCAAGGTAGGCAGATGAAACCAAATGTTAAGAGTGTCTTAACACTAGACTTCACCGTTCCCCACTTTCCGCTGAATTGAGGCATTGAGTGTTAAGTGGCGGAACTCAACGCCGTACTTTGCCTTGTTACCAAACCCAGGAAATGAAAAATCCATTTCCTGGAGTGGGAAGCGACCCGACAACCTGTCGTGTTTACAGACGCACGCTTTTGCCTCTTCGCCACGACAGGCGTTAACTATTTAACACATAGATTATAGTAATTTAAACTAAAACAAGACAATATATCACTTCCATTGTTTCAAATTTAAAGTCATATTACCACTACATGCTATACTATGATTGATGAGGCTATATATGTAGAACATTGATGAATTGTCACTCGAGCCTCATTAGCAAACATCAATAACGTGTTAGGCAGAGTTTAAAGGCGTTTAACGGTTAAAAATTGGAAAACGTGAAAGGAGTGAGTAATCACTACATTATGTTTATGAAATTATGTTGAATAAAGCGCGGCGTTGAGTTCCGCCACTCAATGTTTCAATTTTAGATAGAAAGTCGAGTACGGAGTGTCCTAGGATTAGGTTCTCTCTGTCTATAATAAATAGTGCTAAATTATGAATCGATTTTGCTTAAACTCAAAATCCATGTTGTAAATGTTCTAAGGTGTTGTTCTAAGGTGATGTATACAAATTAAATTAATTAAAAAAGTACTATTTGCCTAGTTGACACGTAAGATAAATGTGTATTGACCACGTTTTAGCATGATTCAGTAATTTAATATTACTAGTGTCCCCATTGACGCGTTAACAACGCGTTGTCTGTATATGTCACTTTATATAAACATGAATGTTAAACCATAGTAGTGTGTGTAACATTTACTTTGTTAATTTAATATACTTTTTATGTATTATTTTAAAAATATATTAGCATTCTGCACTCCTTCTCTATATAAACTATAAGTGTGCCAAGTTTCATGCTCCTCCGTCCACGTAATTTTCGTAAAAAGGGGTACAAAGTTTTTGCTTCACGTATTTATATATAGATATATTGCGCGGCGTTGAGTTCCGTCACTCAGCACGCAATGCCTCAATTCGGCGGAAAGTGGGGAACGGAGTGTCTTAACACTAGGTTTCCTCTGCCTACCCTGCTATATGCGGGATACTGCGTGAAGCTATGTATGTATGTAATATTATATATTATTTATATTTTAGTGGAACTCAACGCGTACTTTGATATACAAAGCAAAAAGATACATAATCATTTCTCCGAATGGAGATCGAATATACGACAATCATTTACAATCAGGCAATACCCACTGCGCAACAACGATCTCTTTAGCCCTAATATTTGTTTTCCAAGCTATAATAGTACAATAAGCGTTCAAATGGCCACAGTTCTTACTGGCATAACGCCAACCGAACATCTGTCGACCTTTAAGCGTAATTGTTATTATTATGACATTATTAGCAAACCAAATCATTATATTAATATGTGAAGGAAACATTTTGGATGACTTTTTGCCTGACTGTCAGAGGAGGGTTATGTTTTTCGCGCGTATCATGTACGAGTAATGTTTTAAATATTCTTTATTACCTCATATCTTCAAACCCTCTAGACTGAATTATATCATTAAGGTGACAATAAACAGGTATTGATACTCCAAGTGTTCTTAGATATGTGACGTTACTTTTATTTCAATATGACACCCTTTCACGTCTTAAAAAAGAACAAAAAATACGTTGATGGTTACCGTATCGGGTACCAAATGAAAGGACTTAATTAGCACATTTCAAATATATAATACCTAACTAGCTTTTACAGCTTACTTTATTTGTATTTACTTCCTAAATATAAAGAATTGCTCCAGTCGGGTTTTCTGTTCTTTATAATTATGAAATCTATATATTTAACGCCTATCGTGGCGCAGAGGCACAAGCGTGCGACTGTAAACGCGATAGGTTGTGGGTTCGATTCCCACTCCAGGAAATGTTAAATTTAGTATTTTCATTTCTTAAGTTTGGTAACAATTCGGCAAAAAGTGGGGAACGGAATTGTTGAAAGAGAATGGAGTGTCTTAACACTAGATTCTCTGGTTCCCTCTGCCTACCCTGCTATATGCGGGTTACAGCGTGAAGTAAAAAAAAAATAATAAGTCTATGCGTACGGAGTATGAAAATTGGTATACATATAGTGTATATGGACATTTTTTTGTGTTGCCGTATAATTTTTTATTGCTTGAACCAATTTTGATAATTATTTTTATATTATAGCTAGTGGCTTGATATTAACTTTATTTTATTTATTTTTTCGAGTATACGAATGTTTTTGAGTTTTTCGTAATTTGTTAGTAATAAATAAGTATAATTTTACTTCATAGTGCATTTTAATTGAAGTCAGTTTTCGTCATATTTTGATTATGTCTAATAGTAACCATGGAGAAGTGCATAAAAACATTTTTTCTAATAATATATTAAAAATACATTAAAGTATAGACAATTATATGAGCATGCATGATGAGGTAATGAATGTGGACAAGGGGAAAGAGGTATGCAGGGACCGTAGCGTTTGGCGCTCCGGAACTCTGACTACCCCGCTAGGGATAAAGCGTGAAGTTAAGTAAGTAAGTAAGTAAATTATACACACATTTATAAACGTTTCCATGACAACGTATATTTTACACGTCAATGCTATCTTTTCTTTGCCTTTAGCGATTAACAAACATCAAATAAAATGCTTTAAAAGATAACCTAATTACGAATAATTCAAAAACTATGCATGAGATCTTAGCTAAATTTAAAAAGGGCCACATCAAAACCACTAGCTATATAAAAAATTAAAATTAGTTCATCCAGTGAAAAGTGCAACACATAAAACAACAACAGTCGAATGTCCACTGTATTTTTAACCGAACGTTGTCGAACCTTCTTTTTTGACGTCAGTTCAAAATATGTATACATTCTTTATTGCACTTAAAATACATGAGAAAAAGTAAATACATTTTTTAGTTTACAAAGGTGGAAACATTTAAAAAAACATTGAAAAAAATACAATTTAAGTAACCCAATATTTCGAATACTACAGTAGTTGGTGGTCACAGGTTGATCTAGAAATACACATGATTAAAATAGTTTCATTAGAAAGAGCATATTTTAATTTTTATTTTAGAAGTGAATTTTCGACTTTTTCAAAATACGTTAAAAGTTATTATAACAAGCCTGCGTACAGTTTTTGAAATATCTATATATAAATACGTGAAGCAAAACCTTTGGACCCCATTTTACTTATAATTACGCGGACGGAGAACCATGCAACTTGGCACACTTGTAGCTTATATAAAGAAGGAGTGCAGAATGCGTATTTTTTTTTAAATAGTGTATAAAGTATGTTACATTAATAAAATAAATGTTACACACACTACCATGGTTTGACATCCATGTTTATATAAAGTGACATATATATACGTTACTAGGCGTTATTAACGCGTCAACGGGGACACAAGTACCTACTTAAATATCATTGTACCTACTTTTTATACTGGTTTAATTATTCATTTTATTTTTTTAGTCTCACGCTTTTTCCCGCATAAACACTCTATTCTTCACATTCTGCCCAAAATCAAGACATTAAGTATAGACTGGCGGAACCCAACGCTGCGGTTTGTCTACCATAATAGGGTAGTGTCATACCACTACAATCTCTCTACATTCCAAAACACAGAGAGAATAATAAACAAATAAGGATAAACGTAACATTTTCACAAAATGTAAAAATGTCGAAAGTGGGGAACGGAGTGTCTTAACACTAGGTTCCCTCTGCCTACCCTGCCATATGCGGGCTACAGCGTGAAGCTATGTATGTATCTATGTAACATTTTTTTGTATCAAACTCAACTTAAACACAAGCTCTGTGATATACTATATAACATCGACTAAGGACTAATCAATTTCCTGGGATAGAATCTGTCCCGAACTCGCTAAGTTTATCCTGAATGATTGATATTGGTGGTTTTATAGATTTTCAAAGTTTTCCTTAGCGTTATCAAAGACACATTTGTAACGGTTGATCTATACTAATGTTTCTATACTACATACACATACATACAAAGCTTCACGCTGTATCCCGCATATAGCAGGGTAAACAGACGGAACCTAGTGTTAAGACACTCCGTTCCCCACTTTCCGCCGAATTGAGGCATTGCGTGCTGAGTGGCGGAACTAAACGCGGCGCTTTTGCCTTGTTACGAAACCCAGGAATTGAACAATTCCATTTCCTAGATTGGGAATCGAACTCACAACCTGTCGTGTTTACAGTCGCACGCTTGTGTCTCTGCGCCACGACAGGCTTTATATGTTACTATACTGATGTTTTTTTTAGATTCACGCTGTATCTTGCAGTATCTACTCTCTCTCGAACCCACTGTCTCTGAGATTACAGTCCCACTGCGCTACAACGGTCTCCACCATTATGTTTCCAGTTATCTAATTGCCTATTAGACGTGGGAAAGTTTTATTTTGGAAAGCAGTTTCACGCTTTACCCAGCATGTCATGGTAGTTAGTGAGAGCCAAGTGTCAGGACGCTCCGTACGCCATTTTACAGTAATTAAGAAATCGAAACGTGTTAAGAGGCAGAACGAGGAAATGAAAATAATTAAAGGATGATCATAACCCCGAGCAGGAATCGAACCTACAACACCTCCCATTTACATTCAGATGCTGTTCCTCTGCGCCACAATGGCTTTAAAATATACATTTTGTAATTATAGTAGTCATATAATAGTACCTATCCCTAGAATAGAAGTACACTGTAAGGAATAAATTGTTGTAATAAATTACGTAATTAGAACACTTTGTTTGAACAAAATTATTCTAAATCACCTAATTACCGAAATAAATGGTTATAAATGTATATAAATTATTTTATGAATTTAACTTTATTAAAACCTTTATGGCACAGTGGAATTGTAGTTTATGGATGCATTATGATTGTAGGTTGAAATCCTATGTAAAAAAAGGTTTTATATTGATTTATTTTCTCTTTTTCTTTTGTAGTTTCACGCTTTTTCTCGCATAGCCGATATAACAAAGAACCCAGTGTTGAGACACTCCGTTTCCTATTCAACACATTGCGTTACCATGTTCTATCTTACAAGAGCGGAAAAATGAAAATAATTGAAATATGATCTCACCTCTTAACGCCTGTCGTGGCACAGAGGCACAAGCGTGCTTCTGTAAACGCGACAGGTTATGGGTTCGATTCCCACGCCAGGAAATGGATTTTTTTATTTCCTGGGTTTGATGACAAGGCAAAGCGCGGAGTTGAGTTCCGTCACTCAGCACGCACTTGCACATTGATTTTCTTCATAACTAAAATAAAAAGCGTTAAACATTGCATAAATAACTCTCATAAACAAATTTGATACCTGCAAAGCTTATAAAGCTTTCACACCACCACGGACTTGGAAGCTAAAGCACGACGTGTTAACAGAAGTTCCAGCAAAATTTCTCTAGAGACACTGTAAATAAGTTACTATAAATATTCATCATTTTACTTAGCAACATCTTTCCGGTGCAATTTCTCAAGCTCATATAAAATAACGGACTTATATTTTTCTTTCATTTCTCGTAGCACTTCGTAGCAATTTGCTACGTCATCGTAGAATAACACTTATATATTATGTGGAGTGTTATTTAGAGTAGATTTTATTTAGAGTAATATATTTATATAGTTATGCAGAGAGAAAATAATATGCAGACACTCCGTTCGCCACTTTTCAACTTGTCTTATAAGACAAGTTGAAAAGTTAAATCAATGGTTATAACCATTGTAGTTTTGTAATTTGAGGTATAATTAAATTACAATGAAGCAAATGACGCTTGTCTCCATATCTAGTTCTGCAATGAGAAAATAAAATAGCAGATTTGAAAAGAAAGGAATAAAGTATTTTTTTTTTATTTAAGTTAGACTTTCATGATGAAATATCTTTAATATCAATCGAGGTTTTTTTTTTTTTTATGGATAACGGATGGCAAACGAGCAGAAGGACCACCTGATGGTAAGTGGTTACCTTCGCCCATGAACATCTATACCACCAGAGATGTTGTAGATGCGTTGCCAACCTAGAGGATACAGACGGAAGGGGAGGATAATGTAGTAGTCCGCTATCGGAACCACCACATTTTGGGGAAAGGATGGGTGGGAAGGGGGAAAACCTGGCTTACATGCCATCGAACCGGAACACATCACAAGATATTTGGCGGTTCGTCTTTGACATGATAGTGGTCGCGAGCCAGACGGAGGACGAACCTCCTACCACCAAACAAAATCTATCATAATCTAACATAATCTAATTAATAATTTAAAGAATTTATCAAATAATGCATATGACAGTGAATATTAATAGAGTAATGCATGCGAGGTGTAACAGAAAGCTAATCCTTTCAACACCCTTTTATTAAAGTATATATTTTATCAATGTCTTAGGATATGTAGAGATTGGATTATGAAACTCGTGAAATATTGTATACATAATATATTTTTTTTTTGTTTTTCACGCTTTATCACGCATAGCAGAGTAGACAGAAAGAACCTAGTGTTAATACTCTCCATTCTATATTTTCTGCCCGAACACAAAAGATTACTATAATTAGTATAAATTAATTTATTTTTGTGCTACTATGCTAATCTTTTATTATTACACACTTATTCTATTTTATATTGTTTCTAGCTATTTTATTTTACCTATTAACTTTATACAAAATGCAAACAAATTAATTAAACATTGTTTATTTACAACATTATAAGCGGAACTTAGCGCCGCACTCTGTCTTACTAGAAGGAAAATATAATAATTTTCTAATTGCTTATCGAACTCACACTCATCGAGTATAAATCACACACTGTTCCACTGCACCTCCATCGCCTATATATGTTCTCGCATGTATGTATATATATGAGAGTCACAAAGGCACAATTGGGTCAGTTACGCTGGAGAGTGCTATCATGAAGGTGTCGTGTAGGTTTAGCCTGTGACTAGAGATTTAGGTGTTAAGTGTAGAGCCATTCGAATCGCGATTATATTCGCCTAAACATATTATCATTAATGATACAATAAAGACATGTTTTTATGTTTATACGGTATTTTTTTATATTGGCAATATTTTAATCCAGTATTCAGCTAAAAAATTACAAATAGTGTCATTTTTTAATTATTTTCAATTTTCTATAATCTTCTCTTTACATAGAAAGAACTTATTATAAATCCTTCTAAAAAGGCTTTCACAGTGAAATCGTATGTTCCATTTTGCTAATAATAAGTAAATACAGAATTATTTTTATTTCCATTAATACTATTAGAATAAAGCTTCAAAACTTAGCAGATATTAACATACAACTTCAATCATTCTTTAGTACGGCAAGGTAATCGGAGAGAACACTTTATAATCACTTTCCCCCTAACTAATCATATTTATGGTAGACACTGTTCCACTACACTACTATAGCCCATAATAAAGTAGCTAATAAAAGTTTATTTATTTTATATCACACGTTTAATGGCCTCTACAAGGCTGTGAACATTCCGTAGCATTTTCAGGATATCTAGCTCTCAAGGATGCTGTAACAATGGACCATAAAGTGAAAGCTTTTAGGAAATGTAATCATTTAGGTATTGTCGAGATGAAAAATATTTTCATTTGCCCTTTTTCTCATGAAACACCTGTGTGATGAAAACACTTGATGTTTGGTGATTTATTAAATATATTCTATCTGGAATTTCTGCTTTGATAAAATGCGTATTTTTTTCGTATCTATTAAGAATAATAATTTATTGGGAAATGTAAAAAATATTGATGTGTTTAACGCTTGCCGTGGTGCAGAGGTACAAGCGTGCGACTGTAAACGCGACAGGTTGTGGCTTCGATTCCCACTCCAGGAAATGGAATTTTTCATTTCCTGGGTTTGGTGACAAGGTTAAGCGCGGGGTTGAGTTTCGCCACTCAGCACGCAATGCCTCAATGCGGCGGAAAGTTAAGAACGGAGTGTCTTAACACTAGGTTCCCTTTGCCTACCCTGCTATATGCGGGATACAGCATGAAGCTATGTATGTATGTATCATTAAAATTGAGAGCTCATGCTCATGAAATCTTTATACATAATGAATAATATATTTTAAATTGAAAAATAGAACAATGGCAATTTAGTAATAGTTCGTTATAGCTTATTTCATATTCAGTTGTTTGATATTTACCTATAATATTAGAATAACTTTAGAATGAGGTTCAATTTTAATTTTCATCAGAATATTTAAAAAGATAGATAGATAGATAGATAGATAGATAAATTCTTTATTGCACACACAAAAAAAAAAAAAAAGAAAACAAGTATAAAGGAACATACAAAACACAAATTTGCAGCATGCAAAGGCGACCTTATCACTGTAAGTGATCTCTTACAGGTAACGTAAAAGAATATAAATTTAAAAATATTTTCTTAGCCATACATATATTAATCTAGACATGTTTATATTACGGCCAAATTACCTAAAAACTTTTATAAATTCTAATCTATATTGTAATAGATAAGTTCTATATAGTAAAGTTTCATAGAAATATGTTGAGTCATTTCTCAAAATCTTTCACATTTATATCATACTAGTGTCCATGTCTACAGGGACACTAGTATGTACAACGCGTTATTAACGCGTTGTCCTTTAGCAATGTATGTCACTTTATATAAACATGGACGTCAAACCATGTTAGTGTGGGTAACATTTATTTTATTATTTTAATATACTTTTTTATGCATTATTTAAAAAAAAAATATAAACATTCTGCACTACTTTTCTACATAAACTATAAGTGTGCCAAATTACATGCTCCTCCGTCCGTGTAATTTTTATAAAAAGGGGTTCAAAATTTTTGCTTCACGTATATATATTTAGAAAAATTTCGTAAATAAACTACTAATAGATGATATGGTGTATGTAATAATTAAAATTTTATTAAAAGAGACAACCGATTTCAAATAAAATACTCTAAAAAAGTAAAACTATTACAAACAACTCAAAAATTACTCGTCGAATATTAACTAAATTTATATTAACTATTTTTTATTTTTTTTTACTTCTTTTTTTTTGCTGCAACACTGTTCTGTCATTCTTTTTTAATTATCTATTGTTGGTGTTTATTGGCCTGTAAGAAATCGTTATTGTGATAAGGCCGCCATTACACATTGATTTTAAGTACATGTACAACATAAATCAGAATTGTATTAGTTTATGTGTGTGCAATAAAGTATTATTATTATTATTATTAAATTTAAATAAGACCACATCATAAGCGCTAGGTTTTATATAAAGAAAAAAGGTTTTATAGGTTTTAAAGGTTTTATATAAAGAAAGAGGTGCCAAGGAACACCCGGATGGAACGAAGTTTCTTTCAATTGATACCATACTGTTCATTGCGAAATAGAAAGTAACTGGCTTATTTCCTTAAGAGAAAGAGACATACAGAGAAACACGCGCACGCAGCACGGCTTACAACTATAGCAAAAAGTGTCGTTACAACTTTAGGTCTTAGTTTTTTCTGACTAGCCTCCTTTCACACGCGCGAAAAGAAATTTTGTTCCAAAAAAATTTATCAAAATAACACACAAAAAGAAACAATCGTATTCAGAACTACTTCTTTTTTAACTAGTTAAGAATATTACTATTAATAACACAGCGCCATCTAGTTGAGAATAACATACTACGGTAATATAACGGTCTTTCATTTAAACTTAATTCCTGCCATCTAGTTATCATATAGATCTTATTCATATAGCGACATCTAGTGGAAAAATACAGTATTTAACCAAAACTAAACAACGACATCTATGTAAAAAGGCAGGAACTATACAAATAGAATTCTGTATTATAGTTTACATGTGCTTTCAATAGATGGTGTTATTCAAAAAATACTTTTCAGCGCTTTAATTGTTTTATCATAAGCTACAAATAAAATGTGCATTCACACCAAAATTAAAGTAATATCCTCTATTCGAAAAGTACATTAAAGAACAGAAACGCTCATAAATTAATAATATATTATTTAAAAAGTAGGTATTGTCAGTATTTTCAGTCTTACAAAACTAAGAGATAATTAAGGCGCTGGCCATTCTTTGTTTAATTTGCTTACAAATCTCACTACAAAGAAATGACTTTTTCCAAGTACCGAACTTTCATATCAGATGGAGGTCGGTAATAAAACTCTCAGTTTCGATATTTTGCACACTTATAAATGTAAAAGTCGGCGTTGAGTTCCACCACTCAGTACGCAATCCTCAATCGCAAGGCTCCATTCGACGGAAAGTGAGGAACGGAGTGTCTCAACATTTGGTCTCCTCTGCCTACCCTGCTATACAGCGTGCATACATACATACATAGCTTCACGCTGTATCCCGCATATACAGCGTGAAGCTATGTATGTATGTTTGTATATATGTATAATTTATACAATTTATACAATTTAATTAATTCACAAGACTCGTCCAATCTCGTCGAGATCGCCGGTCACGTCAACGTGGCGTCCCTCGCTCATCTCCTGTTTTTGTTTAACCCGTTCACCGCAGACGCAAGACACAGCTATAATAGCCAGGGGATAAAACATAAACCAATGATCTTTCTTTTTTTTTTTCTATTCTGGAAAAATTATACAGGACTTTAATATCTGGAGATTATGCCAAGTTACATCAAATACTAAAATTAGTATTTGATGTACCTGTTACAATACAAGCTAAATAGCTTGTATTGTAACTTGTTTTTTTTTCGCCCAGTAGTTTCACCTGAACGTTGTTTGTCAGTCACTTGATAACGCAAGTGTTTTATAAATAAAATAAAAATTCCTTCGATAAACAAAGTAAATAAAAATCCTCTATTCTTTTCGCCTTCCATATAACAAAAACTACGACTTACGAACCATATAACTACAATATACGAATATACATAAAATGCATTAAAGTAGAAAAATCCACCAATCTGAGATTACAGTGAAAAGCAAAAGGAAAAATAGCTGTGAAAGCGGAAAACCTTTTCGAAGTAAGCTTTAATTACAATGACAAATTGGCTTAGTTTGCGTGCACCCGACGCGGACTGTGACAAAGTTCCATTTACGTAATGCATTCGTTAGTTTTTTTCGTTCTCTTATGTTATTATTAAAATTAATTGAAATGTTATAAATTAAGGAGAAATCTAATATAGTGGCGCTTCTTTATTTATTAGCTCGTGAATTTAACACCTCTCATAACGCAGATGGACAAGTGTGTGACTGTAAACGCGACAGGTTGTAGGTTCGATTCCCACTCCAGGAAATGGAATTTTTCATTTCCTGGGTTTGGTAACAAGGCAAAGCGCAGCGTTGAGTTCCGCCACTCAGCACGAAAGTGGGGAATGGAGTGGCTAGTAGGCCCTCTGCCTAACATGCTATATGTGGGATACAGCGTAAAGTTAAAAAAAAGTTAACATATATAAGCAAGTAAATCTCAGAATTAAAAAAAAATGAAATAGATATTTTGCTGTATGGTTTCTACAAAAGGGTAGGCAGAGAGAGATAGGACACTCCGTTCCCCACTTTCTGCCGTAATGAAATATTGCGTGCTGAGTGCCGGGACTCAACGCCGCGCTTTTGCCTTGTTACCAAACCCAGGAAACGAAAATACTAAACTTTTACATTTCCTGGACTGGGAATCGAATCCACAACCTGTCGCGTTTACAGCTTGTGCCCCTGCGCCACGACAGGCGTTATGTTAAAGTATTAAACATTTTTTAAATTCTTCTTCATTTAGAATATCGTTGACTAACAAAGTGATGTTGACTTCCGCGGTTCAACGCGTAATGTCTGAATTTCGGGTGAAAGGCGAAGACTAGAGTGTTTTGACACTAGACTCTCTATGACTAAGTACTTCCCGTGTGGAATGGTGAAACTCAACGCCGTGGGTTGACTTAGAAATCGAAACCACAACCGTAACAGTCAGACGCTATAGATATAGCGTCTCTTAAGGAAAATAAAAAGGCCACAGATATATTAACTTTATTCATATATGCATATATATATCTCATACCTTATAAAGTTTAATCAGAGCTTTACTCAAACTTTACCATAACTTGGAAACTTAAACAAGTAAAATCTTATAGATAGTTGGACTCCATGTATTGTCTTTACTGTCTTTAGAGGTAATGTACGGGCGAAACTATCTGACGCCATCGTAGAGCAGTTGAGGGGACTGCGGCCGTAATGGTCACAGATTCGATTCTCGCTGGGAACATTCTTCCTTACTTTTTTGTACAAAGGAGCAGTTAGGGCTTAGATACCGATATTTTTTTTTAACGCGACACGTTGGGGGTTCGACTCACACTCCAGGAAATGAAAATATTCAATATTATTTAGTATTTTCATTTACTCGCTCTGGTAACAAGACAAAGGGCGGCGTTGAGTTCCGCCACTCAGCACGCAATATCTCAATTCGGCGGAAAGTGGGAAACGGACATCTTAATAGAACGGAGTGTCTTAATACTAGGTTCTCTAGTTCTCTTTGCCCTTCCTGCTACGTGCGGGATACAGCGTGAAGCTAAACAATAATATCATTAGTGACTAATATATTGTGTCACCGCGAACTAATCCCACCGGACCAACTGGCCACAAGCCCGCACTACACTGACATACACTGTTTTCATAAAGTCTATAGTATGTGCACGTTACCATGACAACGTATATTTTACCCGTCAACAAATTTTCTAGTACATATAAATAAATAAGACATCTCTAAACAATAATATCATTAGTGGCTAATGTATGGACGTGTCACCGCAAGCTAATCCCTCCGGAACTACTGGCCAGTGGACCGCATACACTGACATGACAAGACATGACGAGATGTGACCATTTCCAAACGATTGATGGATCTGTTCTGTATAATTACTTAATTAATATATGTAATGTAATATAAGGATGTTTTCTTTTGCTTGTAATAAATTAATGAAAAATTGCTGGACTGTTTTTGATAGTTTTAAAGTAGAATACACACTTAGGATAATGACATTTTTATATGAAGTCATGAAAAATGAACGTAACACGAAAGTGGTGAACAGAGTGTCTCGACATTTCGTTCTCTCTGACTAGATTAATTTACTAGTGTTTTTTTTTTGCTTTGACGCGTTAACAACGCGTTGTCTTTGGCAATGTTTGTATATGTCACTTAATATAAACAGGGATGTCACACGATGGTAGTGTGTGTAACATATTTTATTAATTTAATATACTTTTTATGCATTATTTTAAAAAAAACATTAGCATTCTTCACTCCTTTTCTATATAAAGTATAAGTGTACCAAGTTTCATGCTCCTCCGTCCGCGTATTTTTTGTAAAAAGGGGTACAATGTTTTTGCTTCACTTATTTATATATATACTAAATGCTAAAGGATATCCCTGAGTTCGACATGAGTCTATATAAATCTAGACTTTTTATTAAAAAACTAGGTCTCTTATAGAAAGTCTCTAATAAAATAAATCTGTGATATTCATAATAGCTCAATTTTTAGGTTATTCCTTCTCTTTATCGCCTCCAAGCTACTATAAGATTTATGACAAGTCGTTAAGTTAAAAATGCTGGAAGAAAATTTTAAGCTTTGCTACTTTTGTTAGTTTCAGCATTTTTTAACAGATAGAAGAGTTTTAGTAAGCTGGTGTCAAAAAATTAAAAAAAATATATAATGTTTATTATATTTCATTTCCTCCCTCTGGTAACAAAGCGAAGCGCGGCGTTGTGTTCCACCACTCAACACGCAATGCCTTAAATCGGCGGAAAGTGGGGAACGGAATATCTAAATGGAACGGAGAGTCTTTATACTAGTTTGACAGGTTCCGTTTGCCTACCCGGATTAGTGCGGGATACAGCGTGAAGCTAAAAAAAAATTAAAAAAATGGTAAAGTTAAGCAAACTTAATATTTATCAATACTTAAACTGTATTATACTTAATCTGTATATGCAAGTCTAGTTATCAACCTATTCACGCCTGATATGAACACATATTCTTATGTCCATAAATACTTGTCACAGTGGTCGCTAAAAATCGTCTTGTCTATAGAATCGGTGAGTGTAGAAACAACGTAAGTCACAAAAAATGCAAAAATTCGTAATCGATTTAAACTAGCTTAGAAAGGCAAGATGCGTGCTGTAGTAGAGAAACTAACAAAATTTGAAAATCCCGAATTACGTTGTTTCTGCACTCACTGATTCAATACATCACAAGCTATAAATTCTGTTTGTTTTATGTAACATGTCTATTACGCTATTTAAACAGTAGAGACAACCGAGTGTTGAAACATTCTGTGAACAGAGTGGTGAACCACTTTTCTCTTTATTTTGAGATTTTTCCATTAGCAGCGATACTCAACGCCTCGCTTTATCTTTAAGAAATGGATAAAACATTTAAATATTATTATTAATGAATGTCGTGGCGCAGAGAAACAAGCGTGAGACTGTAAACACGACAGGTTGTGGTTTCGATTCCCACTCCAGGAAATAGAATTTTTCAATTCCTGGGCTTGGTAACAAGGCAAAGCGTGGCGTTGAGTTCCGCCACTCAGCACGCAATGCCTCAATTCCGCGGAAAGTGGGGAACGGAGTGCCTTAACACTAGGTTCTCAGATTCCCTCTGTCTACCAAAAAAAAAACAAAAAAGACATATAGGCCTTATTAGCGCAGTGGGACAACGTCTATCAGTAAGCGCGAGTGGTTATAGATTCAATACTCACTCACACAGGGGAATGATTTTATTTAATTAATTTCGTTTCTTTTTTGTTTTAATAGAACAAGGCGCGGCGTTGAGTTTCGCCACTTACACAACACACATGTTTTCCCTCCTACGATATAGATTTAATTTTTAGATATAGATTTAAAAAAAAAGAAAGGTATATATTTAACGTGCACCTAACGACATATATTTTTTATACAACCCATAGAGTACCACGCTAATAGGGTTTGGTCGAGTTTGTCATTTTCCTAACCCTTTCTCCTTTTCTTTCAGCGGTTTTCCTTTCACATGCCGAGGTTGATCCCTGTTTTTTGAGGCATATTATATTATGCTTTTATATGGTCACCTGTTCATAAATCCATGCTTTTTCTATGAAAAAGAATCTTATCATGACAAGATGACAAAGTAGGGATTTTACTAATTTGATGGTACTTTTTTTTGAATATAATATTGAATAAGAATTAATAATTCCGCACAAGGCGTGAACAGGGTAGGCAGAGGGAACCTGAGAACCTAATGTCAAGACACTCCGTTCTCTTACAACAATTCTGTTCCCCACTTTCCGAAAAGACTAACATTTCCTGGATTGTTAATATAAATATTTTTCCAGGAAATGGAATTTTTCATTTCCTGGGTTTGGTTACAAGGCAAAGCGCGGCGTTGAGTTCCGTTACTCAGCACACAATGCCTCAATTCAGCGGAAAGTGGGGAACGGAGTATCTTAACACTAGGTTTCCTCTGCCTATCCTGCTATATGCGGGATACAGAGGGATGAAGCTATTTATGTATGTATGTATGTATTAATATATTTTTTATTCATGTATTGAACAAAAGACTAAATCAAATAATTCGGGCAAATGAAACATTTTCAGATTAAAAAGTGTTTTAATAACACAAAAGAAGAATTTCTAACAAATTTAAGAATGCGGCACGCATTTATTAAGAAAATATATATTTTCGAGTTATTAACTTATTCACGCCTAGTACGCATTTTACCTTAATATGAAATGTAATCTCAGATTGTATTACTTAACAGAGGTACTTAGTGTTGAGACACTCCGTTCACCACTTTTCGCTTATAGAGATGTTGTTTAGTGACGGAACTTAACGCCGCGCTTTGTTTTATCAGAACAAGTAAAAGAAAACAACTAAATATTTTGAAATATGTATCTACATACCATAAAATTTTGTACAAATTGGTCGCCTATCCAAAAAAATCACATCGCTTAACCAACATCAGTTATCTGAGTATACCAATATATTATATACAGCGAGATTGTGATATATGGCATTGAATAATTTGGTTTGCAAAACGTCAATATGTCAACTCGAGCACGTTGCGCTGGACGTCGCGTCGCGTGGCTATGCTGGTAGCGTCAGCAATATAAAGCTTTATTAGTTTTCTAATATATGTTTATATACTAGCTTTTACCCACGGCTTCGCTCGCGTGGTCTATTGTAGTCCATATTACCTATATAGTACAAAGTTTCATGATAATCGTAAAAGTAGTGTTCGTTTGGGAGCGTAATAAACAAACATAAAACCGGCTTCTCTAAAAATACACTGGCTTCCCTAAATATATAAACCGGCTTCCCTAAATTTATCGGCTTACCCTTTTTAAAATTTTCACCCCTCGCCACTGTAATATGATATACAGCGAGATTGTAATATATGGCATCAAATAATTTGGTTTGCGAAACGTCAATATGTAAACTCGAGCACGTTACTGGACGTCGCGTCACGTGGTTATGCTGGTAGCGTCAGCAATATAAATAAAACTTTATTAGTTTTCTAATATATATTAATATATGTACTTGTATTTAAATATATATTCATTTTTAACCGAGTTCAAAACAGGAGAATGGTATCAATTCGGTTGTATTTTTTTTTTCTTTTTTTTTTTTTACATAATAGCTAGTGCTTCTAATGTCTCATTAAAATAAAGTTACGATCTGACCAGTAGTTTTTGAGTTATTTGTAATAATTGTACTTTTTAGAACATTTTCTTTAAAATCGGTTTTAACAAAAAACTTTGTTAACATATTTATTATATTTTAAACTATTACTGTTAAGTTTTTAGAGTTATTACATATTACTGGTTAATATATTTTTAATTTATTTACCCTTATTTCTTTATTCATATCATAGTCTATTTATTTTAGCTTCACGCTGTATCCCGTTTATAGTAGGATAGGCAGACGGAACCCGAGAACCTAGTATTAAGATATTTCGTTCTCTTCTTATATTTCTGTTTCCCACTTTCCGCCTAATTGAGACATTGCGTGCTTTGTGTCATAATCAAGATCAAGAATCATAGTTTCTTGTTAGGATCAATAAAAAATTTTTGCCACAAACGTGTTAGCATTACGACATAATTCCATAAAAACGTATAACCAATTTGAACAGAGCGCTCCAATGGATTCAAAGAATTCTGCGAATCTGCTAAAATACCTTCAAATGTTCATATATTTCCGAATATTTTTCTCAAATATCTAAATATTACTTTAAAAAATATTTCTATAATACTTAAAGCTTAACCAAACGCTTCAACATGTAAAATAAAAGCAGTTCTACTTTAAGCCAACATGTTACTGACTTAAGAACATGAACAGTAAATACGCAATACTTGCATTGCTAAAACGGTAACGATTACCGTTAAAATGTAGAGTAGTTACATTATGAGAATTTTGAGCTAAGCTTATAACAATACTAGACGTACCCCGCGACTTTGTATTGTGTATTCTAAAACCTAAGACACCGTTTATTCCTGTTTTTGTAGAAATTTCGAGTATTACGAGTAATACTCTCTTAGTGCTCCCCTACACTCCCCGAGGAGTCTATATGCCCAATTTCAGCCTTCTATGGGCAGTAGTTTCGTCTGTACTTTGTCTGTCAGTCACTTAGTAAAGTAAACGTGTATCTTTCGTGTTGGTATATCTATATTCTGTTGGAAATTAGAATAAAGTAAAAAATATATTTAATTTTATGACAAAAATGCATTACATTATTTTGAAATTTAAACACATAAACACACACACACACACACACGCATACGCACATTCACATGCATACACACACCCAGATGTCAACGGCAAACTAACACTGTCAGGGGTCAAAAAAGAGAGAACTTAGTATCACACTCCATTCTCCTCTTTCAATCATTCCGTATTGAGTAGCGGAAGTGAACGCTGCACTTTGTATTACCAAAGGGAAGAAATCAAAATAATTTAAAAACAATCATTACCCCGAGCTCGAATCGAACCCACAACCATTCACGTTGACAATCAAACACATAGTTTCAAAATACCAATAGTAATAATTGGCATAAAATCATTTAACTCTAATATCCCACAATCGTAACTATTCATTCCACATAAATATGTCACACGGGACACTCAAATGTCATGTGTCAGGTTAAGTACGAGCTAATCATTGTACGAACAGCAAATTAATAAAAAAATGGTTTTTTTTAAGGAAGTTTCATACAGTGATGTCTGCATACAATGTAAATGTGACAAATATAAATATTTTTTGGTAAAAACTACCTAGAAGAGAAAGTAATGTCGAGACACTACATTATACCCACCTTCCACACAAAATGTATAAGTATAACATGTGAAAAAAAATAATTTGTCAGTTTTTTTATTTTTTTACAGTTATGTCTTTTCTATGGCAGAAATTATTTGTAAGAGGTTTGTAAATATCTTTATCTACTGTAATTAAGATATACATTTATGCAGAAGTTAAACAGATTTATCGCTAAATTATTAGGAGTAAGCAAAAGCACGGCGTTGACTTGCGCCACTCAGCACGCATTGCCTCAATTCGGCAGAACGTGGGGAACGGAGTGTCTTAACACTAGGTTCTCAGTTCCCTCTGCCTACCCGGCTATATGCGAGATACAACGTGAAACTATGTATTTATGTATGTATGTATTAGGAGTAGTTGTATGTTTTTACGCCAATAGCAGGGTAGGCAGAGATACCTAGTCCATTCTCAACGTTCCGTCAGAAATTGGAGCGTATTAACCGGCGGGACTCAAAGACACGTTTTTTCTTATCAGAGAGGGGAGATAAATGTCAATGTATAGTAATATAGGAAGCATCGAACCTGCAACCGTCGATTATACCGATAGATATTGTTGGCCTCAAACATCAGTAAGCTTTCAAACCTATCAAATGAAATTATTTTAACCGGATTAATCGCGTATATTTTAATATTCGGAAATACATTTTTATGACATGACATTTTAAACACTTTATAGTAGTCCGTGGTCACAGGTTAAAGTAGTTTCATTTAATATGTGTAAAAATTGCGAAAAATATCTCATTGCTAAGAAACCTGCCTATATATTATGTATATACATTGATAAAAGTATTAAAGCTTTAGAAAAAGCTCACTCCCAGTAAAAGTATTTATAATATCTCATAAGAGCCCAATTCAGGCTATTCAAACATTCCAGTTATCTCACTCTATAATTTATATATATAGGAAATATTGAAAGATATCAATAAGAAATCTACTCGCGAGTCGTGAATGGATTTAAATTGTGAAAAGAAATTCATTTTATGTAATAAATTGTAGAGACGCAATCATAGTGAAGTGGGTAGAGTTGAGGTATTAATATGGTGGTTTTGGGTTTGATACCCATTTGGGAAATGTACTATGATTTTTTCCATTTTTTTGACCTTTAATGATTATTATTATTAAATAATAATCATTTATTCATAAATTTTGGGCGTATAAGATGTTAATAATCATAATGTATCACCAAAACTGGCCACGCAGGGCATATGAATATTCATTCAGGGCAATGTCATTGTATTATAATAAATTGAAATTGCACAAGATTATAAATATTATTGAATGTCAGTATATTAAGAAATTTGTAAAGTAAGTAACAGCGACGTTGAACTCCGTCAACTATTATGAATTATTTTAAGATTGCCGAAAAGTGCAGAACAGAAAGATTTTCTCAAACGTAATTTCGAGTGATGTTAATTTTAAATTATTTTAATATTTCCTATCCTGGTAAGACAAAACACGGCGTTGAGCTCCGCCACTCAATAGAAAATATCGCGAGTTTGAACGGAAGTGGAAAGGGAAGAATGGAATGTCTTGGCATTTTATTCTTTCTGACTATCCTGCTTTGCGGGAAAAAGCGTGAAGTTCCTTTTACTTATTTTATTTTTTTTAAGCTTCACGCTGCATCCGGCGTATAGCAGGGTAGGCAGAAGGAACCTGAGAACCTAGTATTAAGATATTCGATTCTCTTTCAACGATTCCGTTCCTCACTTTCCGCCGAATTGAATTGAGCATTGCGTGCTGAGTGGCCGAAGTCAACGCCGCGCTTTTTGCCTTGTTACCAAACCAAATTAAAAAACCTTACATTTTCTGGAGTGGGAATCGAACCCACAACTCTGCACCACGACAGGCGTAAATTTTTATTGTTTTATAGCAAAATATATTAAAAATATGTAAAAAATAATTAATTTCTTTTTGTATTTTACAACACAGATACAATTTAGAAAAGGTATTTTCACAGAAAGGTAACTAATTGGGCGAAGTCCTTTGAAGAGTTTGGCGAAAAAAAAATAAACGAGTATCGTTCAAATTGCCATTAATCAAATGCTCTGTTGAATTTTAATGAAAATGATTATTTTATGAGAAAAAAAAGTTTCAAAGTTTCTTCGTTATTTGCTACTTCTGTTACAATTCTAATATAATTTTCAGTAAAACAATATTTTTATTTTATATAATAGTTTTTTTAACTTCACGCTATATCCCGCATAGCAGGGTAGACAGAGAGAACCTGAGAACCTAGTGTTAAAACACTCCGTTCTCTTCAAGATTTCCGTTTCCCACTTTCCGCCAATCTTATAGTTATTTTTATAAAAGTTATCTAAAATCAGTACTAATAATATGCTACGAAAATAATGTTCTTTTTGCCACATAAAAGAGGGCAAAGTTAGCCAATTGTCAATGAGGGAGATACGAACCCATATTCACCGAAAACGGATGTATATACACTAGAGACGGTTAATATATATTTTTTAAGGAAATGAATGAAATCATTTATTTACATATATTATACAATTATAAATGAAAAAAAATCTCTTTTTTCTTAACTTCAAGATGTATCTTGCATATAACAGGGTAGGCAGAGGGAACCAGTAAACCTAGTGTTAAAACACTCCATTCTCTTTCAACAATTCCGTTCCCCAATTTCCGCCGAATTGAGGCATTGCGTGTTGAGTGGCGGAACTCAACGCCGCGCTTTGCCTTGTTACCAAACCCAAGAAAGGAAAATACCAAATTTTACATTTCCTGGAGTGGGAATCGAACCCACAACCTATCGCGTTTACAGTCGCACGCTTGTGTCTCTGCGCCATTACAGGCGTTTAATTATAAATGAAAAAAGAACTTAAAAGATATATGTCATAAAATTTCAAAAATTGTTAATAAAACACACACTTTTAATGTTTTATTACCTATTATGTATAAATACACGAACTGACCTCACTGTTGTGAGATTAAGCTTCTATTTTTATATATAGAGCTCATAATTAAAAATCAATATGTATTATGAAATGTGATGTAAGGCCATCGTAGCACAGTAGAGCAAACCCTGAATATTGCATTTACAATGATTGTGTATTCGATACCCATTCAGGGGGAAAAAATTTCACATAATGCGGCGTTAAATTTCGCCACCAAGCACACAATGTCTTAACTTCAGCCTGAAAGTGAAGCACAGAGGTTTTTGACACTAACTTTCATTTCTTTTGTAGCGTAAAACTGAAAAAGAATTGATTGATGAAAAAAAATTCTACTTAAAGGATAATCATCTGATTATTTAGCAAATAAAAATAATTTAAATTTATAAAATGAAACTATTTTAACTTGATTAAACACGTATATTTTAGTATTCGGAAAAAAATTTTTTGGAAACCCGACGTTTCGAACATTTTACAGTAGTCCATGGTCACAGACTAGAGACTGAGCTCATAATTTAAAATTAATCATTCACCGCAGTCAAAATTGAACCTACAATCATCGTATTTACAATCAGACCCAATCTCTCTGCGCCATAATAGCCGCTATTATAATACATATGTATATAAATTGGAAAATGGCTTTTTCATTCATTTGTGTAGGAAGGCCTTGGATTTCGACGCTTATCATGCCCTTAAAATTGATGGGAAGAACGAAGTAAGCCATAAGCTTTTCTCACCCTACTCTACAAAAAATACATACAATATATTCAAAAATTCCATTTTTCACTGGTTTTCGGAACTTAACATCGCATTTCGGTTAGAAAACGAAAATAATAAAAAACGTTCTCTACAACGACTAACTCTATATTACGTTGCATGTTTTTATACGTTGTTAAACACCGCCACGAAGGCGTCAAGCTAATTTTTACGCGAAATAATCAAATCTAATGTTTTCAGAGTGGCCACAAGTAGGATTTCAGGAGCGGAGGGCGTCTCCCTGAAGCCGTCAGTACGTCGCCGGCCATCGAGCGAGCCAGACGCGTCTCTACCTAATAAAATATATATACGACATATGGACAATAACACTATTATTATTAGTGATTTTCACATATTACAGTGTATTAAAACGCGATGTGTTAAATCAAAATGGGTTTACTAATTTTTTGCGTCTAAAGTTCTGAAGATTGATTTTAGGATATGTATTAGTGTAGAGGTGTTTTTCGGTTAACTTTCATTCATTTTTGGTAATATTTATGTAATTTTACTATTGTAATCGTTAATGTATTGTAAAATATAGTTTAACATACCATAAAAATTATATCATAGGAGTGAAAATAATTTTAAATTAAGAGAAATCACAGAAAATAACATATTCACTGACTATAAGACACGGCTCTATATTTTGCTATCTATAATATTAATAATTTCAAATATAATTAACAATCTATTTTCCTTATAAATATAAAAATAATAAATTCAATTTTAAGCTATTCAAAAGCTCTACCAAAAGCTCAATTCCAATTTGTATACAAAGACTGTCAATCCTAAATATTCTACCTAGAATATATGTAAAACGCTTGTATTACTGAGTGAATGACAAACAACGTACAAGCAAAACTACTGGTCTTAGAAAGTTGAAAATTGTCATGTAGGCTCCTCGGGGAGTGAATGAGGAACACTAGAAAATGATTTCTCGAAATTCCTAGGAAAATGGGAAAAATCTAGATTTTATCCACCCGTCCACGCAAACGACGTCGCGGCATATAGCAAAAAGCAGGGTAGGCAGAGGGAACCAGAGAACCCAGTGTTAAGACACTCCGTTCCTAATATTTCCGTTTTCCACTTTCCGTCGAATAAATTTTGTAAAATTTACCTCACAAATTTACTACACGAAATCAATAACATAATAAGCTTACTACAGATACAGAATTATTGTAATGAGCTTTTTCGATCCTTGAGACGGTTTTCGGGAGCGAAGTAAATCATTCTTATTTGGTGCTTTACGTCCTTTTAAATTGTTTGTTTTTTCTTATAGAGTGCCTTTTTTGGACGGAAAATAAATGTTTGCATAATATTTCCTCATTAATGTCATTAATTAATGATATAAATTAATGATATGAATTAATGATATAGAGTCAATCAAATAAATGATAATCTTTTAATCGGTACTTTATTATATTTCTCTATATGTATTAAATCATGGAATATTAATTTTCTTTTTGTTAAGTTCCGCTACTTAACACGTAATGTCTCTAATTTGGGTAGAAAACCGCGGAGTGTCTTGACACTAGGTACTCTCTGACTACCGTTGAGAGGAATAAAGCGTGAAAGTGATTTTAGAGTTATCATATCATATATATTAACACAATATAAATCCATTGATCTCTACTCTTCATTTAAAAATATAATATTCATCAAATATGCTCAAAATATTTTCACGATCGCTATCAGAATTAGCAATGCGAATTAAATATTAATACAAAAAATATATTTTTTCATATTAAATATTCTCTTTTACATACAGCTATATTTTATCTTTCATTCATTTCATCAATTAGTATGAACTTACTGTCTAGATACTCTCTTGTCTGCTTTTCGTCCATATTTGAGATATCGTGTAATTAGTCACGGAACTCAACGCCGCGCTTTGTCTTATAGAGCTGAGATACCCTCTTCACTTTTTTTTCTTTCGCTGAGTATTCGGAGGCAACTTAATGCCAAGTCTTTCTCCTTTCCACTTTCCGCAAAATTTTTCGTGCTTAAAGGCGGAACTCAACGCCGCGGTGTATGTTAATAGGACAACAGAAATGAAAATAATATATCTCTTTTACTTAAAGTTGGTTAACAATGGGAATACAGACGTGCTATTTGCTAATCTTTAAATATGAATTCACGGCCACAACACCCATCAATAGCGATCCGACACTTGCTTACATTAAAAATTGTTAGAACAACCAACATTTTTATATCGAAAATTTGTTATTTTTTAACACGATTTAGCTCTTAGTCATAGATCTCTATCTATATGAGTATTTTGTAATTTCTTATATAACATTAAATTAAAATACTGGTTATAAAAAACCATTAAAGTATAATCGAGATATTTAAATAAGCATGTTATGGGTTCAAATCTAGGGGAGTAAATTATATTCAGTTTAGATTATAAAAACTGTGTCTGTTAATATTTTAAAGACAGTATGAAAAAAATACACTTTCACATTTAATTTATCTTTGCATACAAAGGTAAATAATAATCATGAAAATATAACAATAATAATAATATGGCAGAATTGAGGTTCTTCTCAGCAAACCTGCTTTCCGAGCCAGTGCTAACTTCCAGTAGGTCTGACAATACTGACATCTTTATATCAATTGACAATTTCAAAGTGCTCGTAATAGATAATTTGAATGATGAATATTTTTATTTTGATTTTAAGTTTATTTTGCACTTAGTATCATTAACTGATGATCGAATTTCCAATATTCCTATTCATAGTACAATAAAACAAGCTCCATCTTAGATATTTCAAATACTAAAATCTATTTTTAATATTCTAACATTTCTGAATGCGGTAGATGTCGATAAAGTTGATTTAATGAATAATTAAGACGCAACAGAGAAACTATTACATTTTAGTTTACAGTGTAAAGCTTTGTTTGTTTACTTTGTGGTTTCATAGCGTTATAAACGTATTATTCAAATATTTCTCCATGTTATTTTAAGTGCTAAACTAAATATTAATTGATATTTAAATAATTAAAAAATAATTTACAATAATGTATATGAAAAATAAAAAGTGACCTAAAATAGGGCCTTGTGAGACACCTATTCAATCATGGCGTCATCAAACGGTAAAGAAAGTGTTAAAATGACTGCATCTATAGACAGTTTGAAGTTGTCAAGTAAAAATACATCGAAACATGCATCTTCTGAATCAGTTTTATCAAAAAAGGACAAGGAATGTCTGCAAATGCAGGAATGCAAGAAGAAGTTGTTGGCAATGGAACCACAGATAATAATACGAGATGAGAATGTGGTGTTACGATCTCCACCTCAGAAGAAGATTGTGATGCCACCAACTATCAACCCTGAGGTATGGTTTTTTTTTATTTTAAAAATATTTATTTTATTACATTAAAAGAATATAATATATATTCTAATTCTAATAATATTATACATGTGATATATATATGTGGTTTGTGATGTCATTATGACGCAATGGAATAGCGTATGACTGTAAATTGGATGGTCGGGGGTTCGATTTCCGCTCGAGATGTCTCGAATTCAGGCGGAAAGTTGGAGGACACAGTGCTTTGACACAAGGTTATTTATATGAGAAAGAAAGAATAAAGCATGAACATACAAAATAAAAGAAAATGTGAGATTAAAAAGATGTTTTTTATCTCTTTTACGCAAAAACTACTGAACGAATTGAGATAAGACTTTTCATAAATATGGGTTATGCATCAGTGATGCAGGCTACAATTTATTAAGATTTATTTTTAGAACATAGCAGATCTTGACGCTACTTGTCCTTCTTGGTTAATATACAAGATTTTAAGCGTTCTAGCCAATTAAGTACATATGCTAGCAACAAAGTTTATAAAAGTCGTATGGAAATTACACTGTATTACCTACTGTAAATGTATATTAAGCCTTAGTAAATATATTTTTGAGTGCGTTTTTCAAGAGGTACAAGGTTCGAATTTTTCTGATTTTGCAATTATATTTTAATTAAATTAAATATGTAATTAAACAATTATACAAGCATAATTATTTTAAGACAACTAAATGAAAAAGGGTTAGAAGGGAAAAGGAGTGGGAATTGAACACATAACCGAAGTGTTTACAGTCAGACGTCTCATTGCGCGACTATGGCCTCATATAAAATAATGAAAAAATATTATAATTTTTTTAGCTTCACGCTGTATCCCGCTCGTAGACACAGGGAATCTGACAACCTAGTGTTAAGACACTCCGTTCTCATTCAACATTTTCGTTCCAAATCCTTACTAATATTATAAATGCGAAAGGAACTCTCTCTGTCTGTCTGTCTGTTACGCTTTCACGCCTAAACCACTGAACCGATTTTGATAAAATTCGGTAGGAAGATAAAACTGTACTTGGGAAAGAACATAGAATACTTTTTATCGCGAAAAAAATGGTAGAAGGGGACAAACTAAGGGATGAAAGTTTGTATAGAAGTTCCTTATTGTCAAACATAAAATCATGTAAAATTTTTCAACTGTTGACATTTTTCACACCTAAATCACTTAATCAATTTTGACAAATAGTCTAGACCTTGAGAAAGACTATAGGCTACTCCTTACCACGTTGCGCGATATAACCGAATTCCACGCGGGCGAAACCGCGGGCGGAAAGTTAGTATAATATAATATAAATATATATATAGAATACAAGTAAAATAATGTGTTAAAACAAATATTCAGTTGTAACAAATGAAAAATAACTCAACTCCTACAGGAATACGAAGCTTTACGTATAAAAACCATCTATATGCTAATGTTCGAAATTATTTCTTTATTTGAATCGTTCTAGTGTTATGTGCGTAATTTAATGTTATTGTTATTTATTTCTCTTAAAGTTACCTAGTCGAGATGAAAAAGACTGAAAGGCAACAAGTTCTCACCACTTGTTTAGACTCCATTCTACGCTTTCATCCTAAATTGAGAGTGGCGGAACTCAACGCTGCACTTTGCTTATTTGCTTCTGCCAGGGATGAATATATTATAAATATCCACCATCTCTAGAAGTAGGAAACATTACGTTTAGATATTTTTGAAGTTTTAAAGTGTTAATCCCACACTTAGGATACGAAAAACATATTTAGAAAACGTATAAAAATTTGAACGCAGCGGGACTCGACCCCGCGCCTCTTGAAAACCGTCCAAGCGCTCTAACCACTAAGCCCTACAGCGTTCTACATCCGGCTGCGTAGAAATTCTTATTTTTGTTGCTCTCTCTCTCTCTCTCACTGTAGAGAGATTTTTACAAATTTCTGCTACCCAAAGATTATTTCAAAGAACAATAATTTGTCAAGAGAGAAATCCATATGTTAAATATTTATGAAATTTTAAAATAATTAAATAAGTTATTGCGTTTAGAATCAGAACCTGCCCAGTGCCCACGATGGCCTCCTGCTTAAAGACATACGAATAGTTATTATATAGCTGTACCCCGTAACTTCGACGTTCTCGTGGCAATTTTGCGAAATCCGAGAAATATTTTCATTTCTCTGGTAAGACAAAGTGAAGCGTTGAGTTCCTCCACATAACATGCAATTTCTCCAATTCGAGTCCTAACCGATGGACGGAGTGTCTTAACACTAGGTTCTATCTGATTACCTGCTATTTTTTTTAAGGATATCGGAGGGCAAACGATTAGAAGTACCACCTGATGGTAAGTGGTTACCTTCGCCCATGGACATCTACAACACCGAGGTGTTGTAAACGCATTGCCTTCCTAAGTGGTACAGATGGAAGGGGAGGACAATGTGGTAGTTCGCTATCGGAACCACCACGTTCTGGGGATAGGATGAGTGGGAATAGGGAAAACCTGGCTTACATGTCATCGAACCGGAACAAATCATTAGGTGTTTAGCGGTTCGTCTTTGACATGATAGTGGTCGCGAGCCAAACGGAGGATGAACCTCCTACCACCAGACTACTGGGATACCCGTCTCTTACGGGACGCTACCCAGCGGTGGAGGGGAATTGTATTCTAACTCCACCCCCTCACAGGACTGAAGCTTGAATTTTCTTTTTTAAAATATCTAGTACAAAATAAAATAATTTTTCCCAATATAAAGGCATTATAATATCAGGTCGTTGAAAAATTTGACAACTAACAAAAATTGCTATTGAATTTACTTTTACTCTATTCGCATTTACAAATGAAATACATTTGGCAGATAGCTTTTCAATTATATGTTTGAATCTTTATTATTTTTTTTGCAGCAATTTTACCAATGTATTATAGTTATTTGAAAATTTTGCACTTCATGCCTTTTACCGAATAGCAGAGTAGTCAGAGAAAAATAAGTGTTAAGACACTCCGAGGTACACTTTCCACCCAAATTGGAGATTGCATGATAAGTGGCGGGACTCAACGCCGCGCTCTGTATTATTAGAATGGGGAAATAAAATAATTTGAATTCCTTTGAATTGACATATGAACCGGTAACAGTTATTACATTGTAAATATGCTGCGGTTGCTTCATTTTTTTAGTGAGAAGAAACTCTTCAGCGCACCATGAATTTACTGTGCGGATGCCCATCAGGGAGGAGTTTACGACCAAAGTGTGGGTTTAAGGGGTTCCTTCAAAATGTGCACTAACGTACATTTCCACCGTCCACGCTCCTTTCTCTATCTGACTAAATTTTAGATTTTGCTGTTATACCTCTCACGCCTACCTCTACCTCGTTCAAACTAAGCTTATTCTTGGTCAGTTCGTTGGTAAATCCACAATACTTATTCACCTTGAAATTGTGATCGATATAGAAATATTGAAACAGGAATATTTGTTCTTCAAAAAAGAGGGAGCCGAGAACAGCTAAAGATTCGTACATACATTCATAGCTTCACGCTGTATTCCGCATATAGGCAGGGTAGGCAGAAGGAATTTAGTGTTAAGACACTCCGTTCCCCACTTCCCGCCGAATCGAGGCACTGCGTGTTGAGTGGCGGAATTCTACGCCGCGCTTTGCCTTGTTACCAAACCAATGAAAAATTCCATTTCCTGGAGTGGGAATCGAACCCACAACCTGTCGCGTTTAGAGCCGCGCGCTTGTGTCTCTGCGCCAAGACAGGCGTTAAGGATTCGTCATTTTGTTAAAAAACTGAAAGCTTTTCTTTACATGTCTCTAGCAGAGGTAGAAATAGAGGTAACATATATTAAAGCTGTTTAAAATAATATCCCAAATTAATTGAGCCTGAGAACCTGAGAACCTTGTACGGCACGCAATAAGTCACTCCGTTCTCTTTTATAATATCCGTTCACTTTCTCCTAAATTTGCGTGCTCTAGTGGGAATTGAATCCATAACCTGTCACGTTTACAGTCGCACGCTTGTGCCTCCGCACCACGACGGGCCTACAATGTAATTAAATAGAAATTATAGTAACATAATGTGTATTATGACATTGACAGATGACAGATGTTGACTTTGTATGAATCACGAAATGGGATGACCTCAAAGAGGCCGAAAATGCCCCAAACAGAAAAAACCAATGCTAAAGTCATGTACAATGCAACAAAAGAGGAAACCCATTTGATAAATGAAACGAAATTTTGTTGGTTTTATTCTAGATAGAATGATGTTGACAATTTTTTGAAATATTTTTTTATAAAATAAATACTTAGTCTAGATATTACGAAGACATTTTGACGCATTCGTAAAGCGTATGTAAACGCGATGGTAGTGTGTTCGATTCCCACTCGGGGATGTAGTGCCTCGCACTTACAAGTGCGGAGAAATAAAAATAATGATTTAATGATTCTCCCACGTGGAAATTGAACAAAACATAGCAATGAGCACCTCGTAACACTCAGTTATTTAATATGGCCGACCCCTTAAGGCCCCTGAAGACCCCTAAACTCTAGGCTCTTCCTATTTACTTCAAAAGTAACGTAAAATGTAATATATAGTAATGTAAAAGTAACGTAAATGCATAAAATAATTGAATCTTGATAAGTTCACGGAATCGACCACTCACAGTGACCTAAATACAATATTGTATATTTTTTAACAGCTTCCTCATAGCAAGATAGTTAACTAACTATAGAATATATTAGAGAGAGCCTAGTGACCAAACACTCACTACTCCACTTTCCTACCAAATTCGAGGCGACCAAATTTGGCGGAAAGTGGGGAACGGAATTGTTGTAAGAGAACGGAGTGTCTTAACACTAGGTTCTCTTTGTCTACCCTGCTATATGCGGGTTACAGCGTAAAGTTAAAAAAAAGACGTTTAAAGTAGAGGAACTCAACACTACGCTTTCTCTTACCAGAGCAAAATAAACAAAAACAATTTAAATACAATCATTCCAAATACAATTTATATAGCACTTTCTTTAAAATTTAAATTTAATTATATTTGTATGTATTTATATGTATCTATTTATCTATTTATATATATATATATATATATATATATATATATATATATATATATATGTGTGTGTGTTTGTATGTATTATATGTATGATATGATTATTTATTTATCATTTTAAGTTTGCTTTTACGCACCGATATATTTATTTCCTATATAAGAAGGTTGGTTGGGAAAGATTGCTAATTAGCGTTAAGCTCGCCTTTTGTACATATTTATTTTAATTGTGGGCAATAAAGAATTTATAAATAAATTATACCCCCACTGCGAATCGAACCCACAGTCCTCTCTCCCTTATGTATACTTTTCCTAAATCTACACAAGGCTCCACAATGACACCTGTGGGCAGACAGCCGTGAAATCGGTTGTATCCCGAACAATGCTGGTATAAATGCGTCCTATTTGCTGTTTGCTGCGAACTGTGATACCTTTATTAAGATATTTGGGATTCTATTAATATAATATATAAATAGTGACTCACAATTCGAGAAATTGCACGTTAAGTGGTGGAATTCAACGCCACGTTTTGCCTTACCAGAACGAAAAAGTCAAAATATGAAGTTGTGGGTTCGATTCCCACTCCACGAAATGGATTTCCTGGGTTTGGTAACAAGGCAAAGCGCGACGTTGAGTTCCGCCACTCAGCACGCAATGTCTCAATTCGGCGGAAAGTGGGGAACAGAATATCTTAACACTAGGTTTCCTCTGCCTACCCTGCTATATGCGGGATACAGCGTGAAGCTATGTATGTTTGTATGTATTATTTATTGTTATTATTAATTTTTATTCATTATTTCTTATAAGTTTCTTTTTTTTATTTGTTTATTATTTTTTGCACCTCAATGAATCCTATACATTAAGTGTCTACGTCTAAGGTTACCTGTAAGAGATCACTTACAGTGATAAGGTCGCCTTTAGATGCTGAAATTATTTGTATGTATGTTCCTTTGTACTTGTTTTTCTCTTTTGTGTCTGCAATAAAGAATTTTTTCATTTAAAAAAATCAATTTTAATGCCAATTAATTAAAAAAATGAAAAAAAAGTCGACTTATCAATGGTATATATGGTATATATGTACATATATACTTTGGCAAAGTTCAACTAGGGCGTGATTTGTTTACGTTTCACCGCCCGACATCGAATACTCATTCGCTTAATGAATCTTTTGGCCTATTGTAGATATACTACAGTAAATATAGCTTATAGAATACTATACGTACTATAGTTGTAAAAAGTACAAAAAAGTAAACAATTACAGGTAAATAGATAAGATTTTAACAGAATACGAAAACCGACTTCGAATGAAATGTATTAAAAAGTATAATTATTACGGATTACTCAAAAACTACTCGTCACATCGAATCTCAATTTAAATGCAAAGAAAAAAAATAATCATAAAAATTGGTTCAGAGAGGTAGGGATAGTCCTTAGAGATAGTTGACCTTCGAGAACACAGTAGCAATTATGATAGAGAAGATCACGTAAAAAGCACGAGGACCATCAAAATTGGTCCAACAAGCAAAAAGTTGTGTGAAAGTGGGGAACGGAGTGTCTTAACACTAGGTTCCCTTTGTCTACCCTGCTATATGCGGGATACAGCGTGAAGCTATGTATGTATGTATGTACAGTAAAAATTATGCAGAAACACACATAAAACAACAACAGTCGAATGGGAACCTCCTTTTTTTAAAGTTAGTTAATAATAAATTACTCAAGAGCTTGCATTAACCGAAGACGACTCAATATAAAACCTATCATATCACTCTAAGACATAAAAATTGCAAATAAAAATTCACCAATACCTGTAATAAAGTAGTACTTAAATATTATATCATAAATTCGAAAGTTTATCTCGCATGTTTTTAGCTTCACGCTGTATCCCGCACTTAGCAGAGTAGGCAGAGGGAACCTGAGAATCTAGTGTTAAGACACTCCGTTCTGCTATCTTTTCCGTTCCAAACTTTCCGCTGAACGGCGTCGCGTGTTGAGCTATGCTTTATCTTGTTACAAAGCGAGACATTGAAAATATTACTGAATATTTTCAATGTTCAGTAGTATCTAATCTATACACGTGAAGAGAAACTTTTTACACTTATAATTTATATAGCGAAGGATTGCAGAATAATAATATATTTTACAATACCACAAATATATATATATATAAATATATATATATATATATATATATATATATATTTTAACTTCACGCTGTAACCCGCATATAGTAGGGTAGGCAGAGGGAACCAGAGAACCTAGTGTTAAGACACTCCATTCTCTTTCAACAATTCCGTTCCCCACTTTCGGCCGAATTGAGGCATTGCGTGTTGAGTAGCGGAACTCAACGCCGCGCTTTGCCTTGTTACCAAACCCAAGAAATGAAAATACTAAATTATACATTTTCTGGAGTGGGAATCAAACCCACAACCTGTCGCGTTTACAGTCGCACGCTTGTGCCTCTGCGCTACGACAGGCGTTAATATATTAAATTAATAAAATAAATGTTACGCACACATACCAAGGTCTGACTTGCATGTTTATATAAAGTGACATATACATTGCTAGGCAATACATTGTTAACGCATTAACGGGGACACTAGTTATTATAATTATTTAATATTTTCATCCCCTAAAGTGGGAATCGAACCCACAACATATCGCATTTACAGTCGTGTATACTTCTACGCCACGACCTCAATTCATACCTAACCAATAATAAAGTACTTAAATAAACATTGTATCATAAATTCAAAGGTTTATCTACCATTTTATTTGTGTCATATATATTACAATTTTTCACTGTAAGCTTCAAGCTATGCCAAGAACACCTACGGAGTTTGCCAAAATGTAGGTAATTTAACTGTATCTTAGAAATAAAATTGTTTAAAATAAATATAGTTGTCTATCATTATTGTAAAAGTTGCATTATTATTTTATAAGCCTTATAACTTAGTATTATTGGTAATTTCACGACATCTTTATATATCTGTCCCTTGATCACCTCTCGGACGTCCAAGGAAGCGATGTGGGCTGCATGTCGTGAAGAAGGACATAAGAGCTAATGGCCTGATCATTAACGATGTTAAAGACCATGTAATGTGAAGGAGTCTAAGTAGGAAGGCTACCCTGGCATGGAACCCACAATCAATCACGCTTACAGTCGCACGATACTGCTTCTACACTATATACTACTGGACAGGATATATATATATATATATATTTTTAACTTTACCCGGTATCCCGCATATAGCTGGGTAGGCAGAGGGAAGCAGAGAACCTAGTGTAAAGGCACTCCGTTCTCTATCAACATTTCCGATCCCCACTTTCCGCCGAATTGAGGCATTGCGTTGTTGAGTGGCGGAACTCAACGCCGCGCTTTGCCTTGTTACCAAGCCAAAGAAATGAAAATACTAAATTTTATATTTCCTGGAGTGGGAATCGAACCCACGACCTGTCGCTTTACAGTCACACACTTGTGCCTCTGCGCCACGACAGGCGTAACAGGATATAGTTTATAATAATAGTAATGTCGCTGCATAATAAAATATTACAAGTAAAACCGAATACTTAACTTAGTAATAACTAACTACCTCTTAAACACCGGGATCAACTCTATCCAAATCGTTGTTTATTACCAAATTATTGGATTAATACCTTCATTTGATAACCCTATGTTTTAGGAACGATTATTGGTCGGAATTATATTTTGATTTATGTTTCTGAACATATTAGTATATCCTGGCTTTACCTTTTATTATATTTGAAAAGCGCAACTGTTGAGTTTCTTGCCGGCTCTTCTCAGCAGAATTGCCTTATAAGCCTGTGGTAGCTTCCAGTATGACTGACAACACTGACATTTTATTGTAAATAGACGATTCGAAAATGCTTGTAATAGCTAATTTGAATAAATAATATTTTGATTTGATTTGATTTACTACCCTAGTAAAATCAGAATCCATATTCTTAACACTATTGTTAAGACACTTTGTGCTCGACTTACCACTAAAAAAATATAGCGTAAGTGACGGAAATTAACGTCGCATTTTCTTACCAGAGCGGAGAAAGGGAAATATTTAATTTAAATATAATTGTCACCGCATGGGGATGGAACCCACAACTTAATGTATGTCAGACTCTATTCTCACTGCGCCATAATGGCTTTCTTGTTTTTTGTTTGTCTTTAAAAGCTTCAAATGTTTATATATTAATTTGTTAGTATATATAAGTAATGACTCTATTTTCAAAGTTAGAAAGTCCGATTGAATAGGCGATGGTTACAGATTTGATTCCCATTTTGCGTAATTATACTTTACAAAATAGTATTTAAATAGTTTTTTTCAAGCTTCACGCTGTATCCCACACATAACAGAGTAAGCAGAGAAAACCTGAGAACCTAGTGTTAAGACACTCCGTTATTTTGTAAAACGCAAAGTCAAAGAAGAGCTAAAAAAAAAACTAAAAAACAAAAACCAAAAAAGGTCGTCAGGAAAATATTACGCATAAAATTGCAAAAAAACAAGCTCTGACATCTTAAAGATTTAAAAAAAAAAAGGTCATCGCCGAAATTCGATAGTGAAATTACTAAATACCTTTACATCCTATACCGGTTGCCCTAAATATTAATCGGCTTCTCTAAAAATTACCGGCTTCCCTAAATGAATGTACCGTCTTCCCTAAATATACATTGGCTTCTCGAAAGTGACCGGCTTGCCTAACTAAAATTTTCACCCTTCGCCACTGTACAGTAGAGAATAAGCTCAATAATATTGTATTACTTTACGATTAAGTCGGTCAAAAATGTACATATGGCTCATATATCCTATATAAAAGTCCTCGACCTCATTTCCTTTGCAAAAATGCCGTATGCCATACTGAGTACATATTAAATTAGTATTGACGTGTTTTGAAGCCATTAAGCTATCGATTATGGGAGTGGAAAAATTGCACATGTCTTTATGAAGACATATGTTCTGATTCTCATGGAATTATTATATTTATTAATGTGTGATTTAATTTTTTTTTAGTGGTCCACTTGGTTTCGGAAACATCTTTTTAACTTCACGCTGTATCCCGCATATAGCAGGGTAGGCAGAGGGAACCTCAGAACATAGCATTAAGACACTTCCGCTATTTCCGCCGATTTGAAACATGAGTGACGGAACTAAATGCAGCCTTTGCCTTATTTCCAGAACGAGGAAATGAAAATACTAAATACTATTTAATAGTTTCATTTTCTGGAGTAGGAATCGATCCCTAAAATAATATGTAGCGGTTTCCCTAAATATGCATCGGCTTCTCTAAATTTATCGGCTTGCCTAACAAAAATATTCACCCCTCGCCACTGGTAATTTTTGTAATATCATATATAAAAATTTAAACTTCTGACCCTTCTTCTTTTTTGAAATCAGTCAATAATGTCACATATTCCGTATATTGTATATCAGAACTGATCTAGAGATAAATCACTCCTTTGCAATTCTACACCGTCTCTAAAATTTTACCGAAAAAATTTTAGCTTCACGCTGTATCCCGCATATAGCAGGATAGGCAGAGGGAACCTGAGAACCTAGGGTTAAAACACTCCCTTCCCCACTTTCCGCTCAATTGAAGCATTGCGTGCTGAGTGACGGAACTCAACGCCGCGATTTTGCCTTGCTACCAAACCTAGGAAATGAAAATATTGAACTTTTACATTTCCTAGGGTGGGAATTGAACCTACAACTTGTCGCGTTCACAGTCACACTTCTTCTTCTTTTTCTTCTTCTTGTGCCTCTGCGCCACGACAGGCGTCTATTATATATATAACAATTTATAATTAGTTATACCTATATTTGTTCCCGATCAATAATGGCCTAAGATCCCTTCCTAATGACGCAGTGAAACTATTACAATGGATAACTTTGCAAGTTGCTAAATTGTGGCGAACTTGATTGTATCCGATTAAATAGTACTATGTTTATTTTCCTGCATAGCAGGGAAGACCAAGAGATCCTAGTGTTCAGACACTCTGTTCTCCTCTCCGCCTGAATTCGATATATTCCTTTTAAGTGGCAAAATTTAACGCGGATAAATACAGTCATTGTTCGATATAGGGAAAATGAAATTAATTTTAAAATATCCATTCTCTATAATAGATATCGAACCCATATCCACTCACGTTTACAGTCAAAAGCTGACCTACTGAACATGTTGGCTTCATATTATTAATTACAACGTATAGTTTTTAAAAATAGATTCAGATGATAGATCATGTACGGACCATGTATACACATAGTACATACATACACACATACATAGCTTCACGCTGTATCCCGCACATAGCAGGATAGGCAGAACCTAGTGTTAAGACACTCCGTTTTCTACTTTCCGCCGAATTGAGGCATTGCGTGCTGAGTGGCGGAACTCAACGCCGCGCTTTGCCTTGTTACTAAACCCAGGAAATGAAATATTCCATATACTGGAGTGGGTATCGAACCCACAATCTGGCGTGTTTACAATCTCAAAGTGGAGAACGGAGTGTCTTAACACTGGGTTCCCTCTGCCTACCCTGCTATAAGCGGGATACAGCGTGAAGCTATGTATGTATGTATAACTAAATATACAATAATATGGAACAGTACAGCATTCTCATATCAAACTAACTCTCAAAGCTTACTTCACAATAGCTCATGTTACGCCAGAAAGCTTCCACTAAGCACACTTAGCGTCCGCTTATAAATTCAATATAGTTTTATGTTACTTTAGAATTTTAGAAGATTATATTAATAAAAAAATCTCTAACATAAGTTAGAAAAGAGAGAAGCTTCACTGTTTTACTCGTGTAGCAGAGTACAGAGATCGTAGTGTTAAGACACTCTGTTGTTCATATTCATATTCCGCTCGAAAGAAACCAGAATTATTTTAAATATCCAGAATTATTGGTAACTAGGCAAAGGGCGGCGTTGAGTTCCGCCAATCAGCACGCAATGCCTCAATTTGGTGGAAATTGGAGAACGGAGTGTCTTAGCACGTCGGTTCTCAGGTTCCCTTTGCCTAGCCTGCTATATTCGGGATACAGCGTGAAACTAAAAACAAAAGAAATAAATATAATATATGTTAACATTAGAATTATTAATGTGAAACTTTGTAAGGTTAGATGGATGTTCGTAAAAAGTACTGCACGGATCTAAGTGAAACTTTACTATTAACTTATAAGCTATATTATAATAAAATTTCATACAATGTATACACCAAAATAATACATAGCCTACAATTTATAATGCCTTGAATTCGGGCGGGAAGCAAAAGACGGAATATTTTGACGGAATCTCTTAGTATTTTCATTTCCTGGGCTTGATAACAAAGCAAAGCGCGGCGTTGAGTTCCGCCACTCATCACGCAATGCCTCAATTCGGCGTAAAGTGGTGAACGGAGTGTCTTAACACTAAGTTCCCTCTGCCTACCCTGCTATATGCGGGATACAGCGTGAAACTTTATATATATAAAGGATACTAAGTCAACTCATTGTTATTTCCCTTAAAAGATTTACAACACGTATATAAACCGGGTGCGTAAAACTGAGAGCGTGTGACAATGTCATAGTCTTTTGTTCTTTATGTTTAGTAGCGTTTAAAATGTAGGAGCCAAATCATCGGTTTTTATCGCTTTTGTTTGTTTATTTATTATTTTAAGGCTATGGTGGTGCAGTGTTACATTGTCTGACTGTAACTGCGAGAGGTGGTAGATTTGATTCAAACACGGGGGAATCATTATATATAAACTAGCTTTCCGCCCGCGGCTTCGCCCGCGTGGAACTCGGTTATATCGCGCGACATGGTAAGGAGTAGCCTATAGTAAAGACTACAGGCTACTTCGGAAAGCCGAAGTTTTAGACTATTTGTCAAAATTGGTTAAGTGGTTTAGGTGTAAAAGTTGTAAACAATTGAACAATCTTACATGATTTTATGTTTGACAATAAGGAACTTTCATGCAAACTTTTATCCCATATTTCAACCTCTTCCACCCTTTTTTTCACCATAAAAAGTATCCTATGTCCTTTCCCAAGTTCAGTGCTATCTTTATATCGAATTTCATCAAAATCGGTTAAGTGGTTTAGGCGTGAAAGCGTAACAGACAGACAGACCGACAGACAGACAGAGTTACTTTCACATTTATAATATTAGTAATGATTACAAGCGGGGTCCGCGACTTCATTCACTTTAAGATTTGCCATATTTGATTTTACAAGGCAAACTTTCGTATTCCCACACCAAGCTTTCCTTGTTTACGCTTGTCGTGGCGCAGTGGCTTAAGCGTGCGACTGTAAACACGACAGGTTGTGGGTTCGATCCCCACTCCAGGAAATGTTAGTATTTTCATTTCCTGGGTTTGGTAACAAGGCAAAGCGCGGCGTTGAGTTCCGCCACTCAACACGCAATGCCTCAATTTGGCGGAAAATGGGGAGCGGAATTGTTGTAAGAGAACGGAGTGTCTTAACACTAGGTTCTCAGGTTCTCTCTGCCTACCCGCTATATGCGGGATACAGCGGGAAGTTAAAAAAAACGTTCCTTGTTAGAGTTGGCGTGTTACAATTATGATGTCTAAATATTCCAATATCCAAATTTTCACATTTAGTATTAATGATATAATAATTTCTACTCTTTAAGCATTAGCTTACCTTGCCTCTCTCAGACAATGTGAGGCGTTTTTTTTTCTTTTAGCTTCACGCTGTATCTCACACATAGCAGGGTAGAGAGAAGAAACTTGTGAACCCAGTGTTAAGACACTGCATTCTCTTAAGATTTTTGATCCTCACTTTCCACGAAATTAAGGCATTGCGTGCTGAGTGGTGGAACTCAACACTGCTTTGCCTTTTTCAAATACGGTTCGCTTTATATATCTAAAAGAGACTGCCTACACCCACAAAAACCACAAGCGGTCTATAGCACGCATGTAGTTTCTATAAAGGAGTGGTGGAACTAGTACATATAACCATTTTCTTATTCTCGTAACATAAATTGAAGTGTACCAAATTGTTTACTTTACCCGTTACTAAGGCGTCTTGTTTGTCAAAAGATTTATTACTGACATTAAATAATTAATGGTTAGACAACTGTGTATGTACTTATACACCGACTTCAAAACAAAAGGAGGCTCTCACATCACATCAAAAGCATTGGCTATCACCTAAAAAAATATCAAAAACATTTATTTTTTTATGGATAATGGATGGCAAACGAGAAGAAAGACCACTTGATGGTAAGTGGTTACCTTCATCTACAACACCAGAATTGTAAATGCGTTGCCAAAAGTTGCAAAAAGTTATATCGATATATTATTCTATTTGGCCATCTCTACTACGGATTTCATTTTAAAGGGCGTCATGACATTGCGAATATTTCTTCGTCACGACATGTCACGAGTTACGAGTACAATGTATTAGGCCGTTATGACCTTACTAGAGTATAAATCATAAATTCGATATTTCACATAGAGCTGAAACTCTATATATGCTACCTCTATATATAGGGAAGGGAGGGAGCATTTAATTCCCAAGGCGTGCTATCATTTATAAAATCACTAATTAGGTAGTAACCTTTAACACACAAACGTCTTTTAACATTTTTTTTTTAAATTTGAAATGGAAAATTCTCGGACGTTTTCTAGGATCCTATTGTAAAAGCACACACATTGTCCAATAAAAGAATTGTGGACTCGATGCAATCCAGTTACAGTTACATAGTTTTTCCGATTCCGATCCGCCACGTTATATACAATGTCAAGATTTTGAGCGGAAAGTGTATAACGGAGTATCTTGACTCTAGGATCTCTGTGTCTACTTTCGCTTTGATTTGTATCTAATTTTTATAGTCCTTCAAATGTAAATAATTAAAATTAAAAAAAACAAAAAAAAGAATTCAAATAAAATATAGTAAAATGTTAAATTTTTACGAATAAATCAAAAACTATCAATTTCTAGATCTTAACTAAATTTTAATGGGACCACATAACAAGCACTAGCCATCAGTGGCGTGGGGTGAAAATTTTAGTTATGCAAGCCGGTAAATTAAGGGAAGCTGATATATAGGTATTTAGGGAAGGCGGTATATATATTTAGGGAAGCCGATGTATATTTAGAGAAGCCGGCATATATATTTAGGGAAACCCGTAATTTTTAGGGAAGCCGATATAATTAGAGAAACCGGTATAGGATGTCAAGGTATTTAGTAACTTCACTACCGAATTTTGGCGATGACCATTTTTTTTCGGTGTTTAAGATGTCAGAGCTTTTATTTTTGTGGTAACGCAAATAAAAGAAAATCTATCGAATTGATAACCTTCTTTTCTTGAAGTCGGATAAAAAAAATAGAATCATAGGTATAATAAAACTAGGTATTTTCATACGTATACTTAGTTACGGCACACGCGAACATGCCATCAAAATAGACAAAGTAGGTGAATTGAGATTTGCTGATACGAATACAGTCCAATTTTTGTATGTCCCCATAAATATTGTGTAATATGATATATACTTACATAGTATACCTTTTCATGGAACGTGTGAGTATCAAATTTACTTTTTTTGAGCAGCTTCACCTATTTTCTCAAACTAGTGTTGGCGCGTTAACAACGCGTTGTCTTTAGCAATATATATGTCACTTTGTATACATGATACATATAGACATGGATGTCAAACCATGGTAGTGTATGTAATATTTATTTTATTAAATTAGTATAGTTTTTATGCATTATTTAAAATATATATATAAGCATTCTGCACTCCTTTTCTATATAAACTATAAGCGTGCCAAGTTCCATGCTCCTCTGTCCGCGTAATTTTCGTAAAAAGGGATCCAAAGTTTTTGCTTCACGTATTTATATATAGGTGACAGAATAGACAAAGAAAATATAGTACTAAAACACTCCGTTCTCCGCTTGTCGATTATATTATGTAGTAAGTGACAGATATTAAGCTAGCTTGGTCTTACCAGAGTGAGAAATTAAAAATAATTAAAATATAATCTTTGCCTCGATTGGGAATTGAACCTATTACCATTCGTGTTTTCAATCAAATACTATCCTCCTGCGCTATGATGCTCTCATATAAATACTTACATACATAGTTTATTTTACTTTGATTTATTGTATGCAACCATGAGAAGAGGGTAATAAATATACTGAGGAGCTCATTGAAAATTTGGTAGCTACCTATCAGTGGCGAAGCGTCCATATAACATGATTCCCATCGGCTTACCTTTTGTAAATTACAATAAATCAATAATAGATTTACCTTTCAGTAAGCTTGTGCTAAGTGCTTAGTAAGCTCTAACCTAGGATGGATTTTTTTTTTAAAATTTGATAAATTTTAACAAGGCAAAGCGCGGCGTTGAGTTCCGCCACTCAGCATACCATGTCTTAATTCAGCGGACAGTGGGGAATGGAAATGTTAAAAGAGAACAGAGTGTCTTGTTTTTCTTAACGCATCACGCTGTATCCCCCATCTATCGGAGTGTCTTAACACTAGGTTCTCAGGTTCCCTCTGCCTACCCTGCTATATGCGGGATACAGCGTGAAGCTAAAAAAAAAAGTAGAGAACGAAAGGTTAGGCATATACCTAGTGTTAACATCTTAGCACTAAACACATTTGGTTGTAGGCTCAATTCCCATGCGAGGAATAATTATATTTTATTTTTTTCATTACACTATTCGGATATAACAAAGTGCGGCGTTGAGTTCCGCCATTCTAAAAAGAAGTACGGAACACAAAATTTCCGATATTAGGCAGAAACTAGAAAATTATAAGTTTTAACGCTACGTTTTTTCCTAACCTATTATTTAATGACACTTAGAAAACTATACTTTATATATTTATAGAAAGATATATCAAGCAAAGGTGAGCGGCAAGAGAAGTATGGGAAGACCTCGGTTGACCTTCGAGAACACAGTATCAATGATACTGGAGGAAGGTCACGTAAAAAGCATAAGGACCCCCTGAGGGCATGCATGAAGAGGTATGCAAGGACCGTAGCGTTTAGCGCTCCGGAACTCTTACCCCGTTAGGGATAAAGCGTGAAGTTATAATAGGTAGGTAGATAGGTAGAAAACTATATTTACTAGACTTCACTACATTGAAATGGCAATGTTCCTAGTTAAAAGTTGGAACAAAGTGAAATATTTAAAGTATACAGATATGTCACTCAAAGTCGACGACAGATGGTCTTGTTACCTCACAACTTTACTTAACTAACTAACCGAAACTATTTTTATAAGAAAAAAACGTTAGTTTTAAATACAATTTAATATCGATTACAGTAAGTAGTTTGAGACCATCGTCGACCACAAGAGGTTGTGGGTTGTATTCCAACTCGGAGGAATGATCATATTTAGATTATTTCAATTTCTCCATTCTAGTAACACAAAGTGTCGCATTGAGTTCCATTAATTAACGCAAGTCTCCATTTTGATTGGAGAGTAGAGAACGGAGTGTCTTGACACTAGGTTCTCAGACTACACTGCTATGCGTGATAAAACGTGAAACATTTACACGAATACTGCATATACGTACGCCAGCCACTTCATCATTCATATTAACAATTACTTGAACTAGATACATACTGAAACGCCAATCAGTCACATTATTATAATTTAAAATTTATGTATATGATGTCTATACGATTCATAGAAACGCAACGGTCCAGTTTTTTTTTAATAATAGACTAACGTTTGATCATCGAGACTAATGTTAAGCGTTGACGAGATCTACGATATCATGTCCTCAAACATAGCGGCCATGTCCTCTCATTTTCGCTCTCAAAGCACATTTAGCAGTACTAATATAATACGTTACCGACGGATACTCTCATACTTTGACCACATGGCTCGAAGACAGAAGTCGAGACAATCAACAAAACAGCCAGTCTGGACAAACTGGTTGTCGTTCGCAAAATAGACGGCAAAAGACCTAGAAGCCGATCACCAAACAGACGGCAGAAGAATCTGAATGAATCTGGTAGATCACAGGGTTCACTCCTCATTATTGAATCTAGCAGAAAATAGGCATCAGGGCTTATCAAAACGCACTCGGTCTTCTGTAATCATGAGTACGATGAAGAAGAATATAATCCGTATATAAATACGACGAATGAATTTATAAAAATTCCTTTATTTATCATTCCGAAAATAGGTAACCAAATTATTTTGGACTTTTAGGTTAAAAAAGTCTTTAAGTTACTAGATAAAAAAACATATAAACCACTTGATAGTAGTGATCAAATACACCCACACCAGTTTCAGTCAGGTAGTGATCAGGTTCTCTCAGATCCACCATAATACACGGAAAAGATGAAAAAAGTTCAAAAAAACTACTAAAACATAGAAAGAAACACGTAACACGATCAACTGAAAATTTAAACTAAATGTACATAATAAAACGTTATCTTCAAAGGCGTTATAAACGTATAATGTTTATTTGAACAGTGCGGGTTCGATTTTCGATTGTAAAATCGCAATTAAAGTATTAAACCGCACCTGCGCGTGCGCAGTTTACGCTTTGTAAAACAAGAGAAACTGTCGTAATTACGTAAATAGTTTTTATGTATTGACTTCGCGCTTTGAAATGTTTAGTATGTTAGTTTCTAGCTTTTTTTATTATTTATACACTAGCTGTAACTCGTGACTTCGTATGTGTGGACTGTAAACAAAATAAAAAAAAGGAAACCAGTAAGGAAATTCTTTTTTTTTTAACTTGAATTCAAACTTTATCCTTTATTTAATAAAATCTAAAATCCTAGTGTCCCCGTTGACGCGTTAACAACGCGTTGTCTTTAGGAATCTATATGTCACTTTATATAAACATGGATGTCAAACCATGGTAGTGTGGGTAACATTTATTTTATTAATTTAACATACTTTTTATGCATTATTTTAAAACAATATTAGTATTCTGCTCTCCTTCGCTATATAAGCTACAAGTGTGCCAAATTTCATGCTCCCCCGTCTGCGTAATTATCACATTAGGGTACAAAGTTTTTGCTTCACGTATTTATATAGATAATATGTGAAACCCTTTTACTAACTTGACCTATATCTATTTGTAAGATAATATTGTAACGCTGTTGTGACCCAGTTCCTGCTTCGATTCACTTAAAGTGTAGGGGACACTTCCCAAGGAGCCTTCATGCCAAATTTGAGCTTTGTATGGTTAGTTTCTATGGAGCTATTAAAATGTATAAGCCTGTGATTCTCAACCTTTTTTTTGTTGCGGCACATATTATTATATATTTGCAAAATTTGGCGGCACACTTTTAAAATTTGGCGGCACACAAAAGTGCCGCGGCACAGTGGCTGAGAATCACTGGTATAAGCTATTGGAGCTATTTAAACTCATTGTAGGCAAAATAAGAGGATTTTCACCACTATTTTTGTTCAGCTTAACGCTGTATCCTGCATTGGAAGGCAAAGAGAATTTAGTGTCAAGACACTCCGTTTTTCACTTTGTGACCGAATTCGAGATATTGCGTGCTAAGTGGCGGAATTCAAAGCTTCGTTTTGTCTTACCAGACCGGACAAATTGAAAAAATCTAAATATAATTCTTTCCCCGAGTAGGAATTGAACCCATTAATGGCCGATGGCCTCAAAGTACTAATTTTATTCGAGCTTAAATTATATTTAAAGTTATTTTTTTTCTATATATTTATGCATATAGCAGGGTAGGCAGAAGGAACCAGAAACCTAGTGTTAACACTGAGGAGTGTCTTAAGACACTCCGTTCTCTTTTAACATTTCCGTTCCGTTTTTCTATTATAAAAAACATTTAATTTGAACCTAATTATTTCTTTAAGTGGGAATCAAACCTACAATCTTCGTTAACAGTCAGATAGCAAAAAAAATAAGAAAATATATGAAAGAATATATCATAAACGTTCATTACATGACCACTTAGTTTCTGTCATCCCACATTAGCTACGTTACAATAAGATTTAGTATGGAAGAAAAATTATTATCATTAGGCGTTCTTAGTTACAACTTGATGAGACTTTAGATATATTATTCTGCTAAGACATCGTAGTTTTGCTTTTATATCTTACAAAAATCCAAATTGAAAAAATCCATTTCCTGAAGTGGGAATCGAACCCACAACCTGTCACGTTTACCGTCGCTTGTGCTTCTGCACCACGACAGGCGTGAAAGACAATAATTATTAAATTTCGAGTGGACAATAGAAAATAGTGCCTTGACATCCGATTCTCTTTGACTGCTCTCCTATACGATTTTTCCTCATAGGGCTGTAGAAAATTGAAACATTTTTAAAAAAATATTTTTAAATTGAAAAAAAAATGACACCTTAATTTCAAAGGAAAAGGTGTAAAATAATAGGATACGAATAGCTCAAAGAATTTATATGAAAGGTATTGAGAAAGAATTCGTAAAGCTTTTCCTTGTCTTTCAAAGCTTAACTTTAACTCTCAGCGAGTTGAAAATATCGAACAAATACTTCTTTTCAAAACGAAAAGGTCAAAATAACCGTAATATTTTATTGACCAACTCTCCACTCTCTACTTTTACATACATACATAACTTCACGCTGTATCCCACGTATTGCAGGGTAGGCAGAGGGAACCTAGTGTTAGGACACTCTGTTCCCCACTTTCCGCCTAATTGAGGCATTGCGTGCTGAGTGACGGAACGCCGCGATTTGCTTTGTTACTAAACCCAGGAAATGAAAACTTCAATTTCCTGGAGTGGGAATCGAATCCACAACCTGTCGCATTTACAGTCGCACGCTTGTGCTTCTGCACCACGACAGGCGTTACGACCAGAAATATAACCAGAATATTTCTGGTTATATATAGCTAGAAATATAACTTAGTGCAAGTTTCTTTGTAACATTAATTTATTATTGCTTAGGGTCACTAATATGGACTAGGATGGTCTTTATTTTACCCGGGGATAACCCGTCACCAATATGGCCAGTCACCATTGTGCCCAGTAATTAGTTGTATAGTCTTACCCGTAGGACAATGTCAGGTTTACAAAATCAAAATCAAAATATTCTTTATTCAAGTATTACAAGCACTTTCGAATCGTCAATTTACAAAGGTGTCAGTTGTGTCAGTCCTAACGGAAGCTACCACCGGCTCAGAAGGCAGTTCTGCTGAAAAGAGCCGTCAAGAAACTCAACAGTTGCTCTTTTCAAATAAAATTTTTACAATAAATATACAACTATGATGAGCCTCCCGGGTAAGCGTCAACAGCATTTAATTCCACACATTGATATCATTATAGTATTCTTGGACAGAATAATATGCTTTTTTCAATAATATGTTCTTAATCTTAACTTTAAATTGTTGAAGTGGACAAACATAATAATGTCAGTGTTACTAGTAAAATAAGTGTAATTAAATTGCAATACTCGTAACACTTATTTAAGAAAAAAATCCTCTGTAAGTGTTCCCTCTGTAAAAAAATAATTGACTTCCCAAAAACCATCCATATCATAACTAATTAACCAAATAGTATCTATACCCTCTCTATACACATTTGATAATAAAATAACCACTGATCCATTGGTCCTGATAATGTATTCATACTCAACACTTTGGTTAAGTTGTGAGCTTGTAAAATCAATTATATAAAGTGTTGCCGAACCCCGCGGGAAATCACCGACTATATGACTAACACTGATTATAAATATCGATTTTCATACAACGTCTAGACAAAGGGTATAAAGATGTAGATGTTTCTCTTGTCTCTCTGTCTTTTTGCCTCATGGAGTTCTCCACTTCAGAGGCCAGTCGTTGCGCAGAGGACAAGCGTGCGACTGTAAACGCGCATTGTGGGTTCGATTCCAATTCCAGGAAATGAAAATATTAAATATTTATAATAATTGAAATGCCTTTTAAATAACGCCTGTCGTGCCGTAGAGGCACAAGCGTGCGACTGTAAACGCGATAGGTTGTGGATTCAATTCTCACTCCAGGAAATGAAATTTTTCTACTCAAAGGTATCATTATCACTAATAAATAATAGTAAAGCATTGACGAATGGAAAGAGAAAAAAAATCCCGCTGAGTTTCTTGCGCCGATTCTTCTCAGGTCTGAGGCATTAAATTTGGTGAACTGGTGGTAAATTATTTCACGTCAAAAAAATAAAGCATGTAACTTCTTATTTTGAATAAAATTATTTGACTTTGAATAATAATAAATATTTTCATTTTCTCACTCTGGTATCAAGGCAAAGTACGGCATCGAGTCCCGCCACTCAGCACGTAAGGCCACAATTCGTTGGAGATTCGTTTAGTGGGGAACAGAAATCTTAATAGAAAGGAATGTCACTAGGTTCTCAGGTTCTCTATGTCTATCTCGCTATGATGGAGATACAGCGTGAAGCACAGAAAAAAGAATATAATCATTGTCTAGAATGGGAATTGAACCTACAACCAATGGTGTTTAGAATCAGAGACTGTCCCTCTGCACCACGATGGCTTCATATTATTTTCTATTACCAAAAATCGTTTAAATAAAAGTTTTTACTTACTTACTAAAGTTAGATAAATAATCGAATCTTCTACCATCGTCAAACAGATCTAAGAAATTAGTACTTAAAATGAAAACAAGCAACATTATACGGTTTCATAATGGCTCATAATAAACGTCATTTTCTTTTTTTTTTAACAATCTTATCGCATATAGCAAGATATATAGAGGACATAGTATCGATACACTCTTTTCTCTGCCTTCCACCTGAATTCGAAACACTGTGTTGAATAACGGAACTTAACGCCGCGTTTTATCATACTCGAACGGCAAAGGAACCATATAAGGTGGTTTCCTTAATAGTTGATAATAAATGTGATTTATTTTTATGTTACCCGCAACTCTCATAGCGCCTTCTAATTAAACTACCTAAGTTATTCAAGTTTCTTAAATTAACTTAATTTTACATTTGCTAATAAACTGTGGCGTAGGAAACATGTTTTTTCCTCTCTGGTAAGATATGACGCGGCGTTGAGTTCCGCCACTCAACACGCAATGTCTCTAGTTCACGTTGAAAGTGGAGAACAAAGAATCTTGACACTTTGAATAGGTTCACTTTGACTACCTTATTATGCGGGATAAAGCGTGAAGCTGCTTTTTCTTAATAAATTTTAAGGTGTAGCTGTTATTGTCATATCTGTGACTAGATTTTTAATGGTATACTGTACTATACCAGTTGGTGGCAGTAGCGAGGAGTCTTTACAACTCGATTCCCACCGACTTGCCTAACGTCAACGTACAAATATGAGAACTAAAAAAAAAAGTTCGCCAGAAAAATGTGGAATTCCAAAAAACAAAGTCAAACAAAGTGTGAGAACTAAAAAGAGGTCACTAGGAAAATATTGGGAAAAAAACAAGCTCTGACATCTTATAGACCCAAAAAAAAATACATCGGCTTCCCCAAAAATTACCGGCTTCCCTAAATATATATACCGGCTTCCCTAAATATACTTCGGCTTCCTTAATTTACCGGCTTGCCTTACTAAAGTTTTCACCCCTCGCCACTGGTAGGTGAGAACTTTATCAGCTTTGTAAATTGTTAAGCAGTTAGCTAAGAGCTTCTTCAATTTTGTATTTAATTTTTATCAATATTTTTCTCCGCTTTTCGCCCATAGACCGAGTAAGATTCGAACCCGCAACCAGTCGCATTTCCCATATATAAATAATCCAAAAAGTAATTCAGGCAATCAGCCATGTCCCAACATCGCCATAACGATATTAATTTTCCACTAATAATGAAATACTGTATATAATTCGCTTCAACAACTCGGAGCGCAGTCTCGGAGCGGTCTGATTGATAGACTTAGACACATTGTTCGCTTTTCATTTGATTCTAGTATTATATACTATAAATATATTATACTAGCTGTATCTTGCGACTATGTTTGTATGGAATATTTAAATTGCTTTACGTTCGCACATAGCAGGGTAGGCAGAAGGAGCCTGAGAAACTAATGTTAAGACACTCTGTTCTGTTAAGGTTTCCGTTCTCCACTTTCGTTCTCATATGTATCTAGGATGTCATCTCCGTACAATCTCCAAGAAGCCTTCATGCTAAATTTCAGCTTTGTATGGTCAGTAGGTAGATTCGCCTGTACGTAGTCTGTCAGTAATAGGTAGAGAGAACGTAAGAACCTAGTGTTAGGACACTCAGTTCTGTTAAGATTTTGAATTCCCCTTTTTCCGCCGAATTGTGGCATACCGTGCTGAGTGGCGAAATTCAACGCCGCGCTTTGCCATGTTACCAAACCCAAGAAATGAAAAAATCCATTTCCTGAAGTGGAAATTGAACCCACAACCTATCGCGTTTACAGTCGCACGCTTGTGCCTCTGCGCCACGACAGGCGTTTAACAATTTAATCAGTTTAATTGCTTTTGCATGTGCCTCTAAGTAAATGTATGCATACTCTTTTTTCTTGTATTGGAAAAGATTGTATGGCCATAGAGATATATGAAAGCCATAGAAATGTGTTTTCTAATAAAGTACATAAAAGTATTTGCAAGTTACCTACTAATATTATAAATATTACTCTCTATTTTGGTTTTCAGTATTTGATACTCTCAGTACGTACAATGAATCAGTGGCTAAGCGTCCATATAACCAGATTCCCACCGGCTTACCTTACCGGATTTATTAGCAGAAATTAGGAGCGAGATTGCAAAAAAAAAAGCTCAAAAGCACGAGAGCTAAAACAGATCGTCAGGAAAATGTGGGAGAGGAATTGCAAAAACGCAAGTTCTAAAAAACCATAAAAGCTAAAAGGAAGGTCGCCAGCAAAATATGAGAGTGAGATTGCAAAAAACTTAACATTTATACCGTCTAGATGACGGCATATATTGGCTTACCTCTATGTACCGGCTCTCCTAAATATACTGGCTTACCTTTCATACATAAAAGATGAATATCAGTGGCAAAACATATATAGGTCCGACCTGGACGAAAATATTATTACTGTGGTGGATTTATACATTTTCAACATATAGACGAGTAACGCCTGTCGTGGCGCAGAAGCACAACCGTGCGACTGTAAACACGACAGGTTGTGGGTTCGATCTCACTCCAGGAAATGTTAGTATTTTCATTTCCTGGGCTTGGTAACCAGATAAAGCACGGCATTAAGTTCCCCACTCAACACACGATGTCTCAATTTGGCGGAAAGTGGGGAACGGAATTGTTATAAGAGAACGGAGTGCTGTATAAGAGCACTTTTATTTATTTATTTATTTATTTATTTTTAACTTCACGCTGTATCCCGCATATAGCGGGGTAGGCAGAGGGAATCAGAGAACCTAGTGTTAAGACACTCCATTCTTTTTTAACATTTGCGTTCCCCACTTTCCGCCAAATTTTTGTAAAATTTAGTATTTTCATTTCTTGAGTTTGGTAACAAAGCAAAGCGCGGCGTTGATTTCCGCCACTCTACACGCAATGCCTCAATTTGGCGGAAAGTGGGGAACGGAAATAGCTTTTATAATCAACACAAACGAAGTCCCGAGATACAGTTAGTTTAAATATAAAAATATACGTATCAGGTTATGCTCTAGTTACCGCACTTTAACTATAATAATAAAATGTGACATTATTATGTGATCATTTACGCTCGCAGTAAATCCTACTACAACGCTAACGTTGTGTGACGAGAATTAAGTAGTCAAGTAATATATAGTAATATGTAGTAATAAATCATCGCTTTTGTAGTACAAAGGCGTTGTGGCACAAGCGTGCGACTGTAAGCGCGCGTTTTGGGTTCGATTCCCACTCCAGGAAATGAATAATATTAAATAATATTTAATATTTTCATTTACTCACGCTAAGGTCCATCATTCAGCACTCAATGCCTCAATTCAGTGGAAAGTGGGGAACGGAAATGTTAGGAGACAACGGAGTGTCTTAATACTAGATTCTCAGGTTCCCTCTCTTTACACTGCTATGTGCGGGATACACTAAGAAGTTAAAAAAAATCTATTATATGTTATTTTTTAACTGATTTTGAACTTCCAGTTCTCTTTCGACTGTATTTTTTATGTGTGTTTGGATAACTTTTTACTGAGTGAGCCAATTTTGATGATAATTTTTTTGTGTGATAGTAATCCCATTTTTTATGTAGTTGAGTACTTTTAGTGAATTTTATATGAAGTCGTTTGGTTTTCTTCTTAAAACTAGTGCCTGCTGAAAAAAAAAACAAAAATCTGAACGGGGGCTGAATACATGAAAACATAGATAGAGATATATCACTCCACGTAACGCATACGTCTAAGTTAATGCCTAACATGAAGTATAATATAAAAATATGACATAATGATGTGATCATTTAGGCTTGCTCGCAGTAAATCCTACTACAATTGTATGACGTGACGAGAATTAAGTAGTCTAGTAATATGTTACTACTACATATTACTATATACTTACTGGTCAGAGTGCTTGATCGATTTTCAAGCCGCGGGTTTCAGTCCCGCTGCGTTCAATTTTTTATACGTTTTTTTAAATATTTTCGTTTTTAGGTGTGTGATTAACATTAAATGATCAAAAATATATATATAAATACGTGAAGCAAAAACTTTGGACCCCTTTTTACGAAAATTACGCGGACGTAGGAGCATGATACTTGGCACAATTATAGTTTGTATAGAGAAAGAGTGTATAATGCTACTATTTTTTACAATAATCCACAAAAAGTATATTAAATTAATAAAATAAATGTTACATACACTACCATGGTTTGACATTCATGTTTATATAAAGTGACAATTTCAAAGGAAAACAAAAGTTGGCAAAAACTTAACTTGCTGTATTTGAGGGTGAGGAACAGGTTTAGAGAGAGAGAAGATTCATATGAATTTAATTTTAATTTTTTTGCTATAACTTTTGATCTGTAAGACATTCTAATTTTATGTTTTTCTTTACAGGTAAGTTTTGGAAAGCAATTTATTTTTTATTCATCCATTGGTAAGTTACATCATTGCACACACACATCATCAGAGGTACAAGCATGCGACTGTAAACGCGACAGGTTGTGGGTTCAATTCCCACTCCAGGAAATGGATTTTTTGTTTCCCGGGTTTGGTAACAAGGCAAAGCGCTGCGTTGAGCCACTGCGTTCCGCCACTCAGCACGCAATGCCTCAATTCGGCGGAAAGTGGGGAACGGAGTAACACAAGGTTCCCTCTGGCTGAAGGGTGTATACTTGATACAGCGTGAAGCTATGTATATATGTATGTTTGTACTAATAATATCTACTTTACTAACTTAGAACATTTATCATATACCTCATACATGTTTGTATGCCAATGCTTATTCCCAAAATGTGACGAAAAATATCAAAAAATTATTCCAAATTTTCATTTCACTCATATTAAAATTTAACCTCCAGCAAAATGTTTTCGTCTCAAATTATGTAAAAGCGTCCACTTCCAAATCTCGCCACGTCTTTGCCGAGTTCAGTTCAGTGATAAAATATATTGCTATTTTCAACAACTTCAAAAATGAACAGTTAGAAAATTTGCGATATTCAACTCTTGAGATTCAAATATATATAAAGCTTTTAGCTCGTTGATAAAATAAATGTGGGGGAAATTTATAAATAGCCAAGTAAAGGTTTTCGAAATTTTTACACATTTCAATTTCCTAAAGTCAAAGCGCAGGGTTGAGTTCCGCTTTATAAAACCTTTTTTTTATAGCTTCATGCTGTTTCTCACACATAGCAAGGTAGACAGAGGGAACCTGAGAACTTAGTGTTAAGACGCTCCGTTCTATTACGGTTACTGTTCCACACTTTCTGCCGAATTTTGCATAAAAAAATCCATTTCCTGGAGTGGGAATCGAACCCACAACCTGTCGCGTTTACAGTCAAACGCTTGTACCTCAGCGCCACGACAGGCGTTATTGCTATTTCCAACAACTCCAAAAATGTACAGTTAGAAAACTTGCGATATTCAACTCTTGAGACTCAAATGTATAAGAAGCTTTTAGCTCATTGATATAAGAAACGTCGTGGAAATTTATAAATAGCGAAGTAATAATGTTTTCGAGATTGTTACAGATTTCAATTTCCTGAAGTCAAAGCGCGGTGTTGAGTTCCGCCTTAACCCTTTTTTTATAACTTCACACTGTATCTCGCACATAGCAGGGTAGACAGAGGGAACCTTAGAACCTAGTGTTAAGACACTCCGTTGTATTACGATTACTGTTCCACGCTTTCCGCCGAATTGAGGCATTGCGTACTAAGTGGCGGAATTAAACGCCGCGCTTTATCTTGTTACACAATCCCTGGAAATGAAATAGAACCAATTTCTGGAGTGGGAATCGAACCCGCAACCTGTCGCTTTTACAGTCACACGCTTGTGCCTCTGCGTTGACAGGCGTTATTGCTATTTTCAACAACTTTATGGAAATTGATAAATTGCGAAGTAATAAGGTTTTCATGTTTTATAACCGACTTCAAAAACGGATGAAATTTTGTTTTTTTTATGCCAGGTTTTCCCCTTTCCCACCCATCCTTTCCCCAAAATGTGGTGGTTCCGATAGCGGACTTCTACATTGTCCTCCTCTTCCATCTGTATCCTCTAGGTTGACAACGCATCTACAACATCTCTGGTGTTGTAGATGTCCATGGGCGAAGGTAACCACTTACCATCAGGTGGTCCTTCTGCTCGTTTGCCATCCGTTATCCATAAAAAAAATGTGTATTACTGCATAACTTTTCACTGGGTGAACCAATAATGATGATAGCTAGTGCCTCTGGTGTGATCCTATTTATATTTAATAAAGATCAGCAAAATAGTTTGAGTTCTTTCGGTTTTCTTTTTTTGTTGAAATGTAGACATTTTTTCCGTTTCATGCCGTATCCCACATATAGCAGGGTAGGCAGAGGAAACCTAAGAACCTAATGTTACGACAGTCCGTTCTATTACGATTTCTGTTCCACACTTTCCGCCGAAATGAGTTATTGCGTGCTGAGTGGCGGAACTCAACGCCGCGCTTTGACTAAAATTAATTATTATAAATGTGTTATATTTTTATTTCGCAATCACACGCTTGTGCCTCTGCGCCACGACAAGCGCTGTTCGTAATTGCTTACTGTTTTAGTATAATATAGATAGATTTTAGTATCAAAATCTAATAACAGTATTCTAGACTGCGTCAAGCCAAACCATGCACCAGATTTCAAGTTAGACTTCAAGTAATTTTAATTGCTTAAATTACTAAAGATCTAACTTGTTTGGTTGCTTTATGGTTCGTGGTTACAACCACATTCAATTTCCTACAGTCTTAACATGTCCTGTGTAGTATATAAATTGATGTTTTAGTTATGCAGCATAGCAGGGTAAAGATAATCTAGTGTCGGGACACTCCGCTCACCGCTTTAAGCGCGAATTAGTGATATTACATTCTACATATCTTAAGAATACTTTATACGTAATTTATTTCTTAAATATCTTTTACTAAAAAGCGATAACACATTGGGACAGCGTGTATAAAGACTAGATAATGGGTTCTATCCTTGTTCAGTGAAAATTACTTTTGAAATATTTTTCCATTTAATTTTTTAAATTTTTGAATTATTTTTAAAAGACAAAACACAGCGTTAAGTTCCGCCATTCAATGCACAATATTCCATTTTCAGGCTGCAAGAGATCGGAGTGTCTTAACACTAGGTTGTCTCCTATCCTGCTATGCGCTAAATTTGGAATAAAGAATTGATGCGAAAGCGCCTGTCGTGGCGCAGAGGTACAAGTGGGTGACTGTAAACGACAGGTTCGATTCGAAGTTGGATTCGATTCCTATTCCAAGTAAATAGAAATTTTAAATAATATTTAGTATTTTCATTTCCCCGCACTGATGAGTTCCTGCACTCAGCACGCAATGCCTCAATCCGGCGCAAAATGGGAGTAGTAGTAATTGTTTAAAGAGAATGGCGTGTTTTAACACTAGGTTCTCATGTTCCCTCTGCCTACCCTGCTATGTGCGGAATACAGAGTGAAGCCAAAACAAAAAATAATGCAAAGTGTATAATTCAAGATAAAAGCTTTCCTACACTAGGCTTGTTTATTTCCACATACAACTATATATAGCTTCATAGTACCAAACCACACAAATAAAGGCTCAATTTTGGTCAACCGATACGCCACTGACAGGACATCGTAAATAAACGTAAATAAGCGTTGAGATATGCAGACTCGTGGATTGTAAAATATGACTGTAGTGATAAGGGCCTGATAACGTGTTTAATGTGTTTTTTTTATTATTGTACTGTGCTTTTGCAGATAGTAGCAGATTCAAATTTCACTCAGAAAAATATAATATACATATATAGTATTAACGCTTGTCGTGGCGCAGAGGCACAAGCGTGCGACTTTAAACGCGACAGGTTGTGGGTTTGATCCCCATTCCAGGAAATGGATTTTTCTATTTCCTGGGTTTAGTAACAAGGCAAAGCGCGGCGTTGAGTTGCGCCAATCAGCACGCAATGCCTCAATTCGACGGAAAGTGGAGAACTTAGTGTCTTAACACTAGGTTCCCTCTGCCTACCCTGCTGAATGCGGGATACAGCGTGAACCTATGTAAGTATGTATATATAGTATACAAACATATCCGAGGTCATCGTGGCGGATGGAGACAGTGTTTAACTGTAAGCGCGGTTGATTTCGATTCGATTCCCACTCGGGTGAATGATTATATTTAAATTAATTTCATTCTTCCGTTATTAGAACAAAACTTTGCGTTAAGTTCCGTCACTTAACAGACAATGTCCCCATTACGCGCTGAAAAGAACAGAGTGTTTGACACTAGGTTCTCTCCTATCCTGCTGCGCAAAAAAGGGTAAAAACATGGACAAATTGAAAAAAAAGCTTATCCTGTACTTATTTCTTATCACAGGAAGGCCTGTCGTGGCACAGAGGCAGCTTACATGTAAAAATCGTGGGTCTGTTAGGGATACAGATTGTGATGTGATGTGCAGAATGTGATGAGAAAATATTAAATATTTTCATCTCCTAGAGTTTTGATTTCCTCGGTAACAAGGCAAAGCAAGCGGCACTGAGTTCCGGCACTCGACACGCAATGCCTCCATCGGCGGAAAGTGGGGAACAGAAATATTATGAGAACAGAGTGTCTTAACACTAGATTCTCAGGTTCCCTCTGCCTACCCTGCTATGTGCGAGATACAGCGTGAAACTAAATAAAATACTGCATTGTACCTAATATAATACCAACTAAAGTTTGTCTTTTCTTAGAAAAGAATGAAAATAAAATAAATTTTTAAACAGTTAGTTGTTTTCGGTGAGTATAAGGAAAAATGTAAGGAATGTTGGCTCGTTGTGAATTCAATAGCTAAACTTTAAACAGAACTAGTCAGCGCTGTCGTATAAACTTAGAGTTAATTTGAGGAAAACATACATTCACTTATATAATGTATGTAATAACTTTAAGTTATTTTGTTTTAAATATTACAAAAAATTTTGACGTAGTGTTGAAACAGTGTCTGCTTGTAGATGACTTTATTAACATTATATGTACGGTGATGAGTTCCGCCACTCAATTTTCAAGGTCTCAAAATTGAACGAAAACTAAAGAAAGTACTTATTTACCACTTTTGTGACGCAAAGAAAAGCGCCCTTGATATCGGTGTGTTAGGCAAAAAGCATATTTCTGGGATGAACATTACTTTGAGGCCCCTCGTACTATTTCACTAATACCCATGGGCAGCCCCCCTCACAGAGGTTTGGGCATAACTTAAAACCGTGAGCGCGTCAAACCATTAGACCCCTATTATATTATTGTTCTATTTGAAACTGTTAGGTGTACAATGTCACATTCACTTTCAGTGTTTTACGCCAGATATAGCATCCAAACTAGAATTCGAAGTAGTAAGAATAAAAAAAACTTGACATAATTATAATTTAATAAATATTATTGTAATTTTCCCGATTTAAAGAGTTTCTTGCCGGGTTTTCTCAGCAGAACTGCCTTCCGAGCCGGTAGTAGCTTCCGATAGGAATCACATTCCTAACATCTTTTGTAAATTGACGATTCAAAAGTACTTGAATAAAGAATATTTTGATTTTTGAAAAAGCACGGCGTTAAGCTCCGTCTCTCTACATACATTCAAAATTGACTCAAAATTAAGCAAAACATAACCATTTACAAGAAAAAATCTTATTAAAATTTGTATCCCATACAAAAAACTGATATTTTGTGTTCACACAATTTCTTATGTACGCTAAATCTTCAAGCCACATTAATATTATAAATCTTAGTATCGTGTCAAAGATTTATAGTCGCTCCTTTCTTGTTATTCTTTATATTCCTTGTTAAATATTAGCAAATGCTTATGATTTTATGTAAAAAATAGCAAATGTGTGTATTTATATAGGTATATGAGGCCTTTGTGGCGCAGTGGGATAGCATTTGTTTGTAAACGCGATAGTTATGGATTCGATCAACAAACAAAATCAAAATATTGTTTATTCAAATAGGCTATTATAAGCACTTTTGAATCATCAATTTACAAAAGATGTCAGTAGTGTCAGTCCTAACGGCAGCTACCACCGGCTCGGAAGGCAGTTCTGCTGAGAAGAGCCGGCAAGAAACTCAACAGTTGCCCTTTTCAAATAAAATTTTACAATAAATTTACAGCAACAATAAACCTCCTGAGCGAGTATCAACAGCATTTAATTCCACACATTAACATCTATATTGTATTCTTGGACAGAATAATATACTTTCCTTAATAATATATTTTTAATCTGGACTTTGAATTTTTTAAATGGCATGTCCATAATTACTTGTGGAATTTTGTTATACATACGTATACCTTGTGACAAAAACGATTTATTACTACTTACTTACTATTATGAAAACAGGGTTATTAGTATTATATATTAGAACTATTTTCATTTTCAAAACTAGAGTCAAAACACTCCGTTCAACACTTTCCACCTCAATTCGAGACATTGCGTTGAATGGCGGATCTCAACGCCGCGCTTGTTCTACCAATGTGAAGAACTAAAAAAAATTAAATGTAATAATTATTCCCCGAGTAAGGATCGAACTCACAACCATTCGTTGTTACAGTAAGACTCACTTTAAAAATAATATAATATGTCCCAGTTTAAAATTTAAAAAAAAACTCGTTTTATTTTCTTATACCACACAAAGTTCAAGAAACATGTGAAAACAGTATAAAAAATTTTTTACATAGCCCAAAATAGAGTGGGAATCGAACCCACTACCTGTCGCGATTACAGTCGCACGCTTGTGCCTCTGCGCCAAGACAGACAAAATCATTCATTCTTTCAACAAAAGTTCAAAGTTCAAATCTTTACAATTCGCCATACAAATTCTCCCTTAAAATTTTCGTCACCAACTTTTTATCTCCTAATAACGAGCCAATCTCAGCTATTGTGGTACCAACTTTTTGTGAAAAAGTAAAATTTCATATTCGCCCAAGTTCGCTTCAAACAAAGCGACTTTTCAAATACGTCCAATTCAGGTTTTGAAAACGTCATTTTTTTGTTCCTAATGACTATTGGATGGTAACGTAGTATTTTGGGAATGTTGATTGGTTGTCGATTCACGTCTGGTGTAAATATTGTTTTTGTTTATCAGTATTTCTCGCTTTTTCAGAGCAAAATAGTCACTTACAACACAAGTAACATACATACATAGCTTCACGCTGTATCCCGCATATAGCAGGGTAGACAGAGCGAACCTAGTGTTAAGACACTCCGTGCCTCACTTTCCGCCGAATTGAGGCATTGCGTACTGAGTGGCGGAACTCAGTGGACAACGCCGCGCTTTGCTTTGTTACCAATCCCAGGAAATGAAAAATGACATTTCCTAGAGTGGGAGTCGAACCTACAACCTGGCGCGTTTTACAGTCGCACGCTTGTGTCTCTGCGCCACGACAGGCGTTATAGTCAACTTATTGTTAAGATTCTTCGTTCTACACATTTTGCCCAAAATCAAGATATTTCATGATGATTGGAGCAACTCTACGCCGTACCGCATCTTAAAAGAGCGGAAAATGATAACAATAATAATTTAATTATTATTCCTCAGTGAGTGTGAGGGCAGAACCCAAAACAGCAAAATCTCTCAATTATCTACTAAAAGATAAAAGCCTTTCTAGAACCATCATCAATTCATTTTTAGCACGTATTTCGAAGGCGGCAATAGGAGCAGCTTTTCAAATTTGGTTAGGTAGAGAGAGGAGCATGGTCAATGGAGGTGAATGTTAACACATTTAAAGGGCCCCTTAAACCTAAACTTGGGTCGTAAATTACAGGCATTCTTCAAACTCCACTCTCTGCAACGCCACAGGCACCCAGCCCGATGAATGCATAGTGCCCTAAGGAGTTTCTTCTGATTTCTTCTCGAACCTGCTACCCCCGTCAAACAAATAAAGCAACATATACAAGCTTAAGTTAAACAGGCTTGTTAATTTATGTAATCTACGTTTACATCAAGGGAGGGTCTAATCTTTGTTTAGGACGGAGGATATTTGCAACATTTATTTGACTAAGATAATGTTACGTCTTAATATAGCTAGTTTGCTTATTAACATAGTAATATGGAGTGCCGTTCCCCACTCATGTCTTAATTCGGCGGAATATGGGGACCGGGGTTCGATTCCCACTTAAGAAAAAAAAAATATTGAATATTATTTAATATTTTAATTTTCTCACTCTGGTAATAAGGCAAAGCGTGACATTAGGTTCCACTACCCAGCACACAATGCCTCAATTTGGCGGAAAGTAAGAAACAGAAGTCTTAAAAGAACGGAGTGTCTTAACACTAGGTTCTCAGGTTCTCTCTGCATACTCTGCTATGTGCGGGATACAGCGTGAATTTAAAAAATATATATGTAGACCAGGGGTAATCTGTGTCCGGCTTAGTAATTTTATGCGGTCCTCAAAATTTTTATTTACTTTACAACAGATGCAGGTAGATATTATCCCGCTAATATGTTTCTGCTAGTTTTACCGTAATGACTACTAATTCTTTTTGAAGTTTTAAAATGTTAATCCCACACTTAGGAAACGAAAAACATATTTAGAAAACGTATAAAATTTTGAACGCAGCGGGATTCGAACCCGCTCCTTTTGGAAACCGTGCAAGTGCTTTGACCACTATTTGACCAGCCATGCGTTCTACATCCGGCATGTATCGAAATTCTTATACCCTTGTTACAACTTATTCATGTTGTTAGACTCTCTGTTGTTCTTTGAAATAATCTTTGTGTAGCAGAAATTTGTAAAAATCTCTCTACAGAGATGCTAACAACATAAATAAGTTGTAACAAGCGTATAAAAATTTCGACGTAGCCGGATGTAGAACGCATGGCTTAGTGGTCAGAGCGCTTGGACGGTTTTCAAGATGCGTGGGTTCGAAACCCGCTGCGTTCGAATTTTTATACGTTTTCTAAATATGAGTACTAATTCTACCAATTTGTAATAGGGTCAAAGAGTACCTAGTGTAAAGACACGCTTTCTGTTCGATTATTTAGACAGAGATAATGCGTGTCGAGTAGCGGTATTCAACGCCGCGTTCTTACTTACCAGAGCGAAGATATGAAAATAATTTATACAATAAAATAAACGCCTGTCGTGGCGCAGAGGCACAAGCGTGTGATTGTAAATGCGACATGTTGTAGGTTCGATTCCCACTCCAGGAAATGGAATTCTTAATTTCCTGGGTTTGGTAACAAGGCAAAGCGCGGCGTTGAGTTCCGCCACTCAGCACGCATTGCTTGAATTCGGTAGAAAGTGGGGAACGGAGTGTCTTAACACTAAGTTCCCTCTGCCTACCCTGCTATATGCGGGATACAGCTTGAAACTATGTATGTATATATGTATTTATACAATTAGGAAACATTACTTTTATATACTTTTATATTTTTAAGCTTTTCCTTTGTCTCATGCCTATATAAGTCGCCAATTAACGCTTCAAAGAAATTTTGCTCATTGACTTTCGAATAGGCAGTTCGATGCGACTTGTTTTTTTAAATGTAACCGATTTCATAAAAAGGAGGTTCTCTATAGGATTGTGTGTGTGTTACCGCATAACTTTTTACCGAGTGAACCAATTCTGATGAATCTTTTTTATTTGATAGCTAGTGCTTTTGATGAGGTTCTATTATAATTTAGTTAAGATCTGACAAGTGGTTTTATAGATATTCGTAATAATGTTAGTTTTACATCATTGTTACTAATAAATAATTGTAAAGTATTGACTGAGGAAAAAAAAGTGCCGCTTAGTTTCTTGCGCCGGTCCTTCTCAGGCCTGAGACATGAAATTTAGTGAACTGATGGTAAATTATTTGACTTTCAAAAAATAAAGCATGTAACTCTTACTTTGAATAAAATTATTTGAATTGAATTTAAATTTTATGATAATTTGTGTTTCTAATGCAGTTCCATTTAAATTTAGCAAGATTTGACTAGCAGTTTATGAGTTATTTGTAATAATGTAACTTTTTAGTGCATTTTATATAATCATTTAATATTAAAGCGCGGCGTTGAGTTCCGCCACTCAACACGCAATGCTTCAATTTGGCGGAAAGTGGGGAACGGAAATGTTGAAAGAGAATGGAGTGTCTTAACACTAGGTTCTCTGGTTCCCTCTGTCTACCCTGCTAAATGCGGGATACAGCGTCAAGTTAAAAAAATAAAATAATAATAATAATAATTTGGTATTAATCATTATGCTTATATAATCATTACCTCAAGTAGGAATTGAATCCATAACCTATCGTATTTGCAGCTAGACATTCACTGCGCCACGGCTATCTCAGAATACTAAAGGAAACAAAAGTAACACTGTAAGTTGTTTTCAAGTCAAAAGAGGCTGAGATGACGTTTGAAAGTTCGTTCACTCTATTGTGGCTGCCTCGACACTTGTGTGAATAAATGTTGCATACGATGTTTAATTATTTTTAGTTACAAAGTGCGGCGTTATGTTCCGCAAGGTAACGCTAACATAAAAGGTAAAACCTGAAATTGCTTATATTTTTTTATTTTTGGATAATTTCTTTAGTTATAGCGCTACGAACTTGCCAGGTGAATACAACTTACTTGACCAATGTCACGATGTATGGAGAACACACGAAGGACGATTGATTGATATAAAAATAATAATAATAAAAAATTCAAATACGCTTTTGTAAAAAAAAATAATTAAAAAGTAAATAAAATATATATTTTTTATTTGAATAAAAAAAAGTATGGGGTGTATGATGTCAATATATTACTTAAAAAGTATTTATTCCAAATGAATTATTATGAAGAATGTTGTTTTTTGCACTTCTTTTTTATATAATACATTATATGGATGCCTATTTCATACTCCTTCGCCATTTTCATATAAAGGAATCCAAAATTTTACTTCAAGTACTAATACAATGATAAATATTACACACACTACCATGAATTTGACATACATTTTTTGTGTAAAGTTGCCATAGCAACGTCCGTCACACGTTGCTAAGCAACGCATACTTTACTCATAAATAAGTGTACTAGTTAATATTAATAGATATAAAGCACTCAAATACGGTACAGCCTACTTGAATGAAGATGAGTACAAATTTATAATTTATTCCGTAAAATAAATCGAACTTCAAAAGGAAATGGGTCACTACGTGAATGAAAATTATTTGCATTGGTATTAATTTGTGTATTTTTTAACTGGCCTGATACACTTGACGTTATATGAGATTTTTTTTTGCTTCACGCTGTATCCCGCATACAGCAGGGTAGGCAGAGAGAATCTGAGATCCTAGTGTTAAGACACTCCAATCCCCACTTTCCGCCGAATTAAGGTATTGCATGCTGAGTGGCGGAACTCAACCCCGCGCTTTGCCTTGTTACCTAACCCAAGAAATGAAAAATTCTATTTCCTGGATTAAGAATCGAACCCACAACCTGTCCCGTTTAAAGTCGCACGCTTGTGCCTCTGCGCCACGACAGGCGGAAATATATTGAAAGTACTATCTCATATGAAACTGTCTAAGTCTCATATATTTCCTCGCTCTGGTGATATTTGCTTTATAAGCAAAGCGCGGCGTTGAGTTACGCCACTCAGCATGCCTCAATTCCGTGAAAAGTGGGGAATGGAAATATTAAAAGAGAACGAAGTGCCTTAATATTAGGCTCTCTGGTTCCCTCTACATACCCTGCTATAATCGGAACACAGCATGAAACTTAAATAATTGTATTATTATAAATAATTAATATTTTCATTTCTATTGACACAACTATTAATAGAACTATAAAGACGTTTATCCTCTCAAAGAGGAACGAGGGGTAATTTCGACATTGCAAGCACCTTATTAGCTACCTTAGCTACCTCACATTGTTTGAAATTGCCACTACACTGTTATTTCATATAATTTTTTATCCGACAGCAAAAATGAGGAGGTTATCTATTCAACTATTTTTTTTTTATCGAAAACTTCGTTAACGGCGTTATGCACTTTTTGTAATGAGTAAAAAATGTTAAATTCGCGTCAGGAAACGTGGCCCTCGATCGAAAATTCGTAAGACGGGAGCGCACGTAAACTTCGATCATTTAATGAAAAAACAGACAATATTATTCTTAGAAATGAAATCAAGAAGTGTTTTGGTGATTTGCAAAGGATTTTCACGTAATTCGGTCGGAACGCTGTGAACGGAGTTCCTAGACGCTAGGTATAAAGCGGTATAAAGCGTGAAGCTATAAAAAAAAGGATTTTTTTTTACCTTCACGCTGTGTCCCGCATATAGCAGGGTAGGCAGAGGGAACCTGAGAACCTAGTGTTAAGTCACTTCATTCTCTTTCAACAATTCCGTTCCCCACTTTCCGCCAAATCGAGGCATTGCGTGCTGAGTGGCGGAACTCAACGCCGCGCTTTGCCTTATTACCAAACACAAGGAATGAAAATACTAAATTTTACATTTCCTAGAGTGGAACTGGGAATCAAACCCACAACCTGTCGCGCTTACAGTCTCACGCTTGTGCCTCTACGCCACGACAGGCGTAAAATATTTATAAAAAACTAATTTTAACAAGCATATAAAATTGTTGACGTGGTTGGATAAAATGTTCGGCTTAACAGTCAGAACATTACCGTTTCCAAGAGGCGTAGGCTCAAATCCCGCTACATTAATTTTCTCTAAGAATGCTTTTCATATCTTAAGTAATATTTTACCACTGAGCCGATGAGGTGTCGTCATATGACATGTACAAACGGTAATCTAAAACAGATAACAGCGACGTTTAAGCTTACCGCCCACCGACGATTTTGTCTTGCCAAGAGCTCTCGTTTGCCAACCTAGAGGATATAGATGGAAGGGGAGGACAATGTAGTGGTCCGCTATCGGAACTACCACATTTTGGGGAAAGGATGGGTGGGAAAGAGGAAAACCTGGCTGGCGAAAACATGCCATTTTTACACTATAAAATATAGATCTTTTGCTTATTATAACTTCACGGTTTTTCTCATAACAGTGTAGTATAGTAATCATATAGTTTAGCTTCAAGCTGTATCCCGCACATAGCAGGTTAGGCAGAGGAAACCTGAGAACCTAGTGTAAAGACACTACTCTCTTTTAACATTTCCGTTCCCCATTTTCCACCGAATTGGGCATTGCGTGCTTACCATTTGTTACCAGAACAAAGAAATGTAAATATAATACTATATAATACTATTTATTATTTTCTTTTTCTTAAGTGAGAATCGAACCTACAACCTGTCGCGTTTACAATAAGACGCTTGTGCATATATAGAGAGATCGCTTTAATTATTTTTCCTCTATCCTGCATATTAGAAAGCCCATAATTCACTCAATAACATCGTAAATTTGCTCACAATCCTTTATAATAGAAGAGAACGAGGTCACCCGAGTAGTAATAAAATATAAACCGCGCTGAGGAACAACAAAGTTGAGGTAAAGTAGGCTCTTCTTTGCATATGAAACTTTAAAAGGAAAAGCTTGAAAGAAAATTGGTTACCACGAACAATGTACGAACGGAAAATATAAGTTTTAATATTATATACTAGCTGTATCCCGCGACCTTGTTTGCTTATACTATTTTTTTAGCACGCTTTTCATCATCATCATCACGCTGTTTAAAGCAGGGTAGGCAGAGGGAATCTGTGAACCTAGTGTTAAGACACTCCGTTCTCTTTTAACATTTCCGTTCCCCACTTTCCGCGCAATTGAGGCATTGCGTGGTGAGTGGCGGAACTCAGCGCCACCTTGCCCGTGTACTATAAAATTAGAAATCGTGTTCTTTCCCGTTTTTGTAAGAATTTCAAGAAATTCTCTTAGTTGTTCCCTATACTCTATGAGGAGGCCTATATGCCAAATTCTAGTTTTCTATGACCAGTAGTTTTGCCTATACGTTGTCTATCAGTCACTCAGTAACGCAAGCGTTATATATATATATTAAAACATATACCAAATAATCAGTACTTTTCGACGATTTTGTTCGCTTTTTCCTTGTAACAATATTGTTCTCATAAAAAAGCTATCAAACCGCTACATCTGATGAATTCGCAAACTTTCACAAAAGATCTCGCCCAAGAAAATTTGAACAAGGGTATCCCTATCTGATATTGGGAAATAACTAATGGGTACAACGAACTTTTGGGACTGTTCAAATTTCCTTCCAATATTACTATAGTAAATGTAGGCCTAAGGTTTTGCTTAGCAACGTTTGTTGAATACCAAGTTTTTTAAAACTTTTTTATTAATTGTGGACATTTTTCGAAAATAATTGTAGATTTATAGGAAAACAAAAATAAACTGGATTCAAAACTTGGAGTTTTAGTCGCGAGATACAGTTACCAGTGGCGAGGCGTCCATACAACTCGATTCCCACCGGTTTGCCTAACTTTTCAAAGTACAAGTATGAGACCTAAAAAACAAAGGTCATCGCCAAAATTCGAAAGTGAAATACTACTTTCTCCAAATATACATCGGCTTCCCTAAACATATATACCGGCTTTCCTAAATATACATCGGATTCCTTTAATTTACCGGCTTGCCTAACTAAAATTTGCACCCCGTTGACAGCTATTATTTTCTTTTTTTGTTAACTTCACGCTGTATCCTGCATAGCACGGTAGACACATACATGGAACCAGAGAACCTAGTGCAAAGATACTATGTTCTCCTGTTATCGCCCGAATCTGTGAGTTATGCCACTTTTTAAGATACCAGAGTGAAAAAATAAATATAATTGACATACGAGTATTATCATTATATAACGCCTTCCGTAGCGCAGAGGCACAAGCGTGCGACTGTTAATACGACAGGTTGTGGGTTCGATTCCCACTCCAGGAAATGTTAGTATTTACATTTCCTGGGTTTGGTAACAAGGCAAAGCGCGTCGTTGAGTTCCGCCACTCAACACCCAATGCCTCAATTTGGCGGAAATTGGGGAACGGAATTGTTGTAAGAGAACGAAGTGTCTTAACAATAGGTTCTCAGGTTCCTTCTGCCTACCCTGTGGGATACAGCGTGAAGTTAAAAAAAATAATAATATCATTACCACGAGTAAAATTCGAACCCATAACCTCCCGTATTTACTGTCAGACACTGTCCCACTGCACCATAATAGTCTGTAATAATTCTTAATAGAAAAATACTATTTTATTTACTAGCAGATACGTGAGAAGCAACTTGCGTGATTCATGTAAGCTATAAAGTCAGTAGCCTGAGACGAAAATTATTATTTATATATATTGTTGAAGCCATCGTGGCGCAGTGGGGCAGCATCTGACCTTAAACATAACTGGTTGTAGGTTCGATTCCCACTCCAAAAAACGAAAGTATTAAATATTTATAATAATATTTTCGTTTCTTCGCTCTGGTAACAAGGCAAAGCGCGGCGTTGAGTTCCGCCACTCAGCACGCAATTTCTCAATTCGGCGGAAAGTGGGGAACAGAAATGTTACAAGAGCTTAATGTTTTACCTCTCCACTCTACCTACCCTGCAATGTTCGAAATGCAGCGTCAACTTAAAAAAGATGATAAGATAAGGCCAGCGTGGCACAAGGGGACAATATCTGACTGTGAACACAACTGGTGGTAGATTCGATTCTCGTACGGGAGAATAATTATATTAAACAACTTCCATTTCTCCGCTCTCATAAGACAGCGCGGCGTTGAGTTCCATCGCTTGCACGTAATGTCTCGAATTCAGATGGAAAGGATAATTATAATATAAAACAGAAAGCTAATTTTGCTTTATATTATATTACTGGAAATGAATTAATATTTTATATACCTCTAAGAATACGTGTACAAAGTTCCATGATAATCTGTTGAGTAGTTTTGGCGTTAAAGAGTAACAAACAGTACAGACAGTAACGTTCACATCTCATTCCTATGAGAATATTCTTCATAATGTGTATATGAAGACACCATACTCATGTGTCATGTATGATTAACTTGTTAAGTCCTATTGACCATGTCGGCAAAGCCGCAGGTAACAGCTAGTACAGTACATATATTCGTTAAATATTAATATAGAAAACTATAGTAGTCTAGAGGTCATCATGGCGCAGTGATACAGCGTCTGGATACAAATGTGATACGTGAATAGAATTCTCTCTTGCCAAACGATTATTTAAAGAAAAAAACACACCTTCTCGCTTTATCCTGAATAGTAGTGTACTCAGTGTCAGGACACTCCGATCGCCAGTTTCGCCACAATTTCGAGGAATTGCGTGTTGAGTGATAGAACACAACGTCGCGCTTTGTTACCAGAACGGAGAAATGGTAATAATTTAAATGTTTCAGGGAGTTGAACCCACAGCCAAAGCCGCGTTTAAAGTAAGACGCAGTCCCACTGCGCCACGATGGTCTTTATAGTCAACAATGTTTTGTGATATTGCATAGTTAGACGAAGCTAGAACAAACCGCAAGTTTATAGTAATTCTAAGTAAAATTAAAACCGTCCTGGCGCAGGGAGACAGCATTTGACTGTAAAAACGAGGAGCTGTGGGTTCGATTCCCACTCGGAGACATAATTGTTTTTTTTTAGCTTCACCTGCATCCTGCACATAGCAGGGTAGGCAGAGTATCAGGGAACCTAAGACATTAACGTTAATATATCCATTCTCTTTTAACATTTCCGTTCCCCACTTTCCGCCGAAATTGAGGTATTGCGTGCTGAGTGGCGGAATTCAACTCTGCGCTTTGCCTTGTTACCAGAGGGAAGAAATGAAAATACTAAATATTATTGAATAAATGAATGTATAAATATGAATTCTAATATTGAACTAAAATAATATTGAATGAATAAATATGAATTCGGACGAAAAGTTGAGAACGGAGTGTCTTGACACTAGATTCTCTTTGACAATCCTGATATATGTATGAATATAAGGGAAAAAAAAGAATGTATATAATGGATGGATGTTTGTTACTTTCTCACACAAAAACTACTGAACGTATTTACGTGAAACATAGAGCAATATAGCTCATCAAAATGAAAAAAAGAAAGAAGAAACACATCGTATGCAAAGTGGAGTTTCTTAAGGAACACGAAGTAAAAATAAAAAAGAAGCAATTTTCAAATTCACCAAATTATGTTCAGTTTCATATAACCAACATTTTGTTGTTCACATTTCTAACAATACATGTATTTTAACCGTTGTATAGAAAACTAAAGCTAACAAAAATAAAACTAAATATCCGCCGTCTCCGGACATTTTTCATAGAAAGCCTTTTTGTGTCAATATACGAGTACAGACCGTTCCCAACAAAACAGAAGATGTTCAAGGCTTTAGGTCAGTATTATACTTAATGTATAATATAATAATAATGAATATATCTTTATATAGTGGCGTGGCGCAGAGGCACAAGCGTGTGACTGTAAACGCGACAGGTTGTAGGTTCGATTTCCACTCCAGGAAATGTAGTTTAGTATTTTCATTTCCTGGGTTTGGTAACAAGGCAAAGCGTGGCGTTGAGTTCCGTCACTCAGCACGCAATTCGGCTGAAAGTGGGGAACAGAGTTTCTTAACACTAGGTTTTCCGGTTCTCTCTGCCTACCCTACTATATGCGGGATACAGCGTGAAACTACAAACGATATCTTCTAAATTTATTAATATAAAATATATATATTATAACAAAAAATTACAAATATTAAAAGCTAACAATATATTGAACCACAGAGCGACAGGCCTTATCCATATATATTTTATTAAAGATCTATCCAAAGGACCGAATGCTATCGCTTTGATTACTGAACGTATCGCCTCACAGCGGCCGCCGCCCGCCGCCTGAATTATTAATAAATGCGACTAGTTTTTAACCGATATTAAAAAAAGAGGTTCTCATTTTGACTGTAGTTTTTTATATGTGTTGCTATATATTTTTTTACTGGGTAAATCTTTTTTTTAGCTTCACCCTGTATCCTGCATATAGCAGGGTAGGCAGAGGGAACGTCAGAACCTAGTGTTAAGACACTCCGTTCTCCTTCAACAATTCCGTTCCCCACGCCTGTCAAGGCGGAGAGGCACAAACGTGCAACTGTAAACGTGACAGATTGTGGGTTCGATTCCCACTCCAGGGAATGAAATATTCTAAATAATATTTTGTATTTTATATTTCCTGGTTCTGGTCACAAAGCAAAGCGCGGCGTTGAGTTCCGCCATTCATCACGCAATGCCTCAATCCGGCAATTTTGATGATTCTTTTTTATTATATGATAGTGCTAGTGCTTCTAATGTTCCATTTAAATTTAGTTAAGATATTTATTATTTAGTAGTTTTTGAGTTATTCGTAATAATTTTAATTTTCAATGTTTTTTATTTAAAGTCGATCTCCTTTTTTTGGTAAAATCTTAATACAGAATAATAATACGGAATTATATATATATATATACATATACATACAGAATTTTAATATATTTTCAAGCTAATGGCGAGGCATCATATATACCGGCTTACCTCTATGTATCGGCTTCTCTAAATATACCGACTTCCCTAAGTATACCGGCTTTCCTAAATATACCGGCTACCTTTTTAAAATTTTCTCCCTTCGCCATAGCAACCTAATAACACTTTAAATATAATAAAATGAATGAAATCTCATTAAAATAATGACATGTGAACGTACTTATATAAAGTAAACAGGCGGCGGTACTTTATTATATCACACACTTTCAACAGATGTTATAAAATACATAATTTAACATAATTGTTCCATCAAATGAATTAACTGTTCAGACGTAAGTACTTACAAAATTATATATATAGAATTAAACTTGAAACAGTTGCTTTATATTTTTATTTTTTCACTTCACGCTGTATCCCGCATATAGCAGGGTAGGCAGAGGGAACCTAATGTTAAGACTCTGTTCCCCACTTTCCGTCGAATAGAGGCGTTACGTGGTGTGTGGCGGAACTCAACGCCGCGCTTTGCCTTGTTACCAAACCAAAACACAAAACACTAAACTTTTACATTTTCTGGAGTGGGAATTGAACCTAAGCCTAGAGCGTTTACACGCTTTAGGTTGTGGGCAATACAGCTCACAGAGCAAAATAATGTAAGCTTTACCACGACGGCAATCAAAAATATTTTCATTTAATAAGTGTAAACATAAAAAGTTTAAAAATGCTTAAATAATCTTATCATCTTTATCAACCGCCTGTAGTGGCGCAGACGCACAAACGTGCGACTGCCAACATGTGAAATGTGAAATGTTAAATTTAATATTTTCATTTCTCCGGTTTGATAACAAGGCAAAGCGCGGCGTTGATTTCCGCCACTCAACACGCATTGCCTCAGTTCAGCGGAAAGTGGGGAACGGAATTGTTGAAAGAGGATGGAGTGTATTAACACTAGATTCCCTGGTTCCCTCTGCCTACCCTGCTATATGCGGGATACAGCGTGAAGTCAAAAAAAAAAGTCATTATCAAACATATACATTGTAGAGTCCTAAATTGTCAAATAGATTGATATCTAGAGCTCCTGATGTGGTCTCATTTAAATTTAGTTAAGATCTGACGAGTAGTTCTTAAGTTATTCGTAATAATTGTACTTTTTACTGCATTTAATTTAAAGTCAATTTCCTTTTTTTAGGTTAAAATCTTAATTATTGTCATACAATCTTATACTGTAGAGTTCCCAAACCGTCAAATAGATCTTAGTATGCACTTTAAACTGCTTGTTCCGTAGAAGCAACTCTAATGGACGGAAGACCAGTGATTAATAGATCGTAGTGAGCTAAGTTAGCGCTAAGTTAAGTTACTTTGTTTTTGATATGAAGTATCATTTATTTCTATTTGGATGGGCACCTATGGTTTAGTGGCTGTGTATCGAAATATCTTAGCGTTCGCGGAATATGTAGAGTTTAGTGATGAATTATTCCATTTTCCTCTCTCTGACTCTATGACATATGAAAGACAGTGGAACTACTCACGATTTTTAAGGACAATGAAGAAGCTGGTGCTTTTGTGCTCAACTGGCACATTCGAAGTGCCATAATTAAAGAACTGAACATATCAGCTATTATATTATTACAGCGCGGCGTTGAGTTCCGCCACTCAGCACGCAATGCCTAAATTCGGCGGAATGTGGGAAACGGAGTGTCTTAACACTAGGTTCCCTCTGTCTACCCTGCTATATGCAGGATACAGCGTGAAGCTATGTATGCATGTATGTAATAATCAACAATAAATTAACTACTTAACTGATATCTCACCATACTATAACTGATATATTTTATAACTTTTCCTATACGGTAAAGAGAGAACCTAGTATCGAAACTTTCCGTTCTCTATTTCTCACTTGTCTTTAAGTAATTATAAAGTATGAGTTACTACTATTATATGGAAAAAGTTAACTGTTTCGCCAATTTGCAGATAGCTTTATATCCGGCTCTATCAGGAAGCCAGTGGCGTGTGATTAATGATTGTGTATTAGCGCAGAGCGGAACTTTCAAACTTATTTACACTGTTATTACTGCATTTGAGGCCATTGTGGTCCAGAAACAGGTACAATAATACGATGACTGTGGGTTCGATTCTCACTCGTGAGAATTATTACTTTTTTTAGCTTCACGCTTTATCTCGCATAGCTTGGTAGCCACAGAGAACTTAGTGTGAAAACACTCCGTTGTCCACTTTCGGTCAAGATTTGATATATTTCATAATATTAAGTGGTCGAATTCAATGCCGTGTAGTAAGCACTGACTTACTAGGGCGAGACAGTCGATAGAATACCAGAAAATAATTATTTTTAAGGACAGTGCGAGTGTTGGGTTTATGGCATTGCAAGAAGAATAGCACGAGACAGAGCCTGGGGGTCCCCGAGTGAAGGCTTAAAAGGCCCCTTTTAATATGTTCCCTGCCCCTTTAATATTTCCTGTCCAAGCCCCACTCTCTTCCTAATTACTGATAAGAACTTAAAAATGTCATATATTGAATATTTAGGTTACTGCAAAAAATATCTCCCCGCCAAGTAGAGTTGTTTTTGAACGAGCACCGTTTAAAACTTCATCGCGAGCCATCACCACTTTTAACGTAATAAAGAATACAACAAAAAAAGTGTAATTTTTATTAAACGAATGCAATTTACCGTTCAAAAATTGAAGAGGTCAGACCACTCAGTTGGTTACTGTTCGGTGATAAAGAAGGTCGATTACCGTTTCTTTATTTGCTTGCTCTTATAGTTGTTTTACTTGAAATACGAAAATTATCTTGTTTTAACCGATTTTAATAAAGGAGGTTCTCATTTCGACTATATTTTTTTTAAGTGTGTTTCTTTTTTCTGGGTGAAACAATTTTAATGTTTCTATTTTCATATAGGTAGTGCGTTTTATGTGGTCTCTTTCATATTTTTTTAAATTAAGATTTGACAGGGAGTTTTTGAGCTATTTGTAATAATTGTACTTTATTGGCATTTGCTTTGAAGTCACTCGTTATTAACACATTTTTGAGTTCGATACAAGTAAAGAGAATATGATTTTTTAGAAAACGTTTAAAAATTTGAACGTCCCGGTATTTGAACCTGCGCCTTTTAGAAATCATCCAAAATAAGTAGCATCGTGCTTTATCTCAGAGAGTTGTGAGAAACGACCTAGTGTCAAGGCACTCCGTTTGTCGCATATCTACCGAATTCAAAACATTTCGTATTAAGTAGCGGAGCTCGAAGCCGCGCTGTGTAACCAGTGCTGAGAAAAAATTGAAATATAACCATTTCCCCAAAGGCGAATCGAACCTATAACCTATACTTGTGCCTCCTAACAAAAAAGTTATTGCTACAAAAATTACATAAGGCGTCTTCACTTACTTTCAAACATGTCGCTTACTTCTTCTGTTTCCGTTTTCCTAACACTTTTGTAATCACATCAATATGTTACGAAGCGTCTGCCGCTGTCAGTAATTGAGAGTCTTTTAAGATGACATGCAAAATGTACTAGACGAGGAAAGAATATATTTAAGTTATGTCACCTCATAAGTACTGTGCGTTATATTTAAGTAATCTTACATACATATTGTTATATATATACGTGTTGACGTAACTCAACCCCGCGCTTTTCCGCGTTACCAGAACGAGTAAAAATATTACGTATTAATTATTAAATAAATAAATATTGAATATTTTCATTTCCTGGTTTTCAAAGTGGAGAACGGAGTGTCTTAACACTAGGTTCTCAGGTTCCCTCTGCCTTCCCTGCTATATGCGGGCTACCGCGTGCAGCTTTGTGTATGTATGTATGTAACATATGTATGTCCTAACACTAGATTCCCTCTGCCTACCCTGCTATATGCGGGATACAGCGTGAAGCTATATGTGGAGAGGGTATCGAACCCACAACCTATCGCGTTTATAGGTGCACGCTTGTGCCTTTGCGCAATGACCGGCCTTATCATTATATATCGTTACAGCTGGACTTTTTGTTATATTATGGCAAAATTACATAAAATCCTTGTAAATTATAGTCTATGTGATATTTATATAATTATAGTAATTTAGATATATAAGCTACATTACTGTAAAGTCACATCTAGATCACTCTATTATTCTTTGCGTGAGAGAGTAAATCACCTGCGATTTCCTTTTTGTGGACTATAAAACTTAAAATCTCGTTTTTCCTGTTTCCTTAAGAATTTCATAAAATCCTCTCTTAGTGATCCTCTACACTCCATAAGAAGCGTACACGCCAAATTTCAACTTTCTATGTCCAGTAGTTTCGCCTGTACGTTGTCTGTCAGTCACTCAGTAACGCAAGTGCTTTATATACATATGTGTATATACGAGTAGATAATATGTGAATCCCTTTTACTAACTTGACCTATATCTATTTGTAAGATAATCTTGTAACGTTATTTTGACCCACTTCCTGCTTCAATTCGCTTGAAAATTTGCAGTCATGTCCTGTTTCAATGATAATACAGTATTTTCCTAGCACGAACCTGATTATAAAAAGGACCAAGTAACGTAAAAATACTTTTAAAGCCTTCTTTTTTTGGTTTTTCTCTATATTCTACCAGAAAATGATACATTGCGTGTTGTATGGCGGAACCCAACGCCGCGATTTGACAAAATAATCACATTTCCGACGGTAAAATTAAAATAAAATGTAAAGTTAATTTTTCAAAGGAAAGCTTTTTCTAAAAATTATTTAACAGATAGATAACGACTTATATCTTTTTTATGTTTTATTTCATAACTGCTTTGGCCGTCAAAAGAGAATCTCATTACGAATGAAAATGCTTAACACCTGTAAAGCTTTTGGAGCTTAAAATTTATTTTACAGTTATTAATTCTATGATAGTAGTAAATTCGAGTTTTACTAATTAAAATACAATACGCAGTGCCTCAATACGGCGGAAAGTGGGGAACGGAAATGTTGAAGGAGAACGGAGTGTCTTAACACTAGGTTCTCAGGTTCTCTCTGCCTACCCTGCTATGCTATGGGATACAGCGTGATGCTAAACAAATAGTAATAATATATTATAGAACATTTGAGAGACATGGTAAAGGCGACGGTAGTGGGTTCAGTTCCCTGTTCTGGTAAGACAAACTTAACTTACGTCGCATGCGTCCGCCGTTCCGCCACTCAGCACACAAGGCCTCAACTTGGCGGAAATTGGGGAAGAAGAGTATAAAAATTTGAACGCGGGAGTCGAACCTGTATCTTGCAAAAACACGTTCCATGCTATGCACCCTTGGCTTATCGGTGATAAGAACGCTTGGACGGTTTCCAAGAGGCGCGGATTCGAATACCCTTAAGTTTCAATTTTCTGCATTTTCTAAGAAATTTATTTCTAAATGTATTTTCTTATGTACATATGTATGTGTGACTCTTGTAGGAACTATTATATACATAATTATAGTTTATTTAATACATACTAAAATGTGTTAAATATCTATATATATAGCTATATATATATATATATATATATATATATATATATATATATATATAAATATATATTACACACTCACACATACACTCTATATAATGTCAAAATCCTTATTATTTTTACAATTCATCTAAAATGACTTTCCAAAACGTTCACATTTAATTTATCTAAGTCTTGACGTCGCTATAATGAATGGAGTGTGGCTCTCGACAAGGTATTTACGCTGAGATTGCAGTTTAAATGACACTAATAGCACAGTGGCAGTGTTTCTTAAAAGATTTCGAAAATGTAGATTGAAATCTATAGTAGTTTTTGAGTTTTTCGTAATAGTTTTGTTATTTAAAACTGGTTTCTCTTTTTAATCTACTTCTAAAAACCTAACTACTTTCTTCAAGTTCTCAGTTCAACTGTGTTTTCAATTTTTTTCTATGATTCTTTTTTTATATGATAGCTAGTGTTTCTGATTATTCAAATTAAGCTAAGATCTGACGTGTAGTTTTTGAGTAATTCGAAATAATTATACTTTTAGTGCATATTATTGAAAATCGGATTTCATTTTGTTAAAATTACAATTCTTGCTTTATGCCGCTGATATTAATACATTCTCACAATAAACGTCAGATTTACTTACCAATTAATAAAATATGTTATACCAACTATATATTACTGAAAAATATTGAAATTATTCATTTACATCATATAAAATTAATAGCGCCCATCATGGCGCAGAGGCACAAGCGTGCGACTGTAAACGCGACAGGTTGTGGGTTCGAGTCCCACTTCAGGAAATGGAATTTTTCATTTCCTGGGTTTGGTAACAAGGCGAAGCGCGGCGTTGAGTTCCGATATAAAAAAATATAACAACAAAAAATGGACTTAGCAGCTCTACTCTACAGGCCGCCGTTGCCAAGGCAACCCATATTTACGCGTCAATGAGCCTAAGTATACCTTATTATTCATAAGAATCATATATAAAGTAACATATGTATGTGTGTTCGTGGAATAAAATAACGAATACTTGATGACAATAGCAGTAATACAAAAACGGGGACACTACTCTACTTATGTTATCTTTCGCATTATTTATATGAGTAAAGATATTCACATCTTATCTCGTCTCTTAATGATATACTAGTTGATGCCCGCGTATTCTTTCGCTTTTTTTCATAATAACAGGATAAAAAACTTCAATAAAATCTGTATGATTAAAAAATCAAAAGTCACGTTAATTATAATGTGGGAAATGGAGTGTCTTAACACTAGGTTCCCTCTGTCTACCGTGCTATATGCGGGATACAGCGTGAAGTTAAAAAAAACATGTCAACGAATTATTAAATAAATAATTTCATTTAAAATATATCTTTTTGAAATATCTTCTTCTTGACATATCAAAGCGCGGCGTTATGTTCCGCCACTCAGCATTCTATGCCTCAATTCGGCAATTCGGAAAGTGAGGGACAGAAATGTTAAAAGAGAGCAGAGTGTCTGGACACTAGGTTCTCTTGTCTGCATACCCAGCTTTGTGAGGAATACACCGTGAAGCTAAAAGTAAAAATTATTCTTTTTTTTCATACATACATAGCTTCACGTTGTATTCCGCATATAGCAGAGTAGGCAGAGGTAACCTGGTGCTAAGACACACCTTTCTCCGCTTTCCGCTTTTTTCTGAAATGCGTGCTGAATGGCAGATCTCAACGCCGCGCGTTAACAAGGTCAAGAAATTAAAAATTCCATTTCCTGGAGTGAAAATCGAACCCACAACCTGTCGCGATTATAGTCGCATGCTTGTGCCTCTGCGCCACCCACTACAGGCGTTTTTTTTTTTTTAATTAATTCAATATAAAAATTAAAATTCACATCACGTATAAAGCTGTGAAAATGTTTCTTAAGATTGCTTCAAATGAAAAGGACGACTTCAGACTGACCACTTGACTCTACCAAGAGCCTACAAATGTACAAATAATTTATACTTGCGTGACTATGAATTAATCATTTCTATGGAAGTTTTTATTTATTAAAAGACACATTTCCGCCACTTAACACCCACTCTCAAAATTCGAACGGGAAATGTTGAACTCCGACACCACACCACACCACTCTTTGTCCGAATGTCTCAATTTTTGAATGTCCGAATGTCCCAAATGTCTTGTCACTGAGTTCTCTTTGACTACCTTAGTAGCGCAATAATCGTCTAACTATAAACAACTGGCAGTGGGTTCGATTCCTATGGAGAGTGATTATATTTTGTTCTCTACTCTACTAACGACAAAACTTTAAGCTGAAACTATGACTTATTGGCTTAGTTACTAAATTGATTGATTGATTTATTGGCTGAATTATTTTATTTTTCTTCTTTCTCTGGCACGGATTTGAAAGAGTTTGGCTCAAAAGTATGAAGTATAGTATGAAGGCGAAATGAAGATAACTAAATAACGACCTGATTGAACACGTTCAATCAGGTTGTATAATTAACATTATAAAATTTATTTTAAATATTCATCTATCTAGACCATCGTATCGCAGTGGAGTTGTATCTAACTGTAAACGTGATTAATTATTGGATCGATTCCCACTCGGAACCATATATTTATAATAAATAAATTTCATTTGTTCGCTTTGTTCGCACGGTGAGTTCCGCCACATAACATGCAATATTTCGAATCCGGATGAAGACCAGTGAATAGAATGCCTTTTCGGTAAGTTCTGCTTCCTGCTACTCGTAGCAGGGTATTCGGAGAGAACTTACACTCAGCTCACGCTGTATCCTGCGGGATATATATATATATATATATATATATATATATATGCAAATATGCTGTACAATGCTAGTATATATGTAATCTTTTCTAAATATATTACAGCGATTCTCGCGAAAATTCTCATTTTTTAGGAAAAAACAGGAAGTCCGCTAAAAGAAGATAAGCTTAACCTGTTACCTGTATGTTTTATTTACGCAGACGGAAATTATGTTTGCAGTATTTTTAGCTGAATTTTTTATAATATTTTTGTAAGGTTTTTTAAGCACTTTGAACATTTGCGTGTAACTGACTCTACATTATCTATATATAAATACGTGAAGCAAAAACTTTGGATCCCTTTTTACGAAAATTACTCGGAGAAAGAAACTGAAACGTGGAGCACTTATACTTTATATACAGAAGGAGTGCAGAATGTTAATTTTTTTTAAATATTGCATAAAAAGTGGATTGACATTCACGTTTATATAAAGTAACATAAACATTGCTAAAGACAACGCGTTGTTAACGCGTCAACGGGGTCACTAGTTTATTTAAATCCATAGGCCTTAGGGGTTGAATTCAAACTTGAAGGAACAGTTATATTTATTTAACCGACAAAAACTGGGTAAATCAATTTTGATGTGTTTTTTTTATGATAAATAGCGTTTCTGATGTGGTTGCTTTAAAATTTAGTTAAGATTTTCCAAGTAGTTTATGATTTATTCGTAATAACTGTCCTTTTTGGTACATTTTTTTTAGCTTCACGCTGTATATACACTTCCTTTCTCCACTTTTTACTACATATTATTTGAATTCGGTTGTCTTTTTCTGAGTAGCGTCAGATCTTAACTAAATTTAAATAGAACCACATTACACACTGCTATCATACATATAAAAAAGAGTCAACAAAATCAGTTCCCCCAATAAAACATATATAATATATATGTAGTATGTATGTGTATGTATGTATATCTATGGATATGTAAGTTTTTTAATTATATTATAATCTACATTTTATGGTTATATTTTTATTATATTTATATGTATATTGCACTCTGGTTGTCCCGCTAAATGTTTTTTCTCACTCACTTCCACAGGTTGGCTGGAAAAAATCTCTTTCAGAGATAATTCCACGTATTGTAACTCAATTTCTTATGTGTATTTTAAATGTGTTTTTATTTAAAGTACAAAAAAATACAACTAAACTGAGAACTTTCTAATATTTTGCCTACTAATTTTTTCCATTATATTAAAATCATAATCATCTTCTTCCAGGAGCTAGCAGCAGCCACCCCAACCCAGAGGAACTGGCGTGGCATCCTCATTGCACTCCTGGTCATAGCCGCTGTCCTCGGCCTGATAGTCTTCAGCATAGCCCTCCTTACTCCCGCCGGTGACGATGGCAGGGGAAGGGGGAGACGACCCACCCTTAGTGACGTGCTTACCAACCATTATAAACCTTTTAATGGGACTTGGTTGACAGGTAAGTTTATATTTTTGCTAGAAAGTAAAAACGCTTCTCGCTATATCCCATATAACAATATAATTGTACATCTATATATATATATATATATATATATATATATATATATATATTGTTTACATATTATGTTGTATGTATGTATATATGTATTTATTTATATATGTGTATTAATTTATGTGTAATAAATACTTTTTGGGCTCTACGAACAGTCCTGACAATCAGTTCTGTATTTTAATGGTTGCCTGTAAGTGATCACTCTTAGTGATAAGGCCGCCATTGCACATAACGTGTAAACCTGTACTATGTATTTTTACAATTAGTATTTGTATGATTTTATGTGCAATAAAGTATTAATAATATTATATTATATAATCGAATAGAATCTACTATCAGAACACTCTGTTCTCCGCTTATTGCCCGAGTTTGATATATTACGTGTTAAGTGGTCGGAACTCAACTCAATCGTAAAGCTCAACACCGCGCTTACCAGAGTGGTATATTGGATATTCTCACATAGCAGTGTTAGAAAGAACTTAGTGTCCAAACCTCCGTTCTCCATTTCCACTTTGTCTTACTAGACCATAGGAAATAAAATATATATATAGCCTTGAGTGTATTGAACCCACTACACATATTTACAGTCGGTCACCGTGCCACTGCGCTTCAATGGTCTAAGAGGCAATTTAAGAATATTTTTTATATTATTTAACGATAATATTTCAGCGTGCGACTGTAAATGCGACTGTTTGTGGGTTCGATCCCACTCCAGGAAATGTAAAATTTAATATTTTCATTTCTTGGGTTTGGTAACAAGGCAAAGCGCGGCGTTGAGTTCCGCCACTCATCACGCAATACCTCAATTCAGCGGAAAGTGGCGAACAGGGATACAGCGTGAAGTTAAAAAAAAAACAAAATCTGAACTTAACATAAGTATACAAAAGTTAGGTTTGTATTATTTTTAGCTTCACACTGTGTCCCACACACAGCAGGATAGGCAGAGGGACCTAGAGTTAAGACACTCCGTTGTCTTTAAGCAATTCCGTTTCCCACTTTCCAACGAATTGAGACATTCCGTTTCTCGTTAGGTTTGTATTTAAGTACCTACTTAAAAAGATATATAGTCAAGTGAGACTGACATTTGTACTAAGCTCTAATCCTGGGTTATTAGTTGTCAGATTCTCACCCGTGGTAAGGGCTTAAGATAAGTACCCATACTTGATATGGGGTCACAGTGTGAAGACAGTAAATTAAGAGAAACAAGTTCAAATAGAGATTTAAAAATGTTATAAACACATTTTTTATACTTTAAAATGCTAATCACATACAAAAAAAATAAAACAAAAAAATATAATATTTTTTTCAAAATTGTCATTGTTCTCACACTTAGAATAATAAACTATTCTTAGAAATCGTATAAATTTTACATAGCGGATCTCGAACCCGCTCCTTTTGGAAACCATCCAAGCGTTTTAACCACTAAGTCATATGTTTCTATTCAACTATATCGTAATTGTTAAGTACTATTAACGCCTGATACGGATTTGTACATAGGTAATAACATATTACTAGTGTCCCCGTTGACTCGTTACTACTTTATATAAACATTACTTTATATAAACATGGATGTCAAACCATGACAGTGTGTGTAACATTTATTTTATTAATTTAATATACTTTTTATGCATTTTTACTAACATTCTGCACTCCTTCTCTATATAAACTATAAGTGTGCCAAATGTCACGCTCCTCCGTTCAGGTAGTTTTCGTACAAAGGGAACCAAAGTTTTTGCTTCACGTATTTATATATAGATAATTTTATAAACTTTTCATAATCAATATATCCTCACACCTAGTTATATTAAAGAGAAAAAAATTAACATAGGGAACCTAGTGGCAAGACATTCCGTTTTCCACTTTCTGTCCCACTTTTATTTCCCCAAGAGGGGAATGAACCAATTACATTGGCGGTCAGACGTTGCCCCACTATACTATGATGGTCTCATAAAATATCATAATTTATGAATAATACGTGACAATAATATAATAAACACATTTATCAAAATGTCCACACGATTGAGTTTAATATTCCCATTGTGATTGATGATTTTGAATTTATAAATTGAATTTCATTATTCATTAATAATTTTATAATAGATATATAATTTGAAATGTTATTTAAAAAACGAAACGAAACGACGATGAAATTTTGAAAATAATATAATAATGATGCAGAGGCACAAGCATGTGACTGTAAACAAGGCAGGTTGTGGGGCCTCAATTCCACTCCAGAAAAATATCCCGTGATATATATACTGTAGTTAGAGTAACAGGCATATATATATGTTGTTGAAAGATATATATATTTATATATATATATATATATATATATATATATATATATATATGTTATATATATATATATATATATATATATGATGTGAAAACAGTCAGCATACTCTTATTCCGCATATTGTGTGTCCTGTGGTTATGTGGCGGAACTCAACGTCCCGCTTTGTATAGCCGGGAGTGAAGAAATAATTATTCACTTTCATGTATCTTCATATGCGCTACTTCAGTTAATTAAACAATTCATTTACGTCTTATCACGTAAATATTTCAATATATATTTATTGCAGATTCACGCTTTATCTCGCAAACCGTGGTAGTCGGAGAGAAGAAACTCTAGCGTACCAGAACGAAGATATGGAAATAATTAAAAATATTAAATAGCCTCCTGAGTGGGGAACGAACCAACAACCATCGCATTTTACAATTCACGATAGCCTATTTTTGACAACCTTTAATAAAGGAGGAGGATTTTGTTATATACTGTTTTTGTATACGCGTTGCCGTATATACATATTACTAAAATGATATGATAGCTAGTTTTTTTTTTTTATTATTATGGATAACGGATGGCAAACGAGCAGAAGGACCACCTGATGGTAAGTGGTTACCTTCAGCCATGAACATCTACAACACCAGAGATGTTGTAGATGCGTTGCCTACCTAGAGGATACAGATGGAATGGGAGGACAATGTAGTAGTCCGCTATCGGAACCACCACATTCTGGGGAAAAGATGGGGTGGAATAAGGGAAACCTGTCATACATGCCATCGAACCGGAACACATCATTTGGCGGTTCACCTTTGACATGATAGTGGTCGCGAGCCAGTCGGAGAACGAACCTCCTACCACCTGCCTGAAATCGAAATCGTGATCCTGATGTGGTCTCTTTTAAATTTGATTAAGATCTGACGAGAAGTTTTAGAGTTATTCGTAATAATAGTACTTTTTAATGCATTTTCTTTGAAATTTAAATGTATTTTTTTTTAATTTTACTTATACATATACAAACCAACGCTAACTTGAAAACAAGTACGTTCTATAAGAATTACCCTTTCTCACTAATGAGATGGGAGAAACTCAAAGAAAGATATCCATTACACGAACAACAAACACATTAATAATCTTTTGAATTGAAACAAACAAATCATCAATCATATTGTATTTTGAAATACATAATACAGTAATGTTAAAGCCTTATATTACGTATATAGACCATTGTGGCTCAGTGGGACACCATCTATCTATGAAAGGCTGATTGTGAGTTCGATCCACACTCGAGAGAAAGGCTAAATTTTAATTACTAGTTGACCTGGCATGCCGCCATATTATTTTTGCTATTAGTTTTCTTATATTTTTTTGAAAATACTAACACTGGCTAACAAGGCAAAGCGTGGCGTTGAGTTCCGCTACTCAGCACGCAATGTCTCAATTCGGCAAAAAAAGGGGGCCGGAATAGGCAAAAGAGAACGGAGTGTCTTAACATTAAGGTCTCAGGTTTCCTCTGCCTACTCTGCTATATGCGGGATACAGCGTGAAGCCAAAAAACCAAAAAAAAACAAAACTTAACACCACTCTTTGTCGCTGTAATCTCTCTGATGTACATTCCGTTCTTCATTCTCTGCGCACGTGTAATACACACGTAAGATAGCGGAGCTGAACGCCGCACTATATTGTACTAGCCCAGAAAAATAAAAAAAATATAAAATGATAAACTTAATATTAAAACTTATTAGTTTTTATGGATGTCTATGATGGGTCTAAAGATCCCTCGAGTAAATAAATTACACGCAGCTTACTTGCCACGATGAAAGTTTTTACGATATCTCTTAAAATAAAATGAATGATATTTTCTTAAAAGAACTTGGCGTCCTTTTTAGGATAATTGTAATAATGGATAGACGTTGTTATTCATTTAGGATGTTGCCTTCTATATTCATAGTATGAAAGTTTATGTTGTATATATATTTATTTTTGCTTAGCAAGGTAAACAGTGAGAACCTAGTGTCAAGACACTTTTTTCCCCTCACAGGTTAGAATACAATTCCCTCCGCCGCTGGGTAACGTCCCGTAAGAGGCGGGTATCCAAATAGTTTGGTGGTAGGAGGCTCGTCCTCGGTCTGGCTCGCGACCACTATCATGTCAAAGACGAACCGCCAAATATCTAATGATGTGTTCCGGTTCGATGGCATGTAAGCCAGGTTTTCCCCTATCCCACCCCATCCTTTCCCCAAAATGTCGTGGTTCCGATAGCGGACTACTATATTGTCCTCCCCTTCCATCTGTATCGTCTAGGTAGGCAACGCATCTACAACATCTCTGGTCTTGTAGATGTCTATGGGCGAAGGTAGGCACTTACCATCAGGTGGTACTTCTGCTCGTTTGCCATCCGTTATCCATAAAAAAACACGCCGTTTTCCATTTTCCGAAATCGGATCATAACGTGTTAAGAACCCTGCAAAGAGTAGAGACTCTTTGCAGGGTTTTTATTCGATCTTCACGTCGAAACTACTGAACCTATCGTGATGCGACTTTGCCTATTCAATGCGGAATAATTAACAAATTGTCAGAGCCTTTTCACTTTTTGAAATCCATATATGCAATCTTATTTTTTTTATTTACTTTTATAAGCATATTTTATATCGTCCATCACTGTAATTGATTGTATTATTCATTATTTCGTTATTTCTTTGCTATGTATCTAAGCAGACTATCTATACTATAATAAAAAAATGTTACTGTACATTGAATATAGTATTTACAAAAAAAAAATTACAGGAGAAACACTCCATTTTTTTAAGATAACAGGGTAATCAGAGAGAACCTGGTGTCGCGACACTCCATTCCCTATTTTCCGCCGTTTTCCGAGTTATAGATATTGTGTATCAAATATAATATTTAAATAATTATTTAATTAATTTAAATAATTTATAACATCTGTCGTGGCGCAGAGGCACAAGCGTGCGACTGCAAACACGACAGGTTATGGGTTCGATTCCCACTCCAGGAAATGTTAGTATTTTCGTTTCCTGGGTTTGGTAACAAGGCAAAGCGCGGCGTTGAGTTCCGCCACTCAACACGCAATGCCTAAATTTGGCGGAAAGTGGGGAACGGAATTGTTGTAAGAGAACGGAGTGTCTTAATACTAGGTTCTCAGGTTCCCTCTGCCTACCCTGCTATATGTGGGATACAGCGTGAAGTTAAAAAAAAAATGACTACGTTATTTTTTAACAGATAATAAATACAAATTTAATATTTTCACACATTTATAAAAGGATTATCAAATAAATTCACTTTCGTCCCAGTAGAATGCGACAATAATTTTAGTATCTTTTGATTTCCTTCGGAAAGGTTTGCGGTGGTCATATAAATTGGGGTCCCGTAGCGGACAGACCTTTTCTATGTAAGGAAATTAAAATGTACCATAAAATATTTAACACAGCAGGGTAGTTAAAGAGAACCTAGTGTTAAGACACTCCGTTCTCTCTCTATACGTACAAATGTGAGACGTTGAGCGTTGAATAATGGAACGCAAAGAAAATGAAAATAATTTAAAAAAATATTTGAACGCTTGTCGTAGCGCACAGGCACAAGCGTGCGACTGTAAACGCGATAGGTTGTGGGTTCGATTCCCACTCCAGGAAATGGAATTTTTCATTTCCTGGGTTTGGAAACAAGGCAAAACGCGGCGTTGAGTTCCGCCACTCAACACGCAATGCCTCATTTCGGCAGAAAGAGGGTGTAACGATCAGTACTTTTGTATTTAAATGAATATCAATTTATTTAAATATAAAATAATATAAATTAACATGAATAAATTATTCTCATATTTTAAATAGATAAAGTTCGAGTAGTATACTGAGAGCGGGAGGCGTTCGTGTATTGCCGAGAGCGTAAACCGTCGAGTAGTGTGCCGAGACCGGGAGGCGTTCGTGTATTGTCAGGAGCGTAAATCGTCAAAATAGTAGGATTTATTTAGAAATGAAATAAATTGGAAACGATAAAAGCATAGGGGCCTTCTGCTGATTATGTATATAGGACTATATATCGAATTAAAGAAAAAATATATCATGTTGTACGACGTTCCGGGTTGTCATAACAGTTGCGCGGCATATATAGGGAGGCAGCACTGTGGGTGTGTGGT
>JAKGSA010000811.1:0-24452 GCA_033558755.1 Philaethria dido
CCTTGTTACCAAACCCAAGAAATGAAAATACGAAATTTTACATTTCCTGGAGTGGGAATCGAACCCACAACCTGTCGCGTTTACAGTCGCACGCTTGTGCTTCTGCGCCACTATATATGTTTAAATAATGGATAATAAGTTATAATGAAATGAATAAATTATCAAATGCAGCGCCCAAATTCGGGACATTGTGTGTTGAGTGACGAAACTACGCCGTTTGTTGACTTAGTAGAGACGGAGATATAAAAAAAAAATAGATATAATTATTCCCTTGAGTGGATATCGAACCCACAACCAATTTCGTGTATATTCAGACGCTGTCCCATTACGCTATGATGGCCTTATGGTATGTATTATTGTATTCGCAAACAAAATTGCACGGTTCATGTTTTCCTGTAATTGACAGCCTCACTCATAGTTCTCGAGCATTTAATTCATATAATAACTATATATATAATAACTTATCCCGCATAGCGGGATAGACAGAGAGCACCTAGTGTCATGACACTCCGTTTGCCACATTTACTCGATTATAGACGAGATATTGAGAAATTCAACGCCGCCCTTGTCTTACACTTCCTGTGTCAGAGAAATGAACATAATTTAATTTACCCCCGAATGGGAACTAAACCCCCAACCCACTGAACCATAGTGGTCATATTATCGATACAAATCTATATATATACTTAAAGCAATAACTTTGGATCTTTTTACAAACATTACGTAGACCGAGGAGCATGAAAATTGGCACACTTATAGCTTATATAGAGAAGGAATGGAGAATGATAATATATTTTTTTAAATAATGCATAAAAAGTAAATTAATAAAATAAATATTACACACACTACCATGGTTTGACATCCATGTTTATATAAATTGACATAAACATACATTACTAAAGACAACGCGTTGTTAACGCGTCAACGGGGACACTAGTATAAATAAAAACAGCACTTATACTCCCTCCCGAGTAGTATTGATACAAATTATAACATTTTTTTTTAAGTTCACGCTGTATCCCGCATATAGAGGGAACATGAGAATCGAGTGTTAAGACACTCCATTCTCTTTCAACATTTCCGTTCCCCACTTTCCGCCAAATTGAGGCATTGAGTGGCGGAACTCAACGGCGAGCTTTGCTTTGCCTTATTACCAAACCCAAGAAATAAAAATTTTACATTTCCTGGAGTGGGAATCGAGAACCCACAACCTTTCACGTTTTCAGTCGCACGCTTGTGCCTCTGCGCCACGACAGGCGCATAATAATAATACAGATTTAATAGCAGTTAAATATTAATTATCATTTCTGATAGCGACTAATTCAGCCTATTTTAGCCTCTAACCAATATTGCTTCGCTCAATACTAAAACTGACACTTATCAAAGTCATTTATCGGCAAATATCGTCCATTATATAATTTCACGAGCAAATTGATAGACAATTGACACAAATGTGTCGATCACAACCATCATTCTATTAGGGAGTTAAAAATTAAATTACCGATTGTTAACCGATTTAAAGAAAAAGAGGTTATCAGTTCAATTGTTTTTTTTATATGTCCTATTTTTTTTAGCTTCACGCTGTATCCCGCATATAGCAGGGTAGGCAGAGGGAACCCTGAGAATCCAGTGTTAAGACGTTCCGTTCTGTTTCAACAATTCCGTTGCCCAATTTCCGCCGGATTGCATTGCAAGCTGAGTGGTGGAACTCAACGCCGCGCTTTGCCAAGTTGAAAGGAAAATGAAAATACTAAATATTATTGAGAATTTACATTTCCTGTCGTGGGAATCGAACCCACAATCTGCCGCGTTTACCAATTTTGATGATTCTATTTATATATGATAGTTATAGATAGTTTCTGATGTGGTCTTAATTAAATTTAGATCTGAAGAGTCGTTTTTGATTAATCGCTATCAGAAATAACGGTTAGTATTTAAATAAGATTAAATTTTATTTTTTTGTAATAATTTTTGTCGGTAATACCAATAGGCCATTATGGTGCAGTGGGTTGGGGGTTTAGTTCCAATTCGGGGTAGACTTCAATTATGTTCATTTTTCCGGTCCAGTAAGACAATGGGCGTCGTTGAGTTTCGCAATATCTTATCTATAATCGAGTAAATGCGGCTAACGGAGTGTCATGACACTAGGCTCTCTCTAATTACCCTGCTATGCAGGAAAAAGCGTGAAGCTGAGTAGAGACTGTATCATTTTAATTTCCGTTCAAGTTAGACTAAGTGCGGCGTTAGGTTCCGTCAAACACTGTCATTGTCACTCAATATGGCGAAATAAGTACGCAGTATTTTAATAAGCACGAAAATAAATATATAAGATATTCAGATTCAGAACAAAATTGATTTCAAATAAAATGCACTACAAATCAAATCATTACGAACAACTCAAATCTACTCATCAGGTCGTATATAAATTTAAAGTAATCTTATCAAAACTATTAGCTATCATATAAAAAAAGAACCATCAAAATTAGTTGACCCAGTAAAAAGTTATGCGGAAACACATATAAAAAATAGATTAGAATTGAGAACATATTTAGAAAACGTATAAAAATTTGAACTCGAACCAGCGCCTCTTGAAAACCGTCCAAGTGCACTGACCACTAAGCCATGCATTCTATATCCGGCTGCGTCGAAATTCCTATACGCTTGTTACAACTTATTTATATTGTTAGCATCTCTGTAGAGAGATTTTTACAAATTTGTGCTACCCAAAGATAATTTCAAAGAACAATCATTTGGCAAGAGAGAACGCGATTTATTAAATATTTTTGAAGTTTTAAAGTATTAACACACGCTTAGGAAACGAAAAATATATTTAGAAGACGAATAAAAATGTGGCAATGGGCGGGCCACATCGCTCGTAGAACCGACAACCGATGGGGAAGAAAGGTTCTCGAGTGGCGACCACGAACCGGAAGGCGTAGCGTGGGACGGCCCCCTACTAGATGGACCGACGACCTAGTCCAAATTGCGGGAAAGCGCTGGATGCAGGAGGCATCCAGTCGTGCTACATGGCGATCTATGGGGGAGGCCTATGTCCAGCAGTGGACGTCTTCTGGCTGACGACATAAAAATTTGACGAATCCTGCTGCGTTCAAAAACTTCAAAAACTTCCTTCTTTTTTGAAGTCGGTTACACTACACTAGCATGTATGTACAAATAGTTTCTGACTGACTGACTTGTTTAGTGACATTGAAATTTAATACTGTGTTGTATGGTGAAACTCTATACCACCAATATAACCACTTAACGGTGTAAACTACAAATGTTTTTATATAAACGAAAACAAATATATACGGTTTTTAATTATCTTTACTTGTGTTGACGTCTGATTTATATGCAAGTGATTGTAGGTTCGGTTCCCGCTCATGGCACTGACAAATGAAATTTTCGTTTAAATTCAATACTCTGCAGTGGGGTAACAGATCTGTAATATATTTTTTTATAATTTTATTTGGCTTAAACTTCTTAGTTCTTTTATCCATTCCTTTTTCTACACTTTCCACAATTTTTATTTTATCCTAGAGTCTCTTTTTGTTGTCGATCCCTCATCTCTGAGGATCTTGATCAGTATCAGGGTTGCATCTGGAGTAGATGATCTGCCTCCACCGGTTTCCGCCCAGCGCGATAGTTATAACCGAATAGAGTTTGGAAGATGATAGCGGATCGGTCCATTTTGCTAGTGAGCAACTGCGCTCTTTTGTCTTTGGTATTTCCAACCACAATTAAGTTTTCTGAATCATTTGTGCTTTGAGTAGAGATACACAAATATTTTAGTGGAAATTGTATCATATAACACATATAACTCCTGTCGTGGCGCAAAGGTACCAGCGTGCGACTGTAAACGCGATAGGTTGTGGGTTCGTTTCCCACTCCAGGAAATTGTAGTATTTTCATTTCCTGGGTTTGGTAACAAGGCAAATCGCGGCGTTGAGTTCCGCCATTGAACACGCAATGCCTCAATTTGGCGGAAAGTGGGGAATGGAATTGTTGTAAGAGAACGGAGTGTCTTAACACTAGGTTCTCAGGTTCCCTCTGCCTACCCTGCTATATGTGGGATACAGCGATATATAGCAGGGTATGGGATACAGTTAAAAAAAAGAAAGAAAAAAAACAATCATTTACTACTTTGTTTATACACACTTAGGAATAATGGTTTAGAGTTCAAATCCTTCTCATATTAATAAGTAGAAAATGGTAAAGTGCATAATTTCGAATATTGGGAAAAGAATAAGAACGGAATAATTTAACCCAAAGCTCTTTATACTTTCCTAGCAAACTGCATTTAAAAAATAGGAAATTTATACTCACATTTCGACATAGCTGCTAATATTCTGTCAACAAGAAATAAAGGCACTTAATCTCCAACCTGTGCATTAACAAGCACAGAATCTATGCAGTCTCCCACCCTACCTGCGCAGTTGTCTCTTTCACTCCCACTGAAACCTCTCTTTCTAATAAACGATGAACATTCGGCAATTTTCGTTCATTCTCGGATGCAATGGCAACTAATAATTTTGAGTCAGTCCCTTACCGACCGCTGGAGGAGAACGTTGCTGCCGGTCGGTCCTCCCGCGTATAACATCGTAACCGGTGTTTATATAGCATGTTTGTAGATTTAAGTCTCGGATTACTATCAGTGTTGTGAACTGAGTGCTAATAGTTTGCTGGTACTTAAAGTTTTATCAAAAAAGAAACAGTTAAACCTATAGTTAAAGTTAACTAGTGTTTTTTGAACTGAAAATTGCGACCCTACATTGGATTTGTATGTGGGAGGATCAAAAGTAATGAATGAATTGTTTTCTATAGATTTTTATTACAATAGCCTATTGTTTGTAATTAGCGTGCCTTTGAAAAAAAATATAAAGGTCACAAAAATTAATTAACATTGAACAATAACAATGTCAATTGAGCTTTGGTAACGGTTATTGGTTATGCGTTTACTTAACGAATGATTCTGTAAACGAATGATTCTGCAAAGTATGATTAAAATTTAATCGAATAATTAATTGTTTAACCTATTTCAACTAAAAGGAGTTATTATTTTTACTTGTATTTATGTTAATATAGTAATAAATATGAACAAAATTATATGTTTCTTATAATAATTTAAAAGTAGAGTCAGTCGATTTTTATAGGAAAAATCGTTTTTAATGGAATGCTTAATTTAATAAATTAGATATTCATATATGATATTAAATTTAATACCAGCAACTTGTAGTTCTAAAAGTTAAACATATGTTTCAGAATTGAACACTCTTAGTCGTGAAATAGTGTTAAGTGAAAATTTGTTCTGAAGGTGTCTCTGTTTGTATGAAAAAATATGATGTAAGTACTATAGTTATAGATACTCGAGATATATCAATATCCTGTGTTTAATATTGTTAAATATATTTATGATTATTTAATTATATATTCATAAAGCTCTTCCAATAAGTGATTGTCATACGCATAGCTGTCCAGAAAAAAATGATAGAAAAAAATGTCCAGAAAAAAATGATAGAAAAAAATGATACTGAAAATCCTATAGAAATTAAAAATAATAGTTTCATGTTATACATTTAACTCGACGAAAGATAGTAAAGGATAACGATGATAAGGATGATAAGGATGATAAGGATGATAATGTATGGCAAGAGTCATAAAGAGAAAATGCCTCAAATTGAGAAGTAAGTACATAGTGTCTTGACACTAGATCCTCTCAGACTATCCTAGTAAAACGTGAAGCTGATTTTTATATTGTTTTACAAAAAATAATTGAAAATTGAGGTTTATATGTTATTTTGAAACTACAAGATGATACTTTATGCATCGTATAGAATAAAAGGCGATAATCAGTTAAATTTATAAATTGAAATAATTTCGGTAGAGCTTGCTTTTTGTGTTAAAGACTGTAATATGATATTTTAATTATGATTTTTTGGTTGGCATCAAAAACGAATAATGTAATATAAAAATCTTGTATCAGAAACCAACAATTCCGTTCCCCACTTTCCGCCGAATTGAGGAATTGCGTTGAGTAGCGAAACTCAACGCCGCGCTTTACCTTGTTACCAAACCCAAGAAATGAAAATACTCAATTCTACATTTCCTGGAGTGAGAGTCGAACCCACAACCTGTCGCGCTTACAGTCGCACGCTTGTGCCTCTGCGCCACGACAGACGTTCTGAAAATAATTATTTGTATTAAATTTCGTTACCATTTAACATTGGATAATTATAACATATAATATCTTGTCATGGTGCACACACAATCGACTGCATACGCGACAGGTTGTAGGTTGGACTCCCACTCCAGGAAATGAAAATATTAAATATTTATAATAATGAATATCTAGTATTTTCACTACCTCGTTTTGGTAACAAGACAATACGCGATGTTGAGTTCCACCACTCAGCATGCAATGCCTTAATTTAGCGGAAAATGGGGAATGGAAATCTTAAGAGAGCGAAGTGTCTTAACACTAGGTTCTCAGGTTTCCTCTACCTACCCGCTTTGTGCAGCATGGATGAAGCTATAAAAATAATAATTATTATACAAAATTTATATAAAGTAAATAACTATACTAAATGACAAAAACATACCAAGCGGGGTTCAAAAAAAATTTCAAATAAAAAACCATTACCTCACCGAAGCCTACAATGTGCTTTATTTTTCATTTTTCGTTCTCGGATCTCTAATGTTCTTTATGTTTTTAATGAAAGAAGCCGATTCCACATTTTTTTCTTGCTGAATTCGTCTTTGTAATGTTTCATTTGAAGATGCCCTTATTATCTATAGCTCAATGAGTTTGAAATAATTTATTGAGGAATTTTCCTGAGAAGCGTTTTATAAAATGCAAAAATCGCATCAATATTAGTGGAGGAAATTTTAAAGCTTCTTTTTATTTATAGTAAGTATCTGAAATAACCTAGAAGGGCATTAAACCATTTCCTGGTCTTGCAAGAATAAAAAAATCATATATATTTAAGTTATTTTCATACAAATTTCTAAAAAAATCGTAAAGTAAAGCACGGTTAAGTTACGTCTCTTATCACGCAATTTTTGCAATTCATGCAGACGGCTAAGAACGGAGTGTTTTGCCACTCTCTCTGCTAGATGGGTAAAAATTTAAAGCATTTAGCAAAATTCAAAAGCAAGTAAAAATCAAACAAAATCAAGCTAAGGATATTAATTTTAATACTAACTTTCCAATTACATTATAACAGCAACAATCTCATCTCTCTTCTTTTCTCCATTCTTCACTTTCCGCGGTTCGATTTCCACTCCAGAAAATGGAATTTTTCATTTCCTGGGTTTGGTAACAAGGCATAGAGCGTCGTTGTGTTTCGCCACTCAGCACGCAATACCTCAATTCGGCGGAAAGTGGGGAACGGAGTGTCTTAACACTAGATTCCCTCTGCCTACCCTGCTATACGCGGGATACAGCGTGAAGCTATGTATGTATGTATGTATGTTAAGTAGGGGTTCAAAATGTCGCCCTATAATTTAATATATTGTCATATTATTATACTAAAAGAGTACTTAAAAAAACATATATAAGAGATTTTTATTTAGCTCTCATATAGTCTGAGTGGTTTACGCACAAGTTAAATGGTAACGACATTTAATACAAATAATTATTTTAATAACGCCTGTGCCGTGGCGTAGAACGTGCGACTGTAAACGCGACAGGTTGTTGGTTCGATTCCCACTCCAGGAAATATAAAAGTTTAGTATTTTTATTTCCTGGGTTTGGTAACAAGGCTAAGCGCGGCGTTGAGTTCTAAGCTATTCGTAACGATGTTACTCTTTTTTTGGACCATTTTATTTAAAGTTAGTTAAAGTAATTTTTTTTTAAATTATAATCATATAACCTTTTTTATACTTTCTTTCCTTCTCTCTTTATCATATATTAGTATATATCCCAATTTAATTATCCCACTAAGACATCGAACTCGTTACCGCTAGTCAAATTAGAATATAGTTAGACCGAAATCCAGACCTAGACTCAATCCTATCAATTACATAAACGTATCATGTTAAAAATAAAACCGGTACAATGTATTTATAGTATTTATGTACATATTGGTATATCAACGATACTGACCTCTGTCTTATATGGTAAAATGAACTGCAAGAAATGTCTAGTAACTTCAAACTAGTTGTTACCCACGGCTTTGCTAATGGTCAATGGGAATTAATATTAAGAGACCATGGTGGCGCAGTGATACAGCGTATACTGTAAACGCAATTGGTTGCAGCTTCGATTCCTACTCGGGGGAAATTATTATAACTACTCTCCCCGTAAATGCATCAAAAACGCATTACGTGGTGACTATATACGCATACTTAAAATAATACATAAAAAGCATATTAAATTAACAAAGTAAATGTTACACACACTACCATGGTTTGACATCCATGTTTATATAAAGTGACATATACATTAAAGACAACGCGTTCTTAACGCGTCAACGGGGACACTAGTAAATAAAATTATTCCAATAAAATAAAACGTTCTTACATATTCAAACTGAGACTCTACATTTATGCTAAGTGAAAGATCCAGCACGACTTTACAAACTAACCCCATATAAATCTAGGAAAGTATTCTAACTTAGTAATAGCTTAAGCGAATCCCATTGTAAGTTGTTGATAACTTTTCAACTATAGTATATATTTATTAGGATTTCTGTGTAAATGCAAATTTTTGTTCCCTTAACACACGGAACTTATTGGCGGCGTTGAGTACCGCCACTCAGCACGCCGTGCCTCAATTCAGCGGTAAGTGGGAAACAGTGTTAAAAGAGAACGGAGTGTCTAAACACTAGGTTCTTTGGTTCCCTCTGCCTACCCTGCTATGTGCGGGATACATCGTGAATCTAAAAAAAAAGTAAAAAGAAGCTTCGCAGGGTAGTTAGAGATAAGCTAGTGTCAAAACACTCCATTCTCCAGTCTTCGTCTGAAATTCAGACATTACGTGTTGAGTGGCGGAACTCAACGCCGCACTTATGAAATAAACAGTACTTTTAATAGAGTTAACTATGATAATATAACGCCACGTATTGCGATACCAGAGATACCAGAGCGATGAAAATAATTTAATTACTATTATTTCTATGACTGGGAACAGAACCCTTAACCATTAACCAATCGTGTTTACAGTCCGCTGACTCACTCCACTACGATGGCCTCTTCCTTTGTTAGATAAAAACGACACTTGCCATCGCCTGGTTGTATAGATAATGCCTTGTCCGGATATAATGATGCTGGCTGGACCAACTATCATCATTAGACAGATCTGTTCGTCTAGGGAACATACTTGCCTGGAAGGGTTATTGTCGTAATTATATTATATTACTATAGTTATATGATAGATTTTATTAACTTCGGTTATATGTAACAGAAATATTGAACGAATTTAACTGAACTGATTATTGAAATATTAGATTAATTTGATATTTTGCAAACATACCAACCAATGACCAATGGCAATGCAAAAATATGAAAAAAAAAAACTTTTTTATAAAATAAAAATAACAAAAAAATTAAAAAAATGTAAAAAAATTAAATGTTTTGTTTTAATTTAAAAAAAAACAACGAAAAAATAAGAAATAATTAATATTTGACAAAATCTTAAAACGAAAATGGGGAACAGAGTGTCTTAACACTACTTTTTCTGTCTACTCTAAAGACTTATGACTTACGAATACGAAAAAGGCATAAAAAATAAAAAAAATAATACATACATAACTTCACGCTGTATCCCGCATATAGCAGGATAGGCAGAGGGAACCTAGTGTTAAGACATTCCTTTCCCCACTTTCCACCGAATTGAGGCATTGCGTGCTGAGTGGTGGAAGTCAACGCTGCGCTTTGCCTTGTTACCAAACCCAGGAAATGAAAAATTCCATTTCTTGGAGTGGAAATCGAACCCACAACCTGTCGCGTTTGCAGTCGCACGCTTGTGCCTTTGCGTTATGACAGGCGTTATAAAAAAAAAATCTAGAACATTCCACAACTTTGGGGGTCGAAAAATGAATATTAAAGACTATCAATATAAACTTTTCCATACACCAAAGATCACAATCCCATGTTAAGGTAAACTATGCTATTTTTATTTCTTTGATCTTCCCTAATACGGTGCGATAAAGCGTTATTATCCATGAAATGTTTACATATAGATTTTATAGACTACTAGCTGTTACCCGCGGCTTCGTTGCGTGTTCTGTAGAAATACCCAAAAGTGTCAATAGTCGCTACTTAGGTGGTAGCAGGTTTAGATCTGATACTAGAATATTATTATTTTTACGCCTATTTATACCATCGCGGCGAAGTGTTATTGCGTCTGTCTATAAGCGCGATTTTATGTGGGTTCAATTCCCATTTGGGGTTATAGTTATAGATATAAATTATTGTCATTTCTTCTTAAGAGTAAGCGCGACGTTTAATTTCGCCATTTAACACGTAATGTCTCACAGTCGGATATAAAATGAAGAGCGGAGTGTTCTAACACTTGATTCTCTCTGAATACATTCTTTTAGTTATTTTCAAAGAAACAACGTTCTCATATAAATTCCAATAAAAATAAAAATTTTTTTTGGTGGTAGGAGGTTCGTCCTCCGTCTGGCTCGCGACCACTATCATGTCAAAGACGAACCGCCAAATATCTTATGATGTGTTCCGGTTCGATGGCATGTAAGCCAGGTTTTCCCATTCCCACCCATCCTTTCCCCAAAATGTGGTGGTTCCGAGAACGGAATACTACATTGTCCTCCTCTTCCATCTGTATCCTCTAGGTTGGCAACGCATCTACAACATCTCTGGTGTTGTAGATGTTCATGGGCGAAGGTATCCACTTACCATCAGGTGGTCCTTCTGCTCGTTTGCCATCCGTTATCCATAAAAAAAAAAAAAAATAAATTCTTATAGTTAACACAAATAATTAATTAAGCAAAAGCAACCTTTGTGAAGAAAAAACCGACAAGTTCCGTAAATAAAAACTGTTAGTACTTGTATCCGTAATGAAAAACCTTTCATTGATATCTCGTGTTGAGGTAAAATGTAAATACTGGTTTTTTTTTAAATCATTCGTAAAACACCATCATGGCTTAATTATTGTTTGAAGAGTTGTGGGTTCGATTCTTTTTTAGGGTAAAAAATAAAAAAAATGTTTCTAGTCGGGTCAGAGTCAGTGCAGCGTTAATTTCTGTTACCTTTCGTTTGTCACAAAATTTTCAGAAAAATATACTGAAATTAAGAAAAATACGATTTCTCATACATATTGTGGTTTTTATCACATATTTCTATCATAGACAGAGAGAGAGAACAGTGTTAAGACACTCCGTTCTCCATTTTGTTTCATAACATTGTCTGTTAAATGACAGAGGCCAATATTTGATAATCGTAGTTGGAGAGAACCTTATATTTTGTTGTTCAACTAGATACTTACTTACTTACTTAGCTTCACGCTGTATCCCGCATATAGCAGAGTAGACAGAGGGAACCTAGTGTTAAGACACTCCGTTCCCCACTTTCCGCCAAATTGAGGCATTGCGTGTTGAGTGGCGGAACTTAACGTCGCACTTTTACCAAACCCAGGAAATAAAAATACTAACATTTCCTGGAATGGGAATCAAACCCACAACCTGTCATGTTTACAGTCGCACGCTTGTGCCGCTGCGCCACGACAGATGCCTACATTATTTTTGAAGTCAATTTAAAACAGACAGACAGGCAATCAAACAGACAAATTAACATAGACATTGACGTCATACCTAAAATATTGATTCTATAAGGAATTCTAAGCATAAACTAATATTTACAGAGAGTGCGAATATCAGAATCTAGCTGTGGAAGCAATGTGAATAATTTCATAGGCCATCAGATCTGCGTGCGGTGGTACGCTACATGAATATTGATTTAACTAGATATGACAAGAATGTTGATTAATTTAGGTATAAATATATAGATAAAGGGTGACTGCTATTAGTTGTAGGTTCGATTTTCACTCAAGGAAATGTTTTTATTCATGCTGTATCCCGTAAATAGCAAGGTAGGCAGAAGAACCTGAAAACCTAAGGACCTGAGAACATAGTATTAAGGCACTCTACTCTTCTCTTCATTTTTCCGTTGCCCACGTTCCGTTGAAATGAATGATGAAAAGTATGAAAATGATTATATAATTTTTTTTATTTTGCTGCTCTGGCTAGTCAGAGCGCGGCGTTGAGTTCCGCCACCTTATATGCAATATCTTAAATTTGGCAGTAAAGTGAAGAATGTGAAGCTGCTATAAATATATAGATAAAAAATATATAGACCGTTACAAAATATTAAAATAAAATAAGAAACGCATGTGTGTATTTATGTACATACTCATATAAGACTTTATACTTCTTTGTTATAAAAAGATGAAAATCTTTCTAAAAATTTTATTCTGCGCCTTATCCTCATATCAGGTATATAATACCAAAAGAAGTATAACTTCAAAAGTTAGAAAAAGCTAAAAAGTCATCATAATTACGAATAACTCAAAAAGTACTCATCTTTACCAAATTTAAAATAGATCACATCAAAAGCACTAGCTATCAATAAAGACAGAATCATCAAAATCGGTTCACCCAATAGAAAGTTTTACGCTACCCACACAAAAAAAAATAGTCGATTTGATAACCTCCTCCATTTTTGAAGTCGGTTATGAAACATACAAGTAAATTATTTATAAAGGTATTCTAAGTAAATCCCATCAAGATATCCATAAGCTGTGAACGTCTCAACGTAACAGATTAATGACCTTCTTTATTACTTTCTGAAGTCCGGTAAAGCTATAAATATACAGAAATTAAGAAAAATACGATTTCTCATATATATTTTGTTTTTTCCTGTCGTGGCGCAGAGGCACAAACGTGCGACTGTAAATGCGATAGGTTGTGGGTTCGATTTCCACTCCAGGAAATGGAGTTTTTCATTTCTTTGGTTTGGTAACAAAGCAAAGCGCGGCGTTGAGTTCCGCCACTCAGCACGCAATGCGTCAATTCGGCAGAAAGTGGGGAACGGAGTGTCATAACACTAGGTTCCCTCTGCCTACCCCGCTATATGCGGGATACAGCGTGAAGCTATGTATGTATGTATGTATTTATTTTGTTTTTTTTACCATATATTTCTCGCACATATAGAGAGGAACAGCGTAGTGTCAAGACACTTCGTTCTCCACTTTTCGTTATTATATTGATTGTTAAATTGTAGAGTTCAATATTTCGTTTTGTCCAATCAGATTATTGAAATTAAATTTAAAAAAGTTTATTTGTGCATTTATAGAACAGCCATCAGAAGAGTAATTTTTGAAAAGCCGACGAGAGAATGACATCAATATAGATTAAGAAAATTTAAGAATGTTATATTTTTATAATTTCTTACGAATTTTATAAAATATATTTGTTTTTTTTTCAGCTTCACGCTATATCTCGCGTATAGCAAGGTAGGCAGAGGGAACCTGAGAACCTAGTGTTAAGACACTCTGTTCTCCATTTTGTCTTATTACATTGTCTACTGTTAAATGACAGAGGCCAATATGTTTTGTTCAACTAGATTATTGGAATTATATTTGTAGAAAAGTGTTTGTGCAATTAACACACAGCAAAAGTGTAACTTCAGAAAACTTTTTAATAAAGTAGCTATGAGAGAATAATATGAATGTAGAGTATCAGGAATAATGGTAAAAATTTTAAAAATTATCATTTTTATTATTTTTTTACTTCACTTAAATATTATTTTGTATTTGAATGTTTACATAATAATATCGTAACGCATTTTCGTTACATCAATTTTCATATCATTATAAAATTCCTCTAAGTAGGAATCGAACCCACAATCACCATATACTAGACACTTACCAATAAACCATGATAACGTTATAACAGATTAATGACCCGCTTTATTACTTTCTGAAGTCCAGCTAGCTATAAACTACTTGTATTTAGTAAAACCAACCATTATCACAGTCCACTTTCCCATATATTCGTACATTGCAACTAAATTCTGGAGATTAAGTTTTTTTAACTGACTATGATGAAAGAAGGAGGTTCGTGAATAGATTGATAAGTCGGCTTGGACTATATTTTTTTTAATATTCAAAAGCGTTGGAATTGCTTTGAAATCTGCAATAAGACAAATACTTTCAGGTTAAAAAAAAAATAAAATATGTTTCTTTTTTAACTTCACACTCTATCCCGCATATAGCAGGGTAGGCAGAGGGAAACTGAGAACCTAGTGTTAAGACACTCTGTTCTCTTACAACAATTCCGTTCCCCATTTTCCGCCGAATTGAGGCATTGCGTGCTGAGTAGTGGAACTCAACTCCGCGCTTTGCCTAGTTACCAAACCCAGAAAATGAAAATACTAACATTTCCTGGAGTGGGAATCGAACCCACAACCTATCGCGCTTACAGTCGGTCGCTTGTGCCTCTGCGCCACGACAGGCGTTATGTAAAAACAACTCCCCTGAATGCATTTTCGATTTATCAAGTAATTCACGCGTGGTTCGGTGATATTCTCTAACAAGGTTTTGCAACTTTTAGAAAAAGTATAGAGTTGTAAGAAGCGTATAAGAATTTCAACGTAGCTTATGACACGAACATAGGATTGGAACGTACGTCTTAGTGGTCAAAATCCTTGAATAGTTTCCAAATTACAACCACCAGTTCAAATCCCGCTAAGTTCAAAATTCTACATATTTTCTAAAAACGAAAAATTATATCTTATCTTAAATCTATGATTAACTCTTTAAAAATATTAAAAGGTTATACATTTTTAATCAACTATATATAATAATATAGAAAATTCCGCTCATATTTTAGTACTAAGAGAATGTTTTCGGGTTTAATTACTTCGATGAGACCAGTAAAAACCAAATTACTTTGAACTCTGGTAGTTTATTGACCTCCAAAAATAAAATATATTTGTACATTCATAGAACACTATGATTTCTTTTCAACGCGTAGTTAGAGAGAACTTTATATTAAGTCACTCCGTTCTCCACTTTCCGTCCGAATTCATCTGAAGTGGCGGAATTCAACACCGCGTTTTGTTTTTAAATGCTTATATAGCTACATGCTTCGCGCAGCGTTGAATTCCGCCACTCAGCACGCAATGCCTCAATTCGGCAGAAAGTGGGGAACGGAGTGTCTTAACACTAGGTTCCCTCTGCCTACCCTGCTATATGCGGGATACAGCGTGAAGCTTCACGCTTTATTCTGCATAGCAGGATAGTCAAAGAGAACCTAGTGTCAAGACCCTCCGTGCACCGCTTCCCGCCCGAATCTGATACTTTGTGTGTTGAGTCGCGGAAATCAACATTGCGCAATTTTATCCGAGAGGAAATATGAAAACAATTTAAAAATAACCATGACTTCTAATGGGATCGAACTTGCAACCAATCGCGTTTACAGTCACACGTTCTCCCACTGTGCCACTATAGACTTTTGGTTGTTGATAGCTTTATTTTAGCATAGCGAGGAAATGAAAATAATTTAAATATAATTCAACGGAGAATTGAATCCACAACACCTCCTATTTATAATCAGATGCTGTTCCACTTTACTAAACCTTTACGTTAAATATAATTACCTCGAGTGGGAATCGAAACCACAATCACTCCCATTTGCAGTCATATACTTTCCACTGCGCTTTAATTGTCTCTTACGTTAAGCCTAATTTCCTAGAATGAGAATCGAATCTGCAACAACTTCCATTTACTGTAAGACCCTGTTCCACGGTTCTTTACTAACCTCTTACGTTAAATTAAATTACCTCAAGTGGGAATCGAACTCAGAACTTATCCATTTACATTCAGATGCTTATCCACTGCGCTATAGTGACCAAGCAATATTTCATTATAAACTGGTTATAAAATCACTGATCTATAGATATTAATCGAAACATGATAGTTTTTTACAAATTTGTTATGTTTATTTACAGTTGTTGTTGTGTTTAATTGCTTGGTATTTCCATAAGTATGGTATAAACGTATATTATTTTTTAGTTTATGCGTGTAGTAGCTAGTGGTTTTGATTGGTATAACGGAGGTTACAGGTTTAAATCTCGTTCAAGATAGATATTAATAAGAATAATATCCATTCATCGATCGGGGCGATCATGACGGAGTGATAGCGTTTGTATGTAAGCGTGAGTAGTTGTGAATTCGATTCCAATTCAGGGGAATGAGTCTAGTAAGACCAATTGAGGCATTGAGTTTCGCCACTCAGGAAGCAACGCCTCGAATTTGATCGGCAAGTGGAGAACGGAAAGCCTTGAAAATAAGTTCTCTTTCTCTACTCTGTTAGCAATCCCTCGTGTGAGAATCGAACCTACTGGCTGTAGGTTCGATTCTCATCACACTTACATTCAGACGCTGTCCCACTGCGCCATTATGGCAATAATTTCAACAAATTCCTATAAATATAAGATTTTAACAAAACAAAGAGACTTCGAATAAAATAAGATTTTCCACCAAAAAGCAAAATTTCGAATATCTCAAAAAGTACCGTCACATTTAAAACTGAAATTAAATGGATCAACAGCAGAAGCTCTAGTTATTAAGCTGTTTCTTTTCAACTTCACGCTATATCCCGTACATTGCGTGCTGAGTGGCGGAACTCAACGCCGCGCTTTGCTTTGTTACCAAACCCAGGAAATGAAAGAATCCATTTCCTGGAGTGGAAATCGAACCCTCAACCTGTCGCGTTTACAGTCGCACGCTTGTGCCTCTGCGCCACGTCAGGCGTTAATTTCCAATAAAGTAGAGAATCTAAGTAATCTACTTAAATAGCTTTTCAAAACTTGAACTTTAATCTTCTAAGCTAAATACGTACTCGTATGAAAAATATTTCTTAAGATAGAAAAATTGCTTACGGGATGAGTGAGATAGTTTATGCAATGTGAAAGAGGCTGGAATTGAAATAGTATTTTTTTTTCATCTTTCTTTGAATACATCTCAGCTTTTTTAAATGGTTTGCTAAATATTCAAGTAGCTGTTAGCATTTTTAAGTATTTTTAACCGATTCCTGTGAGGAGAAGAATTGAGAAATTCTTTTTTTTAGCTTCACGCTGTATCCCGCATATAGCAGGTTAGGCAGAGGGAACCCGTGATCCTAGTGTTAGTTTCCGCCGGATTTGAGGCATTGCATACTGAGTGGCGGAACTTAACGCCGCGCTTTGCCTTGTTAATTTGATTGTATATTTTATATATACCGCATAAGTTCTTATGCAAAAGAAAGTGGGGAACGGAGTGTCTTAACACTAAGTTCCCTCTGCCTACCCTGCTATATGCGGGATACAGCGTGAAGCTAAAAAAAAAGAATGTTCTTACTGGATAAACTAATTGACGATTCTTTTTTTATATAATTGTACTTTATGATGTGATCTCAATTAGATTATTAAAATATAAAGAAGAATGAGTAGTTTTTGAGATATTCGTAATTTTTATTGTATTGTATTTTATCTAAAATTAGTTTCCTTTTTTGCGAAAATCTTAATTATTACATCTTAAGTCGTATTTTCATTCCTATGTGATAATGGGAAATACCAATATGAAAATATATTAAGACTAAATCCGTCATCGTGGTGATATTCTCACTAGAATAATTTAATATATATAGCACGGCGTTGAGTTACGTTTCTCAACATGTAATTTATCAACTTCTTGTGGAAAGTGGAGAACGGAGTGTCTTAACACTAGGGCCTTTAAGACTAACCTGCTATGCGTGATAGAGCGTGAAGCTATAAAAATATCATTCTAAATGGAATTTTAATCAGTAACTCACATCTTAACTAAGTTAAACAAGAATTTATTTGTATTTCTAAATATTTACAAGAATCCCTCAAGAGTAAAGTATCGATAAAACGTAACGTTTCCGATAAACCTTTGTTAGGCGTTTCTGTTTCCTTAGCTCTTGGAATCTCCTTTATATATTTATTTTCCTTTTTTTTTTACTTCACGCTGTATCCCGCATATAATAGGGTAGGCAGAAGGAACCTGAGAACTTAGTGTTAAGACATCCCGTTCTTTTAAGATTTCTGTTTCCCACTTTCCACCGAATTAAGGCATTGTGTACTGATTGGGTGACTCAACCCCGCTGTTTGCAATGTTACCAGAGCAACGAAATGAAAATTCTAAATATCAATTTAACATATATATTAGTACGTAAAGCAAAAACATTGTACTTTTGACAAAAATTACGCCGACGAAGGAGAATGAAACATGTAAGCACTACAGGTTGTGGGTTCGATCCCCACTCCAAGAAATGATAGTGTTTTTATTTCCTGGGTAACAAGGCAAAGCGCGGCGTTGAGTTCCGGCACTCAACACGCAATGCCTCAATTCGGCGGAAAGTGGGGAACGGAATTGTTGTAAGAGAACGGAGTGTCTTAACACTAGGTTCTCAGGTTCCCTCTGCCTACCCTGCTATATGCGGGATACAGCGTGAACTTAAAAAAAAATAAAAGTAAATATTACACATACTGCCATGGTTTGACATATATGTTTATATATGGAGATAAAGTTAACCGCGTCTACGGGGACACTAGTTATTATCAATATTTAATATTGTCATTTCCTAGGGTGGGAATCGAACCCACAACCTGTCGTGCTTACTGTCATACGCTTGTGCCTCTGCGCCACGACAGGCCTCTCAGGAATCTCCTTTATAGTAGATATAAAGTAAATTGCACGCACTCTTATCTCTAAATGTATTCCCCTAACAGTTTATTAGCAAGTTATGAATTTTCAATGTGATGGGTAATGTAGGGGCTTCGTGTTTGCATTATTAATGTTTAAGACATATTCATCTTTGTTCAATTTTGTAGAGTTAGTGATGTTTTATTCCGCTCTCCTTTATGTTGCTGAAAGAAACTTCCTAAGGCACAAAAGTTAAAGTGTATATTTTGGGTGAGGTTATATAGATTTTGATAAAAAGAATCGTTTTGTATTTCCTTTACAAAATCATTTTATTTTAATACTTACCAGTAGAATATTTATTATTAGAAAAATATTTATAATCCCAACGCCTATCTTGGCGCAGTGGCACAAGCGTGCGACTCTAAGCGAGACAGGTTGTGGGTTCGAATCCCACTCCAGGAAATGGAAGTTTTCATTTCCTGGGTTTGGTAACAAGGCAAAGCTCGGCGTTGACTTCCGACACTCAGCACGCAATGCCTCAATTCGGCAGAAAGTGGGGAACGGAGTGTCTTAACGTATGTATGAATCGTTTTGGATTTCCTTCTCAAAATCATATTTATTTTAGTACATACCAGTAGAATATTTAATATATTCTTATTCGAAAAATATTTATAAATTTTAATCTACATTCATGATTTTTTTTTCATTTTTACGTTTTTTTCCTGCAAAGTAGTTAGGGAGATCGAAACATTGTGGTTGAGTGGCGGAACTTAACGCAAAAAAATAAATAGCTTAACACATTCAATAATTTTTACAATCTAACATTGTCCTACTGGCCTACGATGGCCTCTATGAATATTACCCTATACATTTTTGAACCTGTTACTCCCATAATATAAATCACTCAACAACCTTTGTGCTCCACTTATAAATAACACACGTATTTCATCCAAACTTCCACTAACAAGGCAGAGCTTTCAGAGAAAAGCTTTGTTATTTAAAAAAAACTCATCCAAAGAAGCTTTTAAGCCTATTTCAATAAGAATATATGAGAATAATATACCAATTTATGAATTTTCCATAAGAACATCATACCCGTATACAATTACGTTATCTAATACGAACTGAGCGTCTAATAAATTGTAGGCGAATTTGCTGAGGAAATAATTTTGTGATAGCAAGATTTTGTTCAGCCTACGCTTGACAGTAAAGATGTGGATAAAGCTAACCTTTTATATGTTTTTTTTTTTTTTTATGGATACCGGATGGCAAACGAGCAGAAGGACCGCCTGATGGTAAGTGGTTACCTTCGCCCATGAACATCTACAACACAAGAGATGTACTAGATGCGTTGCCAACCTAGAGGATACAGATGGAAAGGGAGGATAATGTAGTAGTCCGCTATCGGAACCACCACATTTTGGGGAAAGGATGGGTGGGAAAGGGGAAAACCTGGCTTACATGCCATCGAACCGGAACACATCATAAGATATTTGGCGGTTCGTCTTTGACATGATAGTGGTCGCGAGCCAGACGGAGGACGAACCTCCTACCACCAAAAAAATATGTTTTAAATATAAATATTATATAAGCGTATTGATAACTTAATTTGGCTATATTTTTTAGTATAATTCAAAAACAGGATGAAAGTCATTTTGGCATATTTAAAATAGTTCTTCTTATACTCGGGGGATGTTTATCCCCCGACTGAGATTCGATCCCACATCCAAATTATGCGTATAGTCAAGACCTGCTCCACTACGTAATGTAAACTCATTCTCTATCTTATACATATATCTATATATGAAATACGTACCATACGTACGTACCTGTCGTGGCGCAGAGGCACAAGCGTGCGACTGTAAACGCGACAGGTTGTGGGGTCGATCCCTACTCCAGGAAATGTTAGTATTTTCATTTTCTGGGTTTGGTAACAAGGCAAAGCACGGCGTTGAGTTCCGCCACCCAGCACGCAATGCCTTAATTCGGCGGAAAGTGGGGAACGCAATTGTTGTACGAGAACAGAGTGCCTTAACACTAGCTTCTCGGGTTCCCTCTGCCTACCCTGTTATATGCGGTATACAGCTTGAAGTCAAAAAAAAAAATCAAATACGTAAATCGAACCTGTGACCCCCAAAATAATACTCCACTATAAGTTATTAAAAACTATTTTACAAAAACCACTTAACTCTTTTAAAATCATTAAAAAAATTCTTTGTTATTTACCCATTACATTTTATTGGTAGCATTCATTCTAATTGCAAAGTGTTAATAGGCACTTGTTAATAGGCACTTCCGCCAAGTTTTATGTATGTACGTACATACATACATTGTACTATTTGTTAACATATTCTTTAGTAACATTATTCTAATGAGATTGGGGTTGTTTATTAATGAAGAGTTTAAATGAAAGAATTACATACATTTTTAACCGTTTTCAAAAAGAAAGAGGTTCTCAATTCGACTGTTTTTTTCTATGTGTTATTCATTTTTATACGCCACTCAGCACGTAATGCCTCAATTTGGCGGAAAGTGGGGAACGGAGTGTCTTAACACTAAGTTCCCTCTGCCTACCCTGATATATGCGGGATAGAGCGTGAAGCTATGTATGATTGTATGTATCCATTTTTATACGATAGTATTAGTGATTCTTATTGGCATTCTTACTTGATGGTCTCCTTATATTCCAAGGAGGGTCAGAGCTCTTTTAGCTCGGCCTCCCACAAATCACAGTAAAGCTAAGAGACTACTATAATCTTAAGAATACAACTGACGAAAAACATAGATATGATATTAGCGTGTTATAATGAAGGAATGATTGTAATATTGTGAAGGAAGTGGGGGAATTATATCATTCTAGTAAAAAAAGCAGTTTCACGAAAGCGTGGATAAAGATAATAAGCGGGATAAAGATCCCGCACAGCAGGGTGGTCAGAGTGAACATAGTGTCAAGACACTCCGTTTCCCGCTTTTCACCCGATTTTGTGACATTGTGTGTTAATTGCCTCAATTCGGCGGAAAGTGGGGAACGGAGTGTCTTAACACTAGAGAGAGAGGGAACCTCTGCCTACCCTGCTATATGCGGGATCCAGCGTGAAGGTGAAGTGAATATTCAAAGTAGCAATACACAACACTGCACTCTATCCAGCCAAGTGGGAAACAAATTTTAAAGCAAATTTTCCCGACGCGGAGTCGAACCCATGACCATTGCAAATAGTTATTCAATAATAAAGAGATATTTCATACCTTAATATTTTGTTTGAATATTTATTTGAGTAAAATTACAACATTTTACATTTTAGTAACGTCACATACATTTAATACTTAATTTTAAAACATAAATATGAAAAAACTCTTTGAAAACGACAACTTGATGCAGAAAATTAAACCTCTTCAGAAAAAGCTTAAAATAATAATTATTTTTACCTGCGTTACTTAATTCATATAATGACTGTTAATATGGTAGTAGGTTCCTTTCTTGGAAGTATTTTTTTTTAGTTTCACGCTGTATCCCGCACATAGGGTAGGCGGCGGGAACCTGGTAACCTAGTGTTAGGACAATCCGTTCTATTAAGATTTCCGTTCCCCATTTTGAACCGAATTAAGGTATTGCGTGCTGAGTTGTGGAACTCAACGCCGCGTTATCCCTTGTTACCAAAACGAGTAAATGAAAATACTAAATATTAATTATTGGAAATATTTTATATTTTCATTTCCTGGAGTGGGAATCGAACCCACAACCTGCCACGTTTACAGTCGCTTGTGCCTCTGCCACGACTGGTCTCATTCAACACGAAATGTCTTAATAGTTTCGGGCGGTAAATGGAGAATCTTGACACTCACCAGGTTCTCTTTGAATACCTAACAATAGTAAATAATAAATTCGATTACAATGACATAAAAAAACTGTATGCCATTTGCATATATTGTTACTGGGAACTAATCAAAAAGTATTGTTGTTTTCAAATTTAAAAACTATTTCTGTTTTGTTGTGGCGACTGTAAACGCGACAGATTGTGAATTCGATTCCCATTCCAGGTAATGAAAATATTAAATATATATTTTTTTTAACTTCACGCTGTATCCCGCATGTAGCGGGGTAGGCAGAGGGAACCAAAGAACCTAGTGTTAAGACACTCCATTCTCTTAGAACAATTCCGCTCCGAACTTTCGAATTGGGGCATTGCGTGTTGATTGGCGGAACTCAACGCCGCGCTTTGCCTTGTTACCAAACCCAAGAAATGAAAATACTAAATTTTACATTTCTTGGAGTGGGAATCGAACCCACAACGCGTTTAAAGTCGCACGTTTGTGCCTTTGCGCCATGACAGGCGTTAAATATTTATTACTTCTACTTAGCTTCACGCTTTGTCCCTAGCGGGGTAGTCAGAGAGAACGGAGCGCCAAACGTTACGGTCCCTGCATACCTCTTTCGCCTCGTCCGCAGTTATTAACCTCTTCATACATGCTTTCCGGGGGATCCTCATGCTATTTTCTTGACCTTCCTCCGAGAGAGTGAATGAGTTCGGGCTGCAAGTATAGAGAGGAGTATCTTGATTCTAGGTTTTGAAATTATCTTAATTTCTCCGCTCTCATAAGAAAAGACGTGGTACTAGTCTTGCCAATTAACACGCAATCTCCCAAGTGTGGGCGGAAAGTGAACGGAGGGTCTCGACACTTATTGTCTGTCTGAAGCTATAATAGCTGAGTGCTTGTAATCTTTATAGTACATATATAGTGGGTCCGTTTAATTATTTATCATTTTCATGTTTGAAGGAAAAGCTTTGGATCCCTTTTTACAAACTTACGTGGACAAAGGAGTATGAAATTTGACATGTTAAAGTTTTTTTTTTTTTTAACTTCACGCTGTATCCCGCATATAGCAGGGTAAGTAGAGGGAACCTGAGAACCTAGTGTAAAGACACTCCGTTCTCTTACAACAATTCCATTCCCCACTTTCCGCCGAATTGAGACATTGCGTGCTGAGTGGCGGAACCCAACGCCGTGCTTTGCCTTGTTACCAAACCCAGGAAATGAAAAAATCCATTTCCTAGAGTGGGAATCGAACCCACAATCAATCGCATTTACTGTTAGTCGCTGTCCCACGGCGCCACATTTATTATTACATAGGTACTTGTACGTATATTTCTATGGTATATGGGACATACTTTGTCGACATGAAGTTTGTCATCATTTAATTATGAAGCCAAGTAATTTCCCAACTCAACAAAGTTTCAAAGTATGAAAATTGTGTTTCTATTGTAATAAATAAGCTATAAGTACATTTAATATAGTGTGGAGATAATATAACATACTTTATTATGTCGAATAGCAGAATCTGTTACAGATGACACAGGTTCAAATATAATAAAATAACTTCCCGCCTTTTCCTGCATATTTAGTCAGGGAACCTAGTGTAAAGACAATGCGTTCACGACCTTTGTGAGACATTACGTCTTCAGTGGCGGAACTCAACGCCGCGATTTGTGTTAACAGAGCGAATTGCGATAGAGTCTGTCTGTCAGCGCAAATGCTTGATATTTAAATTATTATGATCCTTCCGCTCTAGCAATACAAATCGAGGATAATTTGTGCAATACATTTGAATCACCAGTTAACACGCTCCTCAGTCCTTTGGATTTGGATGGATAAGGCGTACGGAGTGCCGTGGCACTTGCTTCTCTCTGACTACCCTAAGCTAAATCATATTAAAATACTATATGTAGGTAGTTTTTTATTGGTGGTAGGAGGTTCGTCCTCCGTCTGGCTCGCGACCACTATC
>JAKGSA010000811.1:24569-157093 GCA_033558755.1 Philaethria dido
TTAGGCATGACTTTCTGAAAACTAACGAACCTTTTTTTACTGACTAACGAACTTTTAACTTTTCTGAATCGCCAAGATATTTCATAAAATCAATATTAATATTTCATTTCAGATTGTGGTGACGAAAAAACTTGAAACTTTTTTAATAAAACATACTACTGTACCTAAGGAATGTAAAATTTAATAAATGCCAGGTGCTTGAGAAGCTTGTCTTAATAAAGTTTATAAGATTACTAGATATTTATGATTATATTATAGCCTAATTACACAAAATCTTTATGTATTTAGTTACATATAATACATACATAGCTTCACGATGTAACCCGCATATAGCAGGGTAGGCAAAGAACCTAGTGTTAAGACACTCCGTTCCCCACTTTCCGACGAATTGAGGCATTGCGTGCTGAGTGGTGGAACTCATCGCCGCGATTTGCCTTGTTACCAAACCCAGGAAATGAAAAATTCCATGTCATGGAGTTGAACCCACAACCTGTCGCATTTACAGTCGTACGCTTGTGACTCTGCGCCACGACAGGCGTTCTCATAAACTCATAAACTCGTAAACATAAAATCATTTAGGAGTTTTATGGGTTACGCCTCAGACACGGCGTTGAGTTCCGCCACTCATCTCACAATAACTAGAACTCAAGTAGAAAGCAGGGAACAGAGTGTCTGTACACTAGGTACTCACATTTTTCTGACTACCCTGCTATGAGAAGATGTCACTAATATGTGTATCGAACTGACAACCATCGTTAGTCAACATTTGAACTGAGTTACAATGGCCTCATAAATCTTCTTACACAGTACATATATATTTTATTATATCAATATAGATTTTTAATACCGCCTTGAAACCCATCAGTCATTTACGACAGTAATTACGAATGGTCTTCGGAATTACTCTAGAACGTAGTTTATGGGAGTCATAATTTAATTTGGATTGGAATATAATGCGAAGGCGATTTTGTATAGACATACCATAGTATAAAATATTGTTTATAAATATTTTAATAATGTCTATATCTAGTGTCATATATTATGAGAGACCATACATATATATGAGCACAATTGGTAGTGTGTTCGATTCCCATTCGGGGAAATGCTTATATTCTAATTATTTTTATTTACTTGTCTTATAAGATAAAGCGCGGTGTTAAACTCCGCAAGTCACTTTATACGCAAAGTCTTGAATAATAATAGAAAACAGCAAATGGATAGTCTTGACACCAGAGTCACTCTGACCTATGCAGGATAAAGCGTGAAGTTACTTTAAACGCGACAGGTTTTGGGTTCGATTCCCAGAAAATGAAATTTTTCAATTCCTGGGTTTGGTAACAAGGCAAAGCGCGGCGTTGAGTTCCGCCACTCAACACGCAATGCCTTAATTCGGCGGAAAGTGGGGAACGTAGTGTCTTAACACTAGGTTCCTTCTGCCTACCCTGCTATATGCGGGATACAGCGTGAAGCTATATATGTATGTATGTACATATATCTTATACTGGGAGTCGAACTTGCTATCATCAAGTACATTCATCAACAACATACTCATAGAATATTTTACGACAAGTATTTTAATATTCAAGGTATAAATCAAACTGATCTGATTTTATATTGCCTCTATATTTAATTTGGTCATTTGACATAAATTCGATGAAGTATGACTTTATTAATATTTAAAGTATGTTATAATAGATGTTATTATGATGATTTTGAGGAACTAAACTACTTTGTGAGTATTGTGAATGAGAAAATATATATATATATATATATATATGTTGTAAAATGGCAATACTATCCTATATATAAAAAGAAGTGGAAAAAGGTTTGAAAAAAGTTGATATATTTTAATCAAAAAGTCAAAATTTTACACGTCTTGATGCAGTCTATATAACGTCTGACTTTAAACTCATTTGGTTGTGGATTCGATTCCCACTTGTTAGAATGATTATATTTAAGTTATTTACATTGCTTCACGGTTCCCTGACTGTCTAACCTGCCACGCGGGATGAAAAGTGAAGCTGCGGTAATAATACGTTAATACACTGATACTAAAATGGATTTAAAAAGAGTTGGTATTTCCTTGTTTTAATTTAAAAATTATAACAAAATCAGCAAGGATAACAGTGCCATTGTGGCTCAGTCACTGTCAACACGAGTAGTTGTGGATTCAATTCTTCCTATTAGAGTAGAGTCCAATAAAAAAATAATCTTTGGAAAGCAGAAATTTGTGAGAATCTCTCTACAGAGATGCTAGCAACAAAAATAAGTTGTAATAATCGTATAAGAATTTCGACGTAGCTGGATATAAACGCATGGCTTAGCGGTTAAAGCGCTTGGACGGCTTCCAAAAGGCGCGGGTTCGAGTCTCGGTGGGTTCATTTTTTTATACGTTATCTAAAAACTGTTTTTCATTTCCTAAGTATGTGATTAACGCTTTAAAGTGTGAAAAATAAATATAGAAACCCATTACCCATTTGTCAACCAATTAAATTTTAGGTTTTGTAAAATTTAAATGGATTCTGACTTAAATCTTTTTCTGTTTTCTGTATAGGCCTTGTTTTTTTTTTTAAATTTTTTAGACACAAACGAGTTTTTTTTTTATCGGTTATCACTATGGATGTGTGGTCTCTATCTTTGCCCCCATATTCTTAATATTGAACTTGACTATCATTTTCACGTTTGTATTTTCCTTACGTCAAGTATAGCCTTAACACTTTAGAATTACATACAATTTAACCATTTCACGTTCTCACAACGACAGCGTTTACACCTCGATTATCATATGAATAATCTTAACAAAAAAAATCTCTTTTAGAACACCGCTCTAATTTCCTCACTCAGTATTCACATGGCATATATTCATAATTCCACTACTTAGTAACGAAATAGATATATTGAGCTCTATAACATCATTGTATATACAAAAGCTAGTAGAAAACCGTCGGTCTATACAAATCCGGGGGTCAAGATATACTGGTCCCTTATCTTATAGTTGGCCGCTTTGTTTCACGAAAACGTGATATAAAAGATTAACTTATTAGTATTCGAATAACGTAGTCGGTTGTGGCGCGTGAGAAATGCAAGACGTCTTTGGAGATCAATTGTTATTGTTTTTATTATATTATGGGATATAATTAAAATGGTATACCGTTTTTGAGGACTGGTTTTCCACCTGTCTGTAATGCAATGCTTTTTTATTTTAAAAAATAACGAGTTTCGTGGAATTGTAGGTTTTAAAAATTGGTTTTAACGGAAATCGAACTTGTTACTCTTGTGCTGATAGGATGCTGTTAAGTTGTTCTTCTTTATATAGATGCCTTACCAAAGGTTCCTTGGTGGTCATAGAATTTGCCATTTATCACTCAGTGTACGGAAATTCCAGTCAGTATAATGGAATTCAAGTATACATTTAACTGACTTCAAAAAAGAAGAGGTTCTCAATTCTCGATTGTATTTTTTTATATACCGCATAAAGTTTTACTGAATGAATCAATTGATGATAATCTTTTTTTATAATATAATAAGTAGATATTTGGATATCCCATAATTTGGTTAAGATCTGTCGAGTAGTTTTTGGGTTATTCGTAACATTGCTATTTTTTATTGCATTTTATTTGAACTCAGTCTTCTATTATTGTTAAAATCTTTATTTTTCAAACTCAAATTTTCGCTTTTGGTCAGGTAATAGTTTATGAGCTCAATGTGCTACTTGGTGCACATTTTTATTGTTTTTTTAACTTCACGCTGTATCCCGCATATAGCAGGGTAGGCAGAGGGAACCCGAGAACCTAGTGTTAAGACACTCCGTTCTCTTTCAACAAATCCATTCCCCACTTTCCGCCAGATTGAGGCAATGCGTATTGAGTGGCGGAGCTCAACGCCGCGCTTTGCCTTGTTACCAAACCCAGAAAATGAAAATACTTCATTTCCTGGAGTGGGAATTGAACCCACAACCTATCGCTTTACAGTCGCACGTTGTGCCTCTGCGCCACGACAGGCGTAGCACGTAACGTTTCGAATTTGGGCAAAAAAACGTGACGGAGTGTCTTAACACTAGACACTGTCTAACCTGCCATGCGGTATAAAGCACAAAACTTTTTTTTAATTTAAATCCCGTTATCCATATCCCATATGACATTTTCTATTATTTCTAACCGTATACACTATTGCAATAGTCATTCTATTAAAAAGCAATACACGCTGATTCATCTCATACAATCAAAACTAATGATTTGCCTAATATGTTCTGACAGTACATTAATAGCTGTTGTTTCGCTAATTTCAGTTACTTAAAACATATTTGGTGATGTTCTATAATGACCTCTGACCAATTAATTTCATGGGAAATTGTATTGAAATATTGGTCTACGAATGGATGTGATTTAATTCAAAAAATTGTAACTTGTGGAAAGTTATTGTAGAACAGTTTTTTATAAAATAAATATTTGCTATTGGCGATTGGTCAAAGGTTCAATTTCCACTACAGGGAATGATTTTATTTAATTTATTTTCATTTAACCACTCTGACAAATCATGGCGTTGAAATCCACCCCTGAACATCAAAGGTTTGGATTTGGACGGAAAGTGAGTACCCAGAGTCTAGGTTTACTTTGTAAACCCTGCTATGCGAGAAAAGTACAAAGTTGCTTCTAAATAAATTATTTTATTATAAATTCAAATCTGTGCCACATAATATTAATAACAAGAAAGAAAAATAAGTTTTGTTATTTCCAAAATATACACTTTCAGAATTATCAGTAGATAATAGATATTTAAATTACTATTTGTTTTTCTTTATCTATCATCACCAGGCTTTCTCCGTTTTCTACTGGTCATGGACCACGAATTTCAGCCCTTCTCTCCTAACTGTGGTCAGCCACTTTGTATAAATCTTCATTCATATACAATTCTTATTTGATCTTCCATACATTTTTTGCTATCAGTACTCAGTAGTATGACTAACGCACGTTCGTGAACCGATTATACTCGGTCGGACATAATGACTTTATTACTATTACAGTCAATCGATTCAAAATAACTACGAGAAGATGTAACCTTGACGCTAAGTTGTGAAATAAATATTATTGAAATAATGAAGTTCGTAAGTTTTTTGGGTTGTCTGCCAAAAAGGTGTCGAGTTAACTTTGTTATTACGACTTTGCCGTCTGTCTGTCTGTCACATAAATAATAATCATTAAATAGTTTAAAAACAAAAGAAAATACGGCTTAATGTGTTTTCTCTTTATTCTGGGATTCTGGCAAGAATATTAGGTTCATGCTAGGGGAACCCATATAATCGTCTAACTATTATGAAGTAAAAATAAACCACTTTTTTTAACCTCACGCTGTATCCCGCATATAGCAGGATAGGCAGAGGGAACCTGAGAACCTAGTGTTAAGACATTCCGTTATTTTTGATTAGCACTATGTTCAGCTACCTAAAACTTGGAGTCATGGTGATTAAATGGGACGCCATCTGACTGTAAACGTGATTGGTTGTGGGTTCTTCGTGGTGGGAATATTTAAATTATTTCCATTACTCCGCTTTAGTAACGCGGCGTTAAGTTCGGTCAGTAAGAATACAATGCCTCAAAATCGGACGCATATCCTCCGATCCTATCTTCGTCTGTTCTCTCTGAGTACCTTGAAAAAAAAAATCATTAAAATCTGATATATTTGTGATTTAATGAGTTACTATGAAAAACAAAAAATAAATAATTAAAAAATATATTGGAAAGGAAAAGTAATATAAGAGTTTTTTTTTATTTTTTTTTTTCCACCGAATTGAGGCATTGCGTGTTGAGTGGCGGAACTCAACGCCACGCTTTGCCTTTTTACCAAACCAAAGAAATAAAAATACTAAATTTTACATTTCCTGGAGTGGGAATCGAACCCACAACCTGTCGCGTTTACAGTCGCACGTTTGTACCTCTGCACCACGACGGGTGGTAATATTAGATCGTATAATATATTTTGCTATAGCCCACCCAAGTCCATATTTCTATACTATAATTCATACACACTTCTCAGTACTTATAACTTAAATACACCCATTATACAACTTACCTATATTTAAACGTAACTTATTTCCAATTGGAATGAAGACATTATCCTGTTTAAGGCGATAATATGTTTTCTAATCATATACTATTTTCTTTTATAATTTTTATTCTAGTTGTAGTCCAAGATTTAGAGCTTACGGGTGTTTTTTAAATCCTACTAATATTATTAACCGACTTTAAAAGAAGAGGTTATCAACTCCACTCAACACGCAATGCCTCAATTTGGCGGAAAGTGGGGAACGGAAATGTTGAAAGAGAATGGAGTGTCTTAACACTAGGTTGTCTGGTTCCCTCTGCCTACTCCGCTATATGCGGGATACAGCGTGAAGTTAAATAAAAAGGGTTATCAATACAACTGTTTATTTTTTATGTGTGTTACCGCATTTCTTTTTACTTGGTCAATTTTGATGTATCTTTTTTACATGGTTGCTAGCAACTACTTCTGATGTGGTAATTAATATAATTAAAATTATATGAGTACTTTTTGGCTTACTTGTTTTGTACTTTTTAGTGATTTTTCTTCAAAATTTATTTTCTTTTTCTATTAAAATCATAAATATTTTAAAAAGTTTTATTATATTTTTTTCATCTTTTGACCTAAAGATATAACGACGCCTGTCTTGGCGCAGGGGCACAAAAGTGCGACTGTAAACGCGACAGGTTGTGGATTCGAATCCCACTCCAGGAAATGTAAACGTTTAGTATTTTCAATTCCTGGGTTTGCTAACAAGGCAAAGCGCGACGTTGAGTTCTGCCCACAATGCCTCAATTCGGTTAAAAGTGGGGAATAGAGTGCCTTAACACTAGGTTCTCAGTTTTCCCTCTGCCTACCCTCTTATATGCGGGATACAGCGTGAACTTAAAAAATATATATTAATCTCGTAATATCATAAAAATGGTTAAATCGTTTAAAAATAGAGTGACATATCACTTAACTCTCTTTACTTTCTCCAAAAAATATGACATAGAAATAAAATTTAACATCAAAACACTAAATATATATATACCCATAATTTATGTACATCACATTCACTAACAACAAATGTTACCGTAAAACTATACTTGAAACAAGATAACCGCAAGCCAACCTAACTTGAGGATCGAATTTTCGTAGCACGTATCAGTATCAGATAGTCGTAGATACGTATCATAAAAACCCTTAAAGTTTGCATAGAATTCTAATAAGGAAAGACTTCGGATAACATGGATGATAAATTTTTGTTCCTTAAAATTTACATACAAACATAGCTTCACGCTGTATCCCGCATATAACAGGGTAGGCAGAGGGAACCTAGTGTTAAGACACTCCGTTCCCCACTTTCCGCCGAATTGGCATGGCAAACCATTTCCTGGGTTTGGTAACAAGGCAAAGTTCTAACACTAGATTAACTCAGGTTCGCTCTGCCTACCCTGCTATATAAAGCGTGAAGTTATAAAAATATCTTTGAACTGTGCGTTGTTTTACCTAAAAGGTATAAAAGTTTTTTTAGCTTCACGCTGTATCCCGCACACAGCAGGTTACCTAGTGTTATGATCTGTTCTGCAGTAACGATACTTAGCCAATTCCATGGCAAACAACTGTTTCTATTGAACAGTATAACTTGACACTTTGCCTTATTATGTAAATTAAAAATATTTAACATTTTCATTTCCTGGAGATCGAACCCACAACCCTTTTGTCCCAACGAGCCTTAATAAAATAATAAAGATATACATAATATCTAAATTTGCCTTCAAAAGTAAATTGTATCAACAAATAAAATTTCATGAATATTTGCTATTTAAACATCTCAAGTATTTCAATTTTGTCTTGATATTAGGAGATGAGTAATTTAATAAAGTATTTTGGCCAACTTCATTAAATTATGCTTAACTTACTTGGCTCCAATATATTTCCAACTAGATTACATAGAATTTGCCTAATGCTATTAGATTAGCCAGTTATCAAATTAAATGTACTACTATAATATTATTAGAAATAGAATTTTTCATTTCCTGGGTTTGGTAACAAGGCAAAGCGCGGCGTTGAGTTCCGCCACTCAGCACGCAATGCCTCAATTCGGCGGAAAGTGGGGAACGGAGTCTTAACACTAGGTTCCCTCTGTCTACCCTGTTATAAGCGGGATACAGCGTGAAGCTATGTATGCATGTATGTATGTACTATAATATTAAAAACCTTACCATTATTATAAATGCAAAAGTTTGTGAGGATGGATTTTTGTTAATTCACGTAAAAAAAAATATCTTATTGAAAAAAAAAATCTATATATATATTCTTTATTTGGAGAGGCTATTACGAGCAATTTAAATATCCAATGAATAAAAAAATCAGTACCTTCAGTCCCAGTAGAGAAACAGAAGCTTCTACTAGCCCGGAAGGCACTTCTGGTTTAATAGTTGCTTTTTTCAAATGAGTCAAACCTTTTTTTTTTATTCTAACAAGAAAGAAAAGTTAGATTCTACTCAAGACACATTATTTTAGAAATCAGAATACATACATACATACATAGCTTTACGCTGTATCCCGCATATAGCAGGGTAGGCAGAGGGAACCTAGTGTTAAGACACTCCATTTCCGACTTTCCGCCGAATTGAGGCATTGCGTGCTGAGTGGCAGAACTCCGCGCTTTGTCTTGTTACCAAACCCAGGAAATGAAAAACGCCATTTCCTGGAGTGGGAGTCGAACCCACAACCTGTCGCGTTTGCAGTCGCACGCTTGTGCCTCTGCGCCACGACAGGCGTCAGAATCATAATATTACTAGCTTCATGCATAGCAAGATAGTCAGAGACCTTAGTGTCAAGATACTTCGTTCTCCGCTTTCCTCCGCTCTCCGCTTGTTAGACAACGCCTCGCTACATAATATCAATTATAATTAATCAATTTAATTACATTATAAAGATAAAGAAAGACTTTAAACTACAACACATCAATAGAGCCAACAAAAGCATTCGTCACACATTAACTAAACCAACTTTCACAAAAGTAAGTATTGAAAAAACTATGTCATATGAGACAAAAGAATAATCAAAGGTTGACTGGCGAGAGGTCTTATAGACCCTCAAAAACAGCATAGAAAAAATTGTATCGGCAAACATAAATCATTATTGCTTATAACTTATTAAAGATAACTAGGTCCAAAATTAAGGTGGCGTAGGTCCAAAATCGATTGAATGTTTAAAAAATGTCGAACGGTATGTGGCCGCTGTACTCAGGGAATTAACAGACAACGATGACAAGTTACAAGTGTTCTTTTTTTTTTTTTTTTTATGGATAACGGATGGCAAACGAGCAGAAGGACCACCTGATGGTAAGTGGTTACCTTCGCCCATGAACATCTACACCACCAGAGATGTTGTAGATGCGTTGCCAACCTAGAGGATAGAGACGGAAGGGGAGGATAATGTAGTAGTCCGCTATCGGAACCACCACATTTTTGGGAAAGAATGGGTGGGAAAGGGGAAAACCTGGCTTACATGCCATCGAACCGGAACACATCACAAGATATTTGGCGGTTCGTCTTTGACATGATAGTGGTCGCGAGCCAGACGGAGGACGAACCTCCTACCACCAAATGAATCTTGAATGTTCTTCACTAAATTGCTTTTTGCAGGTGATTTTTTCTACTTTCTTTTATGATCCTATTGTTTTATTAAGGTATAGTTTTGGCGTTTGACGTTACTATGGATATGATTCATATATTATTTACTATAGAATCTGATTTTGAAGATTTTAGAGACATATTTTTTTTATTTTAGTGATCAGTCACTCCGTTATTCTTTTTTGGTCTGTTATAAGACATTGATTATACGATAGCATAACTTAAGATTGTTAAACTAAATTAGCACTATTTTGTAAGGTAAGCCACCATTTTGTTTGGCAAGGTCTATTTACTAGCTGTAGCGTGTGTGTATCATCAATGCGGAAGTATTTTCTTTTTTTTTAGCAGCTTCACGCTTTATCCCCAATAGTTCATTTAATTCCCTATATAATCGGGAAACTTAGGACCGGGCTTTGTCTTACCAGAGCATTGAAGATAATTTAAATATGATATTTGCCACATGTGAGCATCGAACCCACAATCTATTGTGTTTACAGTCAGGATGACCTCTTTACAATAAAGGAATAATATACAATTATCAGTAATTATAGACACTTTATTATAAAAATATATCTTTTTATGTATAAAAATTCTATAATTAATGATACGTAGAAGTAAAAAATAAAAAAACTCGTTTAGGTTAATATCATTTTACTTAAAAATACAATACAGTTTTAATCCAATTGATTAATTTTTATCTATTCGTTCTTAACGAAATCTACAGTACTTATATTTCATACAAAAAATTAAAATTAGTAGAAAAATATTTACCTACCTTACCTAACTTCACGTTTTATCCATAGCGGGCTAGTCAGAGAGTTCCGGAGCGCCAAACGCTACGGTCCTTGCATACCTCTTTCGCCTCGTCCACAGTCATTAACCTCTTCATGCATGCCCTCCGGGGGTCCTCATGCTTTTTATGTGACCTTCCTCCAGTATCATTGATACTGTGTTCTTCTCGAAGGTCAACCGAACAAGAAAAATATTTAAAAACGTTTAAAATAGATAGCAATAATTTTGTTTCAATAGCTTAGTAGCTAGATGTTCTTATCGAGCTATATCGAGTTCTTATGTTAGTAACAATCTCTTAACAGAGATGCTAATAACAAAAATAATTTGCAATGAGCGAATACGAATCTCGAAATTTTTTAAGATTTTTTATTTCCTGGATTGAGAATCACCCACACCTATCGCGTTTAAAGTCGCACAGCTTGTGCTTTTGCGCCTGACAGGCGATAATAATTTTTAAGATATATAAAGAAATATTTTAAGACGGACCCTTTTTTTACAAAAATTACGCGGACGGAGGAGGGCATGAAAATGTACACTTATAGTTTATATAAGGAAGGAGTGCAGAATACTAATATTTTTTAAATAATGCATAAAAAGTATATTAAATTAATAAAATAAATGTTACCCACTGTCATGGATTTGGCCACCATGTTTCTATAACGTGACATATACATAGTTTTGAGTTTTAAAGTGCTAATCATATGCTTATCATATACTCATACTTAACATATTTAGAAAACGTATAAAGATTAAAAAAACGCAGCGGCTTCGAACCTGCGCCTCTTGAAACCGTCAAGCGCTCTGGCTAAGCCACGCGTTTCTATAATAAGCTGCCGTCGAAACTCTTATACCTTGTTACAACTTATTATGTTGTTAGCATCTCTGTAGAAATTTTTACAAATTTCTGCTACCCAAAGTAGAAGAATAAACATTGCTAAAGACAACGCGTTGTGTAACGTCCAACAGAATTTACTAGTAGTAGTAAAATATATATATATATAAAAATGTGTCCCAAAATTAACGCAAGATTTGACTTTGCCGCCATTTCAACTATTATATTCGTATTCATTCGCTATTAAAAGACTAAAAATGGCATTTTTCTATTTAATTTAAATCTTGCGTTAATTTTGGGACACCCTCTCATATATATATATATATATATATATATATATATATATATATGCTATATATATATATATCTGCCTATATATATATATATATATATATATATATATATATATCAACTATTCTGCCACGTACAAAATAGAGCATCTACACGCTTAACAGTAACTTACCTGGCAAATGACATAGTCCAAGCGCTTTGATTGAGATAAATACCCCTACACATTTGCGCCATTAATAAATATTAACGTAAACTAAGCGCTGATTTATATGGGATTCTTTTAATAAATCTCTTGCCTGCATAGACTAAGTTTTGTGAATATATTCTACTTTGTGTTGTTAAAATAAATTTGTACTTTATGGAGCCTTTTTTAGTGTAGTGGTCATAGGTTTGGTTCCCATTAAAACTGTTAGAGTATCAATTGATTTTGTAGTTCGTCAACTGACTTGTTAAATTATCAAGTCTTATATATGTTCCCTTTATGGATACCGGATGGCAAACGAGCAGAAGGACCGCCTGATGGTAAGTGAGTTGCAGCTTCGCCATGGTACATCTACAACACAAGAGATGTACTAGATGCGTTGCCAACCTAGAGGATTCAGATGGAAAGGGAGGATAATGTAGTAGTCCGCTATGGAACCACCACATTTTGGGGAAAGGATGGGTGGGAAAGGAAAAACCTGACACATGCCATCGAACCGGAACACATCATAAGATGTTGGCGGTTCGTCTTTGACATGATAGTGGTCGCGAGCCAGACGGAGGGGACGAACCTCCTACCACAAAATATATATTGTTAATTGATTATTATACAAAAACTAATATTTCATAATTAGTATGTCTTTTGACTTTTACTATAAAATGGTTGCTGCCACTCATAGTGTGTTCTTTATGCGTTTGATCTTTTGAGTGATAAGCAGTATCTTTTTTTTCGGTGAAATACAATTATTTTATAAAACCGGATGACCGTTTTATTTATCCTAACCTCCTATAAAAACAATAAATTATGGAGAAAAACTAATTCGAATCTGATTGTAAGCGCGATTGGTTGTAGGTTCGATTCCGTTCAGGGAATTATTATATTTAAATTATTTGAGACAAGTGTCACTTTGAGTTCGGTTGTCAATACGCAATTTCTTAAAATCGAGCGGAAAGCCAAAAATGAGAGTCTTGACACTTTGCGTTTACTGTAAGACGCTGTCCCACTCCGCCACGATGACCAAGAGATCATAGAGAGATATAAGAATATCTTATAATTCCTCCATATATGATCTAACATACATATAGCAAAGTAGGCAGTGATAGCCTAGTGTATTTTTTCTTTTTTCTCCCCGTATAACAGGATATGCAGAGGAAACCTTTGAACCTAGTGCTAAAACACTCCGTTTCCCACTTTCCGCCGAATTGAGGCATTGCGTGCTGGCTGTCGAAACTCAACGCCGCGCTTTGCCTTGTTACCAAACCCAGGAAATGAAAATACTAAACGTTTACAGGAAATGTAATGTGGGGTGGGAATCGAACCCACAACCTGTCGCATTTACAGCCGCACGCTTGTGCCTTTACGCCGCGACAGGCGTTAGGATTTATATAATATTCTTTTAATAAATATCTTCGTGACTACACTTAGACTACATTCGTGATTACATTCTACTTTATACACGACGGTTCATGTTACATGGAACATTTATATCTCTTTCATTTGATATGATTTAGAGAGGGAGGGAAGATGCTTTATAGATACTCTTAATGATTACATATCAATAGTTATGTTTTGTCTTATATCTTCTCTTTTTTTAACCAACTTCAAAAAACGAGGAGGTTCTCAATTCGACTGTATTTTTTATGTGTGGTGTTTTGTTGTTGTTGTTATAGGTTTGTACTGGGTCAACCAAGTTTGATGATGTTTTTTTATATGATAGCTAGTGCCTCTAATGTGGTCTGATTTAAATTTTAAGTAGTTTTTGAGTTATTCGTAATAGTGTTACTTTTTTATGTATTTTATTATATAGAAAAGAAATGCAGGCAGCCAATATTTTATTACAAGCTAATAATAATATCATACATACATACATAGCTTCACGCTGTATCTCGCATGTAGCAGGGCAGGCAGAGGGAACCTAGTGTTAAGACACTCCGTCCCCCACTTTCCGCCGAATTCAGGCATTGCATGCTGAGTGGCGGAACTCAACGCCGCGATTTGCCTCGTTAACAAACCCAGAAATTGAAAAATTTCAATTATACTATCGCCAAATCTAAATATTTTAAAAAATTCTTAAGAAGCTTTACTAAGAGAAGAGAAGCAAAATTTTTTTTTTTATAAAACAAAAGAAAAAAAGGTCTCTAAGCAAAAACACTCATTTTTTAATCTGCAAAACCAATAAAAAGCATATTGCAATAAAATTAATAGTATTAACATCTCAAGGGATGGGAAATGATAAAAAACGTTTGAGTAACGTCAATCAATTTAGCGTAAAAGTGCATTACTTTGAAAAGGGTAAGCCGAGTGAAAATACCTCCTGGCGGGTATTATGCAATAAAATAAAGAGCTAAGGGTGAAAATATTATTACGCAGTGGGTTCTGTATTCATTAAATATTAATTTTTAGAAAAAAATATTGTTTTGACTTCGACTTGGAATATAGAGGTAAGGTATCAATCCGATTGTTTCATCGGGAAGTCACTTAACACAAAAAATACTATAATAACTAAATATACATTCAATATTATTAATAATAATTAAATCCTTTAATTGTGGGTTCGATTCCCACTCCAGAAAATGTAAAAAAACTTTTACTTTTACTTTACAATTCTAATCACGCTGTATCCCGCACATAGCAGGGTAGGCAGAGGGAACCTGAGAACCTAGTGTTAAGACAATCCGGTCTCCACTTTCCGCCGAATTGAGGCATTGCGCGCTGAGTAGCGGAACTCAACGCCGCGCTTTGCCTTGTTACCATAACCAGGAAATGAAAAGATTAACATTTCCTGGAGTGGGAATCGAACCCGCAAACTGCCAACCGACAACAAGCGTTTAAAATAATAGTATTTTTATTACATACATACGTAATATGAAACCTATTCACGGTACCCAAATATTTATATATAAAAAGCTCCAAACGTCTCCATTCTGTTAACGATGCGTTCGACTTCAATGAATTCAATTGAATAGTTATATCGGATTGTGAAAGATTAACGTTTTTTCTACTACAAGTAACGTATATTTTCTATGAAATATAAAGGAATTATGCTGTAGGAGTGTTAGTGTAGGTTCAAATATTAAAAGGGATTTAAAACTACAAGTTTTTTTGTAGTAACTAGCACAGTAGTAGACATTCTTTTTTCGTTTCTTTTTAGCTTTACGCTGTATCGCGGTGGAAAGTGATGAACGGAAATGTTAAAAGAGAACGGATTGTCTTAAAACTAGGTTCTTAGGTTCCCTCTGCCTACCCTGCTATGTGCGGGATACAGCGTGAAGCTAAAAAAACAGAATATTTTGGAAGCTGCCCTACTAAATACGCAAATATGCGTGCATGCAGAAACACAAAAGAAAATAATATATAAGTAACGCCTCTTTACCATGATATTATTTAATATCATCATACTCTTCTTAATGCAAAAGCCGGGGACAATTTCTAAGCTTTTTATAAAAAATCCTTTCAACGTTTACCCAAAACATGAAAGGTACTTCATGCGTTTGTGAATATTCAAACCTGTGAGATTTCCATATTAGAGATGCACATGAGTGAAAAAACACTCTGACAACATTGTCTCCATTCTCATTACATAATGAGAATGGTTTCTTGCTAATATTTGTCTATTGGAAGGCTTGGAAGAATATATGAAATGTATACATAATTTAATATTTTCTTTATAAAAAAGTGGTTTCACGCATTATTTTGTTAAGTGGTAGAAGTTCACGCCCCGCTTTGTCTTATTTAGTTGAAAGATAATTGCCTGTCGTGGAGAGTTCGATTCCCACTCCAAGAAATGTAAAATTTAGTATTTTCATTTCTTGGGCTTGGTAACAAGGCAAAGCGCGGCGTTGAGTTCCGCCACTCAACACGCAATGCCTTAATTCGGCGGAAAGTGGGGAACGGAGTGTCTTAACACTAGGTTCTCTGGTTCCCTCTGCCTACGCCGCTATATGCGTGATACAGCGTGAAGTTAAAAAAAAAGAACATAATTTAAATGAAAAGAACCCCCAATCGGGTTTACTATAGTACCACTGTGCCATGATGGTCTCTTTCTTTCTTTCTTTTTTAATTGTATTTTAGCGCAGTTTGAAACTGTAAAACAATACTAAAGGGCAATTTGTATATTTTTCAAATGTCTTATCTAAAAACCTCATATAGATATTTTTAATAACAAAAACAGCCTTGAGCTTTTATCCAAAGAGAAAAGTGCAAAAAAGTGAAGAAGTCTTAACATTCTATTCAGACAGACATTTTGAATTGAGGAACCGAACCTACAACCACCGCGTGAAAAATCAAATATTATAAATTTAACCGACTTCAAAATAAGTACTAGGTTTTCAAAGTGAATGTGTTCTTTTTAAATGTACGATGAACACTTATATAAATTTAGTTAACATCTGACAAGTGGTTTTTGAGTTATTCGTAATAATCTTACTGCTTAATATCTTTTTTATTATGTTTTTTTTAACTTCACGCATTATCCCGCATATAGCAGGGGTAGGCAGAGGGAACGTGAGAACCTAGTGTTAAGACACTTCGTGCTCTTGCAACAATTCTATTCTCTACTTTCCGCCGAATTGAGGTATATTAATTTAATATTATATAACACTGTGCTAGCATATAATTTAGTCCAAAAAATATAAAAATAATCTTTGAAATATAATTCAAAATAACAAACAAAGCACTGTAACCAAAAAGCTCGTCGCACTCATACAAGAAACGGGAATGCAAATATTTTGCAATATAATAGACTACATAAAGAACCATTCATGCGACGTTCTCAAAAGGATTCCTATGTCATATCCTTAATATTTTTTTAGTCTCACGCCGGTACATTGTTAGTTGTATGGGGTAAGAACAGAGGTAAGCTGATCGCTTGTTTGGGGGACAACATATGCTTTTGTCCGCGCTTGAATCGATTTTGATAAGGTTTGGCTATATTTTGGATAGATATATTGGAACGTTTATAGTGGTATATAAAATTGAGATGTTGTGTGTTGAGTGGCGAAGTTTAACGCCGTGAATTGTTGTGGGGAACGGAGCGTCTTAACACTAGGTTCCCTCAGCCTACCCTGCTATATGCGGGATACAGCGTGAAGCTATGTATGTATTATTTCCTAGAGTGGTAATATTTTATGAATTTTTATTTCTTAATTTTTATCAAATTATAGCAATACGACCGTAAAGATTTGGTTAATATTTAGTTTAAATACAGTTTATAATTTGTATTAGGTAATACATATACAAAAAAGGATACAAGATTCACCTCTTCCCGCCCAAATTCCAATGCGAGCTAAGTGGCGGAACTCAACGCCGCGTTTTATCTTATCAGAGCAGAGAAATGAATATAATTGAATTATAATCTTTCCCCCGAATGGGAATCGAACATGTAACCAGTCGCATTTACAGTCAAACGCTGTCCCACTGCGCCACGATGGCTTATACATATGTATATATAAAGCATAGCTTCACGCTGTATCCCGCATATAGCAGGGTAGGCAGAGGGAACCTAGTGTTAAGACACTCCATTCCCTACTTTCCGCCGAATAGAGACATTGCGTGCTAAGTGGCGGAACTCTACGCCCTATATATAAAGCAAAAGAATAATTCTTTTTTTTAAGAAATCTGTTCAAAAAGTATTGCAATTCTTTTTAATAAATATTTGTTAGATTATTTACTTAGAAATACGGATCACGCTTTTGCCGCCCCTTTCTGAATTTGATACCCTCTCATTTTGTTATGACTATCGTCGATAAGATCTGTTTACAGAAAAATCTTGTTTCTTTATTGTTTTTATTATTCTATGACACTACAGGCACTTGGTACGTGCCGTTTCTTTCTTCTTTTGTGTTTTTTTTTCATTTACTTTATATACATAGCTTCATGCTTTCAAATTATTCGCGGTTCGATTCCCACTCCAGCAAATGGATTTTTTTATTTCCTCCATTTGGTAACATGGCAAAGCGCGGCGTTGAGTTCCGCCACTAAGCACGCAATGCCTCAATTCGGCGGAAAGTGGGGAACGGAGTGTCTTAACACTAGGTTCCCTCTGCCTAGCCTGCTATATGCGAGATACAGCGTGAAGCTATGTATGTATGTATTCAATTTGCTTGCAAAAAATATGTACTCAGCTGGTCTCGAATCCGCGCCTTTTGGAAACCGTCCAAGCGCTCTGACCACTAAGCCATGCGTTCTACATCCGGCTGTTTCGAAATTCTTATACTTTTGTTACAACTTATTTATGTTGTTAGCATCTCTGTAGAGAGATTTTTACAAATTTCTGCTACCCAAAGATTATTTCAAAGAACAATCATTTGACAAGAGAGAATACTAATTATTAAATATTTTTGAAGTTTTAAAGTGTTAATCCCACACTTAGGAAACGAAAAACATATTCAGAAAACGTATAAAAATTTGAACGCAGCGGGACTCGAGCCCGCACCTCTTGGAAACCGTGGCGTTGAATTTTGATGCTCTACATGCAATGTCTTGGATTCGGGCGGAAAGTTGCAAACAGTGTCACTTTGACTACAAAACGACTTATCACAATCTTTTCACACCTGGGTATATATTTATAGGTATGGTATATATTTTTTATTTTTAACATTTTCTTTCGTAAATAGGCTAAAACCACTGATGCAATGTTCCACATTGTCATTTCTATTAAATTTATAGACATCACTGTGTTGCGGCTTGTAGGCCCAAAGCTTTTGTATGCACAGAAACCTCCGGAAGTCCGAGATCCTTTAAGAAATCGCGTAAACGTATAAATGACAAATAATAATTGTATCTCTAACAATTGTGTTGGTTGTAACGAATGTCGCTATTGTTACTTTTATGTTCCATTTCCGCTATATTATTATACTTTTTTTGACAGATTATGTCAATTTTTTTTAGTTTCTGATGTCCTATCTCTAGGCATCCCTTTATTGTGAATAGAATGGGTGTTGAACCAAAACTACGAGATGCCCGGCGGCAACTCCTTCATTTTTTACGTGACGGAAAGGAAGGTAACGTGTTTGTATTTATATATTTAATATTTTATATATGTAAATGTCCTGATTAGTGCACCGCCTACCACTACTTTATACAACTCCTATATGCAAAGGTTGCCTGGAAGAGATCATTTTAAGCGATAAGGCCGTCTTATTGTACGCTATATTTATACTTCTCTGTTATTTTTTTTATTTGTGTGCAGTAAAGAATATTTGTATTTGTGTTAGTCAGTCTATATATGTATATTTGATCTTTCTACCCATTCTTCAACTAACCTAATTTTGCCAAGGAGCCCCGTAAAATTTAAATGGGACTGTTAATCCGTCTTTTTTCAGTTTCGACCTTATGTTTTTTCATTTCATTGTTATTTTACAATATTTTTTGTAGTTTTTGTATTTTTTCTGTTTTCTAGTTTGTTTGGTTCTTCTGTGTTAAGAGGAATAAGTAGAGATAATCTGGACACTGTGTTCTCCACTTTTTGTCTTTTTTAGTATGTTGGGTAGAGTAGCCAAGTAAGGGCAGGGTAAAGTATTTAACTTAAGCATTTCCCGAAATAAGATTCGAACTTACAATCATAATGTCTATGTAATAATAGTCCGAAACTTCTATATACATACATAGCTCATGCGTTTTTATTCATTCATGCATTTTCACGCTGTATCCCGCATATAACAGGGTAGGCAGAGGGAACTTAGTATTAAGACACTCAGTTCCCCACTGTCCACCGAATTGAGGAATTGCGTGCCGAATAGCGGAACTCAACGTCGCGTTTTGCCATGTTATCAAGCCCAGGAAATGAAAAATTCCATTTCCTAGAGTGGGAATCGAACCCACAACCTGTCGCGCTTACAGTCGCACGCTTGTGCCTCTGTGCCATGACAGACGTTAAGCTTCTACCTGCAATATAATAGTCTCAAACATACAAATCCTACTAATATAATAAATACGAAAGCTTGTGAGGATAAATGGATAGATGTTTTTTACTCTTTCACATAAAAAATATTAATCCAGTTAAAATTTTACAGTAATACTGTTTATATATTAGAATATACACATAACATTTTTTTTTTTTTTTTTTATCAGACCTTGGATGGCTTAGAGCAGGCAGAAGGACCACCCTGATGGTGAGAGTACCTTCGCCATGAATATCTACAACACCAGGATGTAGGAGCCGCAGTTGCCAACCTAGAAGTAGAGACGGAAGGGGAGGATAATGTAGTAGTCCGCTATCGGAACCACATTTTTGGGGAAAGAATGGGTGCAGGAAAGGAAAGCCACGAAACAGTACCATCGAACGGGAACACATCACAAGATATTTGGCAGTTCGTCTTTGACATGATTAGTGGTCGCGAGCCCAGACGGAGGACACACCTCCTACCACCAAACAAAAACAAAACATAACAAAAAAATTTTATGTAATTTGCCCATGTATTACTAGTAACTGACGGAAATGATAGTACAAGAGAAACTACAGGTTCAAAAAGCTAAAATTTAACGTAGCATGCCCATTCATGATGCCTTAAGGTGTAGAGCACTAACAGAGGATTTTCAGGAATTTCATGAAATAGGAAAGTAGTACTTTAAGATTTATAAGCTTTTCTTTTTTTAACTTCACGCTGTATCCCGTATAAAGCAGGGTAGCTAGAAGGAACAGAAGGTATAAGGTGTTAAGACATTCCGTTCTCGTTCAACAAATCCGTTCCCCCTTTCTGCCAGATTGAAGAGCATTGCGTGTTGAGCGGCGGAACTCAACGCCACGCTTTTTGCCTTTGTTACCAAAGCCAGAAAATGAAAATACTCCTCCTGGAGTGGGAATCGAACCCACAATGTGTCGCTTTACAGTCGCGCACTTATGCTCTGCGCCACGACAAGCGTTATTATAATTTAATAAGCGTTTAATAGTTTATCATAAATTTTGTAGTTTAACAAAAGAAGTCGCGGGATAAAGCTAGTAAAACGATAAGTATCTCGTCATAGATAATTCTAATAGTTTAAAAACTAAATATATATCGTCTTACTTCCCATGTTCCAGATACCATTTGAGAGGCCATTACGTATTGAAACATGTACTTGAAGATCAATATAGTAATAGAATCATCTAAATCATAGTTAAAAAGATGGAAGTTTCAAGTGTTACTGTCAAAATTACATTTTTTATTTATTACTCACCAGCTGTTTAAGATGTAACAGATTGCTTGTTTTTGTCCAACTTTTAAGAAGGGAGGTTCTAAATTCGACTGTTTTTTTATGTGTATTACGGTATATCTTTTTACTGAATCAATTTTGATGTTTCTTTCTTTGTATGATAGCTAGTGGTTCTAATGTAATCCCAATTAAATTTGGTTAAGATTTGACAGTTAATTTTTGAGTTATTCGTTATAAGTTTACTTTTCTGTGTTTTTTAATTGATGTTAGGTTTCTTTTTTTGTTAAAATCTTAATTATTGAGCAAGAAATTGAAAATATTTTTTAAATTTTCTTTCTAAATTTTTTTGTGATAGAATTTTTAAGGACATATTTTACTATTAGAGTAGGAAAATAAATAATAGAAATGAAATTGAATTGGTCCACCAATACGTACGTACGTAATCATGTTGCTTTTTGGTGCATTTTATTTTAAGGAGATTTTTTTATTTTGATGAAATTTTAATTATTTGGATTACGATTATATTTGTATTAACTGTATCCCGCGACTCCATTCGCATTGGCCAAAATCCTAGTATCTAATTTTTTCCCATTTTCCTTAAAAATATTTTTTAGAGCCCCCTTATACTGTGATATTATTATAACTTATATAATTATACTTTAAAATAATAAATTACTTCTACTGACTACATCCTGTCATCTACATTGCAACAAAAATGACAGGCGAATAAAATTACATAAAAAAAAATAAACCTTCGTCTCTTAAAATGTCAAACGTAAGGTAAATCTAAAGAATTCGAAGTTGACAAAAATGATAGATCATGCACGGTGTGTCAAGTTACATTAAAATTGTATATATATATTTTTTTCTTAGATTTACTTACGATGACGCCTGTCGTGTCGTTGTGGGTTCGATTCCCACTCCAGGAAATGGATTTTTTTATTTTCCTGGGGTTGGTAACAAGGCAAAGCGCGGGGTTGAGTTCCGCCACTCAGCAAGCAATGCCTCTATTCGGCGGAAAATGGGGAACAGAGTGTCTTAACACTAGGCCCTCTGTCAACCCTGCTATATGCGGGATACAGCGTGAAGCTATGTAAGTATGTATGTAGATTTACGATTCTTCTGCTTATGGGATAGGGTAGTTTATATAGGGTGGACAGAGAGAACCACTTAAGACACTCCGTTCTCCGTTTCCGGCCCTTACTTAAGTCATTGTGTCTAATATAATAAATAAAGTTGACAAATACACACATTCTTACCATTTTGAAACTAAATCTCAAATTTTAACTAAAAATCGAAACTTGAGTGTACTTAAATTTAATAAGAACTTTAATATTAACAATGAAATAATAACAAAATTGCATAGAACGTGACAATAACGGTACAAAAAAATGGTAGAAGCTAAGCTTTTAGTATTGAAAATTACTTGAAAATTGCTCACGTAGCTCTTAAAAGCCCGGACCCTTGTTTCATGGAGACGACATTTTGTTTCAATATCTTCGTATAACGGTGAATTTAATTTCGCTATCATATTCTCATAGATTGACTTTATTTAGCCTTTATTGAGTTAAGTTACGTACAATGTGAAGCAAGGAGTCGAATTGTTTGAGTTAGAAATGTACAATATGTATGTTTTTTTTTGGAATGGTAGAGTAACAGTGAGAACATAGTTAGACGCTCCTTTCTTTGCTTTCCACCGGAATTCGGTACATCATATGTTTAAAGGTCAAACTTAACGTCATGCTTCGTAATAATATGTTAAAATAATATATAGATTTTTTTTAGGTTACATATAAGAAATTTGTGTAATTTGGTCAAAATATAACAATCGTGTAAACTTTTTTTTTTACCTTCACGCTGTATCCCGCATATAGCAGGGTAGGCAGAGGGAACCAGAGAACCTAGTGTTAAGACACTCTATTCTCTTTCAACATTTCCGTTCCCCACTTTCCGCCAAACTGAGGCATTCCGTGTTGAGTGGCGGAACTCAACGCTGCGCTTTGCCTTATTAGCAAACCCAAGAAACGAAAATATAAATTTTACATTTCCTGGAGTGGGAATCGAACCCACAACCTGTCGCGTTTACAGTCGCACGTTTGTGCCTCTGCGCCACGACAGGCGTTCGTGCAAACTAATAAATAAGGATCAAAAGGTCAAAGCAGCTTCACGTAACGCAGGGTAGTTAGAGAGTATCTAGTGTCAACACACTCCGTCCGCCGCTATACACCCAAATACAAAACATTGCGTAACTTCGCGCCACTTTCTGTCATACGAGAGCGGAAAAATAAAAATAATTTAAATAAAATCATTCCCCTTTGTGGAAATCGAACCTACAACCTGCGTTTACAAACGCTGTCCTACTACACCACGTTGATCTTCTTTTATAATTTATTTTATGAACTAATAACTAAATTAAATTATAACAGTTATATTGAACAATAATTATAAATTTTAAAACAGTATTAACTGGATTTGAACTTTCCCATACATCATTTCAGTTTGCGTGAATAATTTTGGAGCTTACTTTCTACCTATAATTGTGCTCTAGGCTATAATAAAATGTATTTTATTGACTACAACATTACGTGAGGCCAGTCATGGCACAAAGGCATAAGTGACTGTAAACGCAACAGGTTGTGGGTTCGATTTCCACTCCAAGAAGTGGAATTTTTCATTTCCTGGATTTGGTAACAAAGGCAAAGCGCAGCGTTGCGTTCCGCCACTCGCATGCAATGCCACAATTCGGCGGAAAGTGGGGAACGGAGTGTCTTAACACTACGTTCTCAGGTTCCCTCCACCTGCCTTGCTATATGCGCGATACAGCGTAAAGTTAAAAAAAAACTCCCCACTTTCCGCTGAATTGGGACATTGCATGCAGAGTGGCGGAACTCAACGCCACGCTTTGCCTTGTTACCAAACCCAGGACATGAAAAATTCAATTTCCTGGAGTGAAAGCGAACCCACAACCTGTCGCGTTTACAGTCGCACGCTTATGCCTCTGCGCCACAGATACGACAGGCGGTAGTAGATTCGTAGACAGGAAAAATTCGCGACGCTAGCAACCTACGTTACACATATTTTACGCTAAAGTGTAAAAGTCAAACACATTGACGTATGTATAAAATGAACTCTTACCGCATCTACCAAATTTCATTCTCTTCGTATTTTTTTTCCTTTATTTATTAATAAAATATAAATAAGGTTGTAACTAAAAAAGAAAACCGACATAAATAAAACGCACAAGGTAACGATATTTGTAATATTACAAATATCTCAAAAACTACTCATCATATCCTAACTAAATTAAATAGCATCACATCAAAAGCACTAGCTATCATTTGAAAAAAATTGGTTCACCCATAATAATTCATTTTATTCATGTAAAATTTACTATTTTCATTTCTTGGGTTAGGTAACAAGACAAAGCGCGGCGTTGAGTTCCGCCACTCAACACGCACTGCCTCAATTCAGCGGAACGAAATTGTTGAAAGAGAATGCAGTGTCCTAACTCTAGGTTCTCTGGTTCCCTTTGCCTACCCTGCTATATGCGGGATACAGCGTGAAGTTAATTCACCCATAAAAAAGTTATGCTAATAGCGAATATCCTTTTGAGTCGGTTAAAATAAGTAAATTATTTTTGCATAAGATACTGCTTGTCACGCAAAGTCGATAAAATAGTCATGACGACAAATAAAAAACCTTAGCAATTTATTTATCTAAACTGCAATTAACTTGCTATCGGATAGCTTTTAAATAAACCGAACGACATTTAATTATAATTGTTCTATTTGTTCTTAGATTTATTCGCTTGAATTGTCACAGATAATTAATGGGATAGTTTGCGATGTTTTCTTTTATCTTCACGTTGTATCCCGCATATAGGAGGGTAGGCAGAGGGAACCTGAGAACTTAGTGTTAAGACACTCTAGTCCTCATTTTCTACCGAATTGAAGCATTACGTGCTGCGTGGCGGAACTCAACGCCGCGTTTTGCCTTGTTACCAAACTCAGGAAATGAAAATACGAACTTTTACATTTCCTGGAGTGGGAATTGAACCCACAACTACTGTGCCACGACAGGCGTTTATACTTTTTACAAAAAATATGCGGACGGAAGATAGAAAAAAATTATAAAGGAATTTATATGAAAAATAAGTGTGGAAAGTCAATATTATTACTTTTTATAGCTTCACGCTGTATCCCGCACATAGCATAGGTAGATAGAATCTGAGAACCTAGTGTTAAGACACTCCGTTTTATTAAGACCTCTTTTCCCCAATTTTCACCGAATTGAGGCAATAAATAATAATTACCGCTTAGGTAATTTAATAAAATAGATATTACACACACATCTATGTATCCATAAAAAAAATCTATGTGTTTGACATACACTTTTGTGTAAAGTGACATACATACACGTTGCCATGGCAACACGAATTTTGTTTTTTCTAGTATTAGTAAATAAGAAAAGATAGATAAATATTACGCTTATTTTTGGTGTAAATATTTGAAATATAAACAGGATGGCTTCCCTTTAAATAAGCCAAATGACATTTTATTATAATTGTTCTATTTGTTCCTAGATTTGTTTGCTTGAATTGCCACACCTAATTAATGGCATAGTTTGCGATGACCATTAAGATGTTTGTCCCAATTTATGCTGTGTGCGGTAATTATAGAATATACAGTGATATAAAACGGAGTGACATACCACAAATTTTAAGCATTTTATGCTTTGTTCCGCATAGCAGTGTAGCCAGAGTGAAGCTAGTGTCAAAACAATCTGTTTTTCACTGCTTTTTCTACCTGAGTTTTGAGATATTTGGTGTTGAAGTAGTTGCGAACTCAACGCATTGTCTAAAGCGGAAAATGAAAATAATTTGCTATAACTATAAATTATAATTGGATAACGTTGACGTAAAGAAATTATGCTCTCTGTATATATATATATATATATACTTATATATATCTTTGCCTCTCTTATATATATATATAAAAACTGTTACCTTTCTGGCTTCAATTAAATTGTCAATGGAAAATAATGAACAAAGTTTTAAAGGATTTTATGATAATCGGTTGAGTAGTTTTGCCGGTTATTATATTTCAACTAATGCGAGAGCTTTCAGAAGTTCCAAAGCGAAAACGGGTGTCTTGACACTTAGTTCTCTCTGACATATGTCTACATAATATTTAAAGAAAATCAAATTCAAAATAAATATCTATGGATTCCATTATTCTCTAATGATCGTAGATGGAAACGATATATTGAATTTGTTGAATAGTAAGCTATTGCATTGTTTGAACGGCATGCAAAGGGTTTCTTTCTGATTCCTTAGAAAGTACGCTTTTTTTACTATAAAATCTTTTTAAGCTAAAGAATACTTTTGTATGTAAAATCCTGCAGTACAGTGGTTAATGTTTTTAGTTTTTCATTCCCACGTTGATATATATAAAAAGACACTCGTTCTTTGCTTTCCGCCCCAAATTGGGGAACATTTCAAAGCCCAAGAGCATTTTTGCACTGTGTTGCGTAACTTAACGCTGCATTCTGTTGTACCAGAGATGAGAATGGAAATAAATGAGGAAATATAACAAATAATATACGAGAGTGGGGAATCAGACCAACAACAACATGACTGCAAAAAAGCGTGCGGTCAAACGTTTTCACAATGATCTATTAAGGAGTTATAATTAAAATTTACTAAAAAAAAAGAAAACCAACTGCGAAAATGCACTGCAACGTACGCCCAATTATTACGAAGATAACTCAAGAAACTATTCGACTGATGTTATTTAAATTGAAAAATCAAATCAAAAATCAAGGTGATTTCTTTACCCAATAAAACGTTGTGCGTGACTCACTTAAAAATAGTCAGATAAATAACCTCCTCTTTTTAAAGTTGGTTAAAAATTATGCATTTCTGGGTGGAATACACTTACTTATATGAATAAATAAAGATAAGATAGCAATACGGTATATCGTCAAAATAAATAAGATAGGAGTATACCTGCACTCTGTAGATGCTGACTCTTTCAGGAAAATGTATTTAGTAAAGGATTAGTATTTTACACCGATTGCTTAGAAACCTAATACACGGTAATTCTTTTCCCTAACAGAAGCAACTTTCTTGACGCACCCAATAATGAGATCTTTTGATTTTAGTGATTTTTACACAAATTAAATGAAACCAGAGAGTCTTTTTGGTAACAAGTCAAAGCGCGCGGGTGAGTTTCACCACTCAGCATGCAATGCCTCTGATTTAGGCGGAAGCAGAACGGGAAATGTTAAAAGGGAACCAAAGGAAGAAAGAAGTACCCAACATTGGGTTTCTGAGTTTCGGGTAGATTCATTCCCTCTGCGTACCCCTGCTGAGCGGGATACGACGTGAGGAAACTAAAAAAAAAAAAATAAAGCTAAGCTTTTAGTCTACCCAGTAAGAAGCCTGTGACCAGGGACTACAGTAAGGTGTTCGAACGTCCAGGATTCAAAAATATGTTTTCGAGGAATACTAAAATATGCACGATTGTTTGGTAAAATAATTGTATTTATTGATCAACTTTTTAATGTTAAATGAATTTTGGCTTTATGTTTGCCCAGACATGGGTATATGATGTGAACTATAAGAACCCGTTTTTCTCGCACTCAAAGGAATTTCAAGTAATGCTAAAATTGGCATGTGGGAAGGTGTATAGGTGCTATGAGAGGATTTCTCTCCTCCCCAAATTCATTCGAAACGTGTTGCGATACATGGCTCACAAAGATATATGTAAGTCTACTTCAAATGCATTAAAAATAACTTAATTATTACGAATAACTCAGAAAAACGCTCGTGCGAACTTAACTAGAATTTAAATTGAAAGACCACATTAGAAACGCACTATCACATAAAGAGAGATCAAAATTGGTTCATCTAGAAATAAAAAAAATGCGGTAACACACTTAAAATAGTCAAATCGAGAATCTCGTTTTCTAAAGTCTTGTTAACAGTTAACATTTGGAATAGTTTTGGAGTTATTCGTAATAACTGCCACTTTTAAGTGCATTTTACACATTCTTTATAATTGTTAATATTTTTAATTATAAAAATATAAACCTTAAGAGGAGGCAGAGCGATAACCAATATAATATGGTCGTATTTCGGCCAACAAGTATGTATCGCTAGAGCCGAGCTAGTGACAAGTTAATTTGTTGTTATTAAAGATTTATAAGACGCCTATTGAATAGTAATGTAATGATATCGATAATTCTTAACGGTGAATGTGATATTCTTAGGCTTAATAATCGATTTTGATTGGGTATATTAAATTTTATAAGCTTATTTCACTGTACATTTTGGGTAAAGAAATAGGTACATCACTAGATACATAGATAAATTATGGTTATATCACTTAGTTCTTAACGCTATGTTAATGTAGTCTTTTTAATACAATAATTCTTTCAAGTGAAATCAAATCAAATACTTATACCCGCACAGCAGGGAAAAACATAATACACTTCGTTCTCCACTTTTCTTTTTTTTTTTAACTTCACGCTGTATCCCGCATATAGCGGGGTAGGCAGAGGGAACCAGAGAGCCTAGTGTTAAGACAATCCATTCTCTTTCAACATTTCTGTTCCCCACTTTCCGCCAAATTGAGGCATTGCGTGTTGAGTGACGGAACTCAACGCCGCTCTTTGCCTTGTTACCAAACCCAAGAAATGAAAATACTAAATTTTACTTTTCTGGACTCCACTTCCTATTCGAAATCGAGACATTGCATATTAAACGGCGGTGTTCAACGCCTCACTTCGTGTTATACCAAAGATACATGTAAGATCACATATCACCTATCGCAATACTCAGAGAGTGGCGTATAAAGTTTTCATTTGCCTTATCCCACATAAACAAGAATATGAACATATTAATTCAATTGGTAAAACTCTACATACAATTTTCAGTATCGATTATCCATAAAATACCTTAAGCAATAACAAACAGAACAAGTATTTCTCAATTGCATGCTCAACCAAAGATTAGGTCTTTAGCACTTAATTGTAGTTACAAAATATATTTCTTATTAATAAATAGTTAAATTTAACCAATTTATTCACAACCTTATTTCTTTCACAATAGAGTTGAAATTAGTTACTTGAATCATTATTTCATGTCGTGTGTTCATACTAATTATTATGGTGGCTTTAAATTTTTTTCTTAAGCTTTTAGATAGTATAGATGTTGATAAAAGTTGCGTGCTTTCTACAGTTTCTCCAATGTATGCTAATCAATATTTTATCTCAGTCTTATATATAAAAAAAGTTCGGCGTTCAGTTCCGCTACATGCGCAGTTTAAGTCTAGGTTATTTATTGTTGTGTGACAAAAAACGTGAAACTACAAATATATTTTATAACTAAGTCAAAATTAAATATATTAATTTTTTTGAGTTCTTCTCATTTCACATTCAAAGTTCTTTTGTATCTCAAATCTCTATATAAAATAAATGTGTATTGTTATCATATTTTTCAAAAAATTAAATAAAAATACATGTTTTTTTTTTTTTAATTTTATTATCTATGACCAAGCATGCCTCTTTTTCTGACATCACATCTCTCTCTCTCTCTCTCTCTCTCTCTCTCTCTCTCTCTCTCTCTCTCTCTGTCATCAACAGACGACAAGGGACTTTGTATTGTACTAAACTAGCCTAGGCTCTATGTTTTTCTCTATGTACACATAGAAGTAAAATATATATATAAAATAAATCTTAACAAATTTAACAAGAATGATACATTATAGTAATTGGGTTATTATAAAAGACCTGATATATATTGATATAGTAAAATATAAGTGCCAATTTAAAGCTTATTATCCGATAGAGTTGTAGAACATAAATTACCTTTCAACACAGCTTTGCTACACTATTTAAGCTAATGGCTGAGAAACTGGTTAGGTTATGTTTTATTATATATATATATATAAACCAAATAAGAATAGATAAAGAAAAATTAGTCATTATGTTGATGTCAAAAAAATGGTACGTCACTCATTTCTTCACTTTCTACCTGTTACTAAAACATATATATTTACGTGGAATGTCAGTTCGTTAATATCTTGGTCGCTATATGTTCTGAAAAACGTTTTGTATTTGGTTAATATATTAATGTTTGTAAAAAATAATATTTTCTGGCAAACTTAAATTTGTCAATTGTCGCATTTTTCCAATTTTTGTCAAACTATCCAATCAACCAACCAACCAAATCCAACAAGGATTAAACTGAAAGAAAATTTCTTTTTAACTCTACATACATGCTCACACATTATAGATACCAACTGCATCATCATGGTGCTTAATATCAAATACAATACACAAAAATCCATTTATTACCTCAGCCAAAAAAACTGTCATCTGACAACAGGAAGACGGAAAGATATCATTTCCAAACATTTATATTAACCAAAAAAAAAAGCTCCTCAGAACCAACAACCAAATTATCAAAGAATTGACATCACGATAAATTCCATATATATTTATACGTACGAGTATTTCTTACTCTACCTTCCCAGCTATTGTAGAGTAAGAAAGGGACATATAAATTATTTTATCGGGCGACGTCAGTAGCTGTTGCTAGCTTTATCAATTACTTATCAATTTGTAAATAGCATTCGACGTGTAGATTTTATTAACTGGAAAGTTGTAATGGATTAGAACACACTGACACGTGTCTCTGATAACGATTGATCGATGGATATATGGGGTTTCAAATTTTTGTATGGTCCGTGTTTTGACGCCTGTGGTAGAGTTAGAGAATGGTTCAGGTCGAAAATTGTTTTTAGGCTTTTTTTGGATTAGTTTTAAAATGGATAGTGGTATGTAATTGATTGAATGTAATGGTAGCAAGTCAATTTGAGAATATGTATTTATATATTGCTTGAAAATGCAACGTTAATGAAATATATAGATATTAATTTTGAGATTGGAACAGAAATCTTATACAAATAACCTTATATTCAAAATAAAAATTTAACTCGCAATCCAAAATCCGAATACAACCGAAATAGGAATAAAACTCGTCAGTCTCTATAAAAAACAGAATTTCAATATATATCAATAAAATTATTAGAAATCGATTTCGTCCCAAAATTCGAGAGCTACAAGTAAAGTACTGGAAAGCACATAAACTACTATGTGATAACATTACAATATCGGGACAGATATGATATGTGATAAGAATACAAAGGCTATATATTTGCCATATCGTGCGCTCTCAAGGGAAAGTAAGGCTCCTAGCCTATATATAGCCTAAGGTAATATAACTATACTACGTAATGTATTTTGTAATAAAGATCGTAAATATTAAATATTGGGTCACCTAATACCATTGTGACTGACTGACTGACATTATTTAGGGACATTAACTGACTGACATAAAATATCTATATATAAATACGTGAAGCAAAAACTTTGGATCCCTTTTTATGAATATTACACGAACAGAGGAGTATGAAACTTGGCACACTTATAGTTTATATAGAGAAAAAGCTCAGAATGCTAAGATTTTTTTTAAATAATGCATAAAAAGTATATTAAATCAATAAAATAAACGTTACACACACTACCATAGTTTGACATGGACGTTTATATAAAATGACATATACAATCCATTGATAGACAACGCGTTGTTAACGCGTCAACGGGAATTCTAGTTTAACTAATTAAATCATCTAAAAATATTAAATATTGGGTTACCTAATATTATTTTGACTTACTGACTAACTGACATTACACAGGAATGTTGACTGACTGACTGACTAAATATGTTGTACTTATTTAATCATCTCTTGTATATACAGTTGTAGAGTCAAAAATTATAGGCAAAATAGATAAAAAAAACAACTTTTATTAAAAACAAAAAGTTTTTACACTTGAAGAGACGATACGCAGCGTTGAGTTCCACTATTCAGTGTTTAATGTGTCAATTTTCCACTTGACTTCAAGACATTGCGTGTTAAATAACAGCGCTCAACTCCGCACTCTATTACCAGAAAGCGAAGGAATGAAAGTAATTTAAATATCATTATTTCCACGAGTGAGAATCAAACTCACAACCACAAACGTTTACACTCAGATACAACGTAACCTATCGTTACGTACATTATATTACTTAAACATAACGTTTATCGTGGCGGAGAGGCCTAAATGTGCGACTATAAAGCGACAGGTTGTGGGTTCGATTCCCACTCCAGGAAATGAAGTATTTTCATTTTCTGGGTTTGGAAACAAGGCACAGCGCAGCGTTGAGTTCCGCCACTCAACACGCAATGCCTCAATCTGGCGGAAAGTGGGAAACGGAGTTGTTGAAAGAGAATGGAGTGTCTTAACACTAGGTTTTCTGGTTCCCTCTGTCTACCCTGCTATATGCGGGATACAGCGTGAAGTAAAAAAAAAAAAAAAACAAAACAAGATTAAATAAATATACAGTGAATAGATCAAAACAAAATTTAAAACAATTTTTTTACTATTAGCATAATAACTTACTATACGTAAAAGAAAACATTAATATTAATCTAAAAAGTACTATATTTTGGCAAAGCACAGGTTACTTTGTATTAGCTTGATCGTATCTCTTCAAAAAGCTCAAACCTTGAAAGCCTTAAATCACGGGCAATCTATCTGAGCACCGGGTACTATAAAAATAATAATTCGTCTCAGTCAGTGACAGAGTCTATGGTTTAAGCGGAAGCGATAATATTTTTATTATACTTAAAAAAAAAAACAAATTCACACTATAATATCCAGAAAGTCAGAGAGAATCTAGTGTCAACACACTCTGTTCGCTACTTTTCCTCTGAATTTGAGACCTTGCATGTGAAGTGGCGGAACTCACCGCCGCACTTTGTCTTATTATATTTTAAAAGCAATTGCCCCAATTGCACTTTTAATTTGTCTGTTTCATATATTTCATGCTTATATTTAGAATTTATTTAATTTAGTTCAAATGATTGTGTATTACATGAAAAATGATTAGTCGTATAATAATATTTTTTTAAAACATAAGATGAACCTGAAAAGTCAATGGAAATAAATGAAAAAAAAAACACAAGAGAAATGAAGTGACATTTCATTTCGTCTTTTTTAAGCAATATGCAACATAACCTTCTAAATAGACAGAAGTTTATAAAAACTATAATTATACACATAATAAACCTTGCACATCAACTCTTATACAAAGACGTTACTTTTTTAATCAGATAAAAATAAAATATTACTAAATTAATTATTATATACCGCCTATACTTTATACCACACTACAAAACGCGTTCGTGATCCCTGGACCAACCGCGTGGCGTCCTAATATCCCTTAGAGAGCAACCGCTTGGTTTTCATAAAACAGAATCTTATCCTAAATTATACGTAAAGGTAAAGTGTTTGAAGATTGCATTTTAAGTGAACGGATTTGGATGCAGGTTTAGATGAGAATTTCTTGTCTAGTTTAAGGAAACTTTGATGTTTAAAAAAAATTGTATACAAAATTCTTTCATTTACACCATCACAAATTATGTGATTTGTAATATCATTTGTTTATAGAGAACATAGAATAATATATTGGCAATATGTAAATTAATATAACTTTATGGCATTGTAGATAGACTAGTTTAAAGTACTCTTAAAGAGGATACACAACCATCAAGCACTATTAGACCCCTCATAACTTTTCATGATATCAATAATCTTAAAATATTGTTCAACTTAAATATATTTATCATATCTATTCGCAAAGCAATAAAACTATTAAGTACCAATGGCACTTTAATTAAGTAATCAACTTTAGTTCTTACGCTGAACATATTATTTCATTTTTACTACCAATTTGATCCAAGTTTATGTCATCAAGAGCATCAATTTGCCATATTTTATGTCCCAATCCTTTAATTTACGAGAAAATTGAACAAGAGTATCAAAATAAAGTTAGCAGTTTCCAAAAACAATCAAACATAATACTAGTAATTACAAAACTTGACCTCGAAAAAATACCGGTTTGGACGAGCCAGCGATTAAGTGATCTCCCGTTGTTACACCGATTTCGAGTTAATTTCTTCATTTTGTTGGCTCCTCAGAATTCTTCCTTTTGCCCGATCTTAACATTCTGTTCAAAAGTTGAACAATTTTTCTAATGGACTTTCAGAAAGCTCGTGTCGCAATCAAAATGCTTTCTTTTGTAATGATGGTCGCCTTTAATACCAGTTTGTTTTGTTCACGGCAAATATCTGTGGAGCTCTTGGAAATTCACATTGTTAGAAGTTATAAAATGTTGTTTTTGTATTGATGTATGAAAAGTATTTTATATTAAATTTTATAATTGTTACATTTGTACTCTGTCGTCAATTCGAAACACAATATTATCCACTAAAAAATTCGGATAGATTCATTGAGTTTTACTTGACACCAGATCATTTAGATCATCATTTACAGATAATTTAGATAAAAGCAGCTTCACGTCCTATCCCGCTATAGTAGTCAGAGAGAACCTTGTGACACTCCGTTCGCCATTTTCCACCAGAATTCGAGACGTTGCATGCTTAATGGCGGAACTTAACGCCAAACTTTGTCTTCGTATCACGTAGAACAAAACACAAATAAAGAGAATAACAACAAAAATGTCATATTTGCATCAAAATCGCTATTGTGTGATTCAAAAGTCAAAGTACTTTCCAAATCGAACTCAATTGTAGTCAGTTTTCGCTATGTCAGAAAATACTTACAAAATATACAGCGACAAGAGTAAATAAATGAAATCTAATATTAGAAAAGTGTGATGTGCAAGACAATGGAGTTACGAAAGCTATTTCGTCACTATTTGACGTATATTATTTTCGTCTTCAAAGAAAAATAGTTTTGTATTGAAGAGGAAAATCGCTTACAGAAATAAATATATATTGGCATAATTAAGTATGTACAGTGTTATTGTTAAAATGTTCATAAGATCTATCGTATCTAGAGAATAAGAGAGAAAAGAATGATAAATCACTCCAATCTCGCTAATGAGATTAAGAAAAATCTCCCTTATGAATATGAATAAAACAAGATTTTTAACCAGTTTCTATTTCATTCAATCAAATTCATTTTAAGTGCGCCAGAGAATTATATTTTATAAATTGAGCTTTGTGGTCAATTCATCAAGTTTTAATTAAAATGGAACTAAATTTAAGACGCCTAATGAAATTCAGTATCACTATCACCTTAAATAATGTGATCATTTTCGCCAATTATATAAGAGATACGAAAAAGAAAAACAAAAACAAAAGGGAAAAATAAATACATCTTTGAATTTTACCTCAATTTAAAAGAACCCGCGACCCCACAAATGTCACGAATACGTAACATTAATCTTAAAGCTTCGACCTTGTCACTCCAAGGGTTCGTCTCCATGACAGGACGGATTCCGAGCATCGACGCGACGCGATGTCGTGATCGAGATGTCAATGTGACGTTTTTATCTACACTCGTGTACAGTTTTTTAACGTTTCCCAATGTCTATTTACATTTCTGTTTCACGATTATATTGTTTTAAGTCGCTTTTCATGGCGCAGAGGCACAAGCGTGCGACTGTAAACGCAACAGGTTGTGGGTTCGATTCCCACTCTATGAAATGTAAAATTTAGTATTTTCATTTCTTGGATTTGGTAACAAGGCAAAGCGCGTCGTTGAGTTCCGCCACTCAACACGCAATGCCTCAATTTGGCGGAAATGTTGAAAGAGAATGGAGTGTCTCAACACTAGGTACTCTGGTTCCCTCTGCCTACCCCGCTATATGCGGGATACAGCGTGAAGTTAAAAAAAAAAGAGTTCATTTTGTTGGTAGAATTCATTATATGCTATCCAAGGATTTAATTTTGAGACTAATTAATTTACTAGTTTCTTCAGTCTGCCACTACAGACCTCCGAATCAAGATTTCGTTCATCCTTATTTGGCTGAAAACTTAATTTTTACTAAGTAAATTCAGTATCAACGATTAATATTTATCTTTTAAACGCAAAGTTAATGAAAAAGGTTTCTAAATATTTTGTCGATAAACAAATGAAATTGTGCTGCTCCTTGTGGTTGTTAATTACATAGCTTAACCACAAGGTTATAAGGGCTGTGAAATTGATATTTGCTAATCAAATATAAAAAAATAATTAACTACAGGACATTATTATTAGCTGAAGAAAAGAAAACGATAAACGCCTGTCGTGGCGCAGAGGCACAAGGGTGCGACTGCAAAACGACAGGTTGCGGGTTCGATTCCCACTCCAGGAAATGAAATATTTTTATTTCTGGGATTGGTAACAAGGCAAAGGACGGCGTTGAGTTTTGCCACCTCAACACGCAATGCCTTAATCTGGCGAAAAGTAGCGAACGGATTTGTTGAAAGAGAACAGAGTGTCTTAACACTAGGTTCTCAGGTTCCCTCTGCCTACCCTGCTATATGCGGGATACAGCGTGAAGCTAAAAAAAAAAAAAAAGAAAAGAACTAAATCGTAGGAACAGTGGCCATAAAATCATAAAGCATTATGAAATTTAAAATTTCATTCTAGAACAATAAAGTACTTTACAAAGCAGGAAAAGACAGATGCACTAAAACAATAAGCAAACAGAGAATGCAATAACGAAAATATTAAGTAAAACACACAAATAGCGGTAAGGCACGGATTCAGATTTCACATTATGATGATTCTTGACATTTGAAAGCTGAATATTTAAAATTTTGGTCCCAAGACATTATGGATCATAGGATTGGAAGGCTTAAGTTCAAAATGGTTCAAATTTTGATCTTTCTTAGTTAAAGTATGAACCTAACGTCAAATCGTAAGGTCAAGAGTTTCAACGTTATACATGTTGGATATTCATTTAAATATATTTAACAAGCATGAAATGAAAGATATTTAGTTTTCTAATATGTACTTGTAGGAACATAATGTTATAATTAGTTACTTCGTTTTAGAGACATTGATTTGTTAGTGTTGGTATGTTGTGAGATGGTTTTTCTGTTTTTAAATTTTGTAATTTGAAGTAAACTTTATTATTTGTATTTAGTTTTTATATTTATTTCATTATGAAATATACTTCAAATAGTTGTCTTCGAAAAAAATTGGAAAAATTTGGTGAAGTTACTGACCGTAATAGTTATATCTTGGTATATGAAACTCCTCACTTGTGCTTAACATATTTTTGTTTCCAAATCGGACTGGCTTAGCGGTAATTGATCAAAACCACGATGTATTTAAAAATAAAGTAGAGGACCTATTAAATTATCCTTTGATACACGTTATCTAGTGATACGTCAGGAAATTCAGTAACTGAAAATTCAGTAACTATTGTAAAAAAAGCAACTTCACCCTTTATGCCCCATAACTAGTAGTAAGAGCTAGTGACAAGACTCTCCATTCCCCACTAGCTACCAGAATTCGAGCATTCAAGTAAGAGTATCATATCATTTTTGGTTTCAAAATCATTACTTTGGCAATTAAATGATTTAGTATTGTTTTGGGTTTCTGCCTATCGCTATATATGTGAGATCTGAAATATTTATAAGGACATTGACAATAATATGACATCTGCAAAATCTCAATAAGGAAAATTCATGTAGAAAATAAGCCACTTTAAGATTTAAAATCTAACAAAATGCCTCTAGAGGAAAGCGAAGTTCAAGCGTATTGAAGTACTGAATATGAATAGATTTAGATTGTTCTAACGTATAATAAGATATTTCCCAAAGGTGATACCATAATACTTATAAATCGATTCTGGACTTAAAACTACTCTCTAGATGGTGCATAGTGGCACAGATCATCCAACTGTGAGCACGATTGGTTGTCGGTTCGATTCCCACTAGCGATATTGAAATTAGACAGACATATTTAGAGCGTTATGCTCTAGGTGCTAAGGTTTTATTTTGAAGAATACATAAAAGTTTACAAAATATAATTATATGAAGATACTGATATAATATTGTAATAGCGTAATTGTTGTTGTGTAATTTTTCATTCACGTTTTTAAAATATTTTTAACTGCAATGGCCATTTGTTATTAATCTCAAATTGCAGCACGCACTATTAGATATCTTGTAGCTCGCAGTCAATGGGTTAACACGCAATATCTCACGTTCGGCTAACGGAGTGTCTTAACACTATGTACTCTCTGACTACTGAATATGCAGGATAAAGCGTGAAGTGAAGTTATTCCTCCTATTTTTTTTTAATGTCACGCTGTATCCAGCATATAGCAGGGTAGGCAGAGGGAACCTGAAACCTAGTGTTAAGACACTCCGTTCTCTTTCAACAAATCCGTTCCCCACTTTCCGCCACATTGAGGCATTGCGTGTTGAGTGGCGGAACTGAACACGCTTTGCCTTGTTACCAAACCCAGAAAATGAAAATACTTCATTTCCTGGAGTGGGAATCAAACCCACAACCTGTCGCTTTACAGTCGCACACTTGTGCTTCTGCGCCACGACAGGCGTTAAGTTAGTTAGTTATTTCTTTCTTAAACATTATTTGTAAATCGTATATAAAATAGATGAATCAACTGTATTGAGTAAGGTCGGATTTGTGATCCGTTCCTTAGCTTTGTTCCTATGTTATAAATATGGTGGCAGGTCGTAAACGTCGGATCTATCGGCATTACTCACTTTGTTTATACCTTACTGGATTACAGTGATTGATTGGAGTTGATACAAATAAAAATACTTGTCCTAATGCTTCCTTTCTGTGATATTGTATGAGGTTTGGTTCCTTTTATTTATTTTCACTTTTTTCTGGTGCATTTGGTGATAAATCACTCTGCCTACTTTCTGGTTATTAAGAGATATTGCACGTTTAATTTTTTTTAACGCCTGTCGTGGCGCAGAGGCACAAGCGTGCGACTGTTCAGGTTGTGGGTTCGATTTCCACTTCAGGAAATGTAAAATTTAGTATTTTTATTTCTTGGGTTTGGTAACAAGGCAAAGCGCGGCGTTGAGTTTCGCCACTCAACACGCAATGCCTCAATTCGGTGGAAAGTGGGGAACGGAATTGTTGAAAGAGAATGGAGTATCTTAACACTAGGTTCTCTGGTTCCCTCTGCCTACCTTGCTATATGCGGGTTACAGCGTGAAGTTAAAAAAAAAAGGTTTTTTTTATAGTAATCAGCGTTATGCAGTTGAATGGCAATAAATAATATTTTTAGATAGATACTACAAATATATTATTGAGAGTCGTACATTATTCCGTTCATTGATAAATTTGTTTTAAGTTCACTATTATGCTTTTTATTATAGAAAGAAGCTTCTGAGTCAATAAATTATAAATTTTATGTTATTTTCTATAAGCTATACTACGAAACAGTTTTTTTTTTTTTTTTTTTAGTAGTTCTATTTAAGTATGCTGCAAATGTAACAAATAATAAATAAAAAAAAAGAAACAAAAGGCACGGGCAAGTGGTAGCTCGTGGATGTAATTTAATTCATATAAAACAAAAACAATTTTATTTGTATTTCTTCCGTAGTTTTTGTGAGAAAGAGTAACAAACATCCATCTATTCTCACAAACTTTCACATTTATAATATTAGTGTGATTTCATACTCATAACAATCAAGTACAATCAAATATGATTCATACGTTATTATCAAAAACCATATAAGCATTTTAAAAGAATATTACATTTAGAATCAAAGCAGTTAATAGCCAAGCGCCTAGTTACATCATCATTGTATACAAAAATGAACTCTATCCCATAAGAAATAAAGTCAAATATCACATAAAAATGACAATTAAACAGTCGGCATTTACACTAAAAAGTTCCCTTCGCTTGGTTAATTAAGACATGGATTATCAAACGTTTTTTGGGCAGTAAATAAAGTCGTTATCTCAACACACGTTATAGTATAGGCGTCTCCACAACACTATGTTATCTTAAAACCGCATTTCTTTTGATCCATCCAAACCCATTTACGTAATGTCCATATGATACTAATGCACTGTCAATTTTTAGAATTCCCTATGAACTATATGGGAATATTTCTTGTAATTAGCCGACATGAGTTTCTGTTATTCTACTGTAGACTAGACTTTAGAAAAAAATCTATTTTTTTAGCTTCACGCTGTATCCCGCATATAGCAGGGTAGGCAGAGGGATCCTGAGAATCTAGTGTTAAGATACTCTGTTCCCCACTTTCTGCCGAATTAGAGGCATTGCAGGCTGAGTGGCGGAACTCAACGCCGCACTTTAATTGTTACCAAGCCCTGGAAATGAAAATAATAAACTTTTACATTTCCTGGAGTGGGAATTGAACCCACAACCTGTCGCATTTAGAGTCGCACGCTTGTGCCTCTGCGCCACGACAGACGTTAGATAGGTCGTTCTCTTTTATTTATTAATCAATCTCTATTCACTTCAGTAAATATATTTGCCATAATTGTGAAAGATTTCAATAGTTCAATTGCAATTCTCCGATCTTGTATAACAAAGCGCGGCGTTGAGTTCCGTCACTAAGTGTGCAATATTTCGGCCTTGAGCGAAAAGTGAAGAACACAGTGTCTTAAATCTACATTTTTTCTGGCTACGAGCTATCCAGACAATCCCATAATTTTTTTTGTAAAAAAACATTCATACATAGCTTCACGCTGTGTCCTGCATATAGCAGGGTAGGCAGAGGGAACCTAGTGTTAAGACACTCCGTTCCCCACTTTCCGCCAAATTGGGGCATTGCATGCTGAGTGGCGGAACTCAACGCCACGCTTTGCCTTGTTACCAAACCCAGGAAATGAAAATACTAAGCTTTTACATTTCCTGGAGTGGGAATCGAACCCACAACCTGTTGCGTTTAGAGTATACTAAATACGATAGCCAAAAATCAGACAGAACCCATCATAAACTTAACCTCATCAACCTTACCCACTGTTTCCATGTTCCAACGATAAGCTACATAGAAGAGTAAATTTACCATTAAGTGATCTAATATTTAATGTGTATATTTGAATTTTTGACACTGATACTTTTGTTCTTTACAGGTAAGTACATGATTGAGATCGGATTGCTACTGAGTGGGTGTTCAAATGAAGACGTTAAGGTAACATTTTAAGTGGCACTTAAAATAGTTCCAACATGTTCCTATAGTCAGTATGATATGGTGAAATTTGTGTAATAAGTTCGATTCTTGGTTAGTGTAAGTTTTAATTTTTTTCCTTCCACGCAGTATCCCGCATATAGCAGGGTAGGCAGAGGGAACCCGAGAACCTAGTGTTAAGACACTCTGTTCTCTTTTAACAAATCCATTCCCCACTTTCCACCAGATCGAGGCATTGCGTGTTGAGTGACGGAACTCAACGCCGCACTTTGCCTTGTTACCAAACCTAGAAAATGAAAATACTTCATTTCCTGGAGTGGGAATCGAACCCACAACCTATCGCTTTACAGTCGCACGCTTGTGCCTCTGCGCTACGACAGGCGTAACTTCTTCTTTTCTTAAAATCGGTTAAAAACGAGTTAAATTTAACTCTCCTTTGCTACTATCTAACACAGCAATTTGTATCTTCATTCCATCCCTAATTTAAGTAAAACCTCGAAAATATAATTCACGTCAGAACTTTTTGTGAACTGTGGGACAGATTCGGTTTTAAACTTTTATAGAAACAAGGATCAAGATTTATTGTTTAACTTTAAATAAGCATAAAGTTAGTGGTAATTAGTTGGTTATTTACTGCCTTGGTTGATATCGTCTTAATGTAAAACTTTATGGGATATCTAAAAACAAGATGCCTGTCATGGCGCAGAGACAGAAATGTGTACGCGACAAGTTGTGGGTTCGATTTCTATTCCAGGAAATGAAAGAATTAGATATTTATAATAATTAGTATTAGTATTTTCATTTCATTGCTTTTTTAAGAAGGCAAAGCGCGGCGTTTAGTTCTGTCGTTCAGGACGCAATGCCTCAATTCGGTGGGAAGTGGGGAACGGGAAACTTAGGAGAACGGAGTGTCTTGACACTAGGTGGTCAGGTTCCCTCTGCCTATCCCACTATGCGGAATACCGTGTGAACCGGCTTAATAAATGAGAGAGAGTTGCGTAGATCTCGGATACTAAATATGTCTAGATGAGCAAAAAAGCGAAAGATGACGAAAGACAGAAAAGATATTAATGTACGAGTTATTTTTTTTTGTACAATTCTTACACACACGTAAGAAAAAATAGTTAAAGAAAAAAACAATGTTTACCAAACAGGAACCTAGTATCGAGATACTCCATTTTTCACCCACCCAAAATCGAAAAAAAATCTAAATATAATCCCTCGAACGGAAATCGAACTCACTACTAACCCATTACGCAACGATAGCCTCAATTATTTACAATAACACCTAAAATGGCTTCCGTGGTGAATATAAAAACATCGGTTTTACGTAAAGACGACTAACGATACAGTCAATATTGACCGTTCAGAGCATTATCTGAGGAAGCGGCGTTTCTTTGATGAGTACGAGTATGTCGCCACCTTGCTTGTTTGCTTAGTAAAGCTTTGGTTATAGTGGAGGAGAGAGAATATTCTCTATGTTTTCATATTTTTGAACTAAAATAAACTGAATTTGTGGTATCTCAGAGGTATGGGTTTATATGTATCAAAATTATAAACCGTATCCAGTTAAACTTTTAAGAGATTTTTTGTTTTTAAAGCTATAATAAGCTTAAAATATGAATCCTTAGAAGCACCATACATTTTTTAGAGGTACCGTAATTTAATCTTCAATTACATATATCACCTGTCGTAGCACAACTCGTGGGTGCGACTGTAAACGCGACAGGTTGTGGGTTCGATCCCCACTCCAGGAAATTTTTAATTTCCTGGGTTTGGTAACAAGACCAAGCGTGGCGTTGAGTTCCGTCACTCAGCACGCAATGCCTGAACTTCCTTGGGAACGAAGTGTCTTAACACTAGGTTCCTTTCGCCTACCCTGCTATATACGGGATATAGCGTGAAGCTACGTATGTATGTTTTCATATTTTTTTATTATAGCTACTAGTTATCTACATTCTTCCATTTTTCACGTTATCAACATTATCTATATACAGAAAAAGGTGTTTTTAAGCATAACTCAAAATAAAATTTCGTGTATCAGTCTAACATATTTATATTACCACAATTGTAACATTTATAAATTATAAAAAAAAATAATGAAATTCTTTCCTTTTTTAAGAAATTCTCTGAAGTTTAATTTTTTTTTTTTTATTTAACTATTTTTGTTATTATTTATTTAACTATTTTTTTTTTATTTAACTATGTTTGTATGTGTTATAATCTCTAGTAACGAAATCTCCCAAAGAAGCTTTAGGTCGAAAAGAAATTATAAATATAAAATATTATATCTAGCTTATAGCTTTATCTAGCTCCAAAAACTCCATGGACGACTACCCTAACAGTATATTTGTTTGTTCATATTAATGTTGGCGGTGTTTCGAGGCGCGGTGCTCTTTGTAATTACGAGTGGGGATCATATTTCTGGTCAATCCCGATTCCCGACTTTTAGGAACAGTCAATATTTGCAAATGACCAAACAGTAGGGGCGTGTTAGTCAATTTATTAAATGGCTGCCTACTTTACTGTTTATTTATATTTTTAACCGATTTCAAAAACAGAAGGTTCTCTATACGACTTTTTTTATGAGTATAGTTTTTTCTGGGTGAGACAATTTTGATGACTCTTTTTTTATGTGATAGCTAGAGCTTCTAATGTCTTTCCATGAATTAAATTAAGCTCCGATGAAAAGTTTTTGAGTTATTTGTAATTTTTAGTACATTTTACTTAAAATCGGCTTTCTTTCCTTTCGTTAAACTTTTTTTTTTTACTTCACGCTGTAACCCCCATATAGCAGGGTAAGCAGAGGGAACCAGAGAACTGTGTTATGAGACTCCATCCTCTTTCAACAATTCCGTTCCCCACTTTCCGCCGAATTGAGGCATTGCGTGTTGCGTGGCGGAACTCAACGCCGCGCTTTGCCTTGTTACCAAACTCAAGAAATGAAAATACTAAATTTTACATTTCCTTTTCGTTAAAATCTTTTTTATTATTTAATTATTATTTTTTTTTTATTTGACATACTCCATGTCAGTATAGTGGTTAGAAATTAAGATTCATAAGAGGTTTTTGGATTCAAATTGCGTGTATGTAGGTTTTATACATAATATCTCCTTAGAAAAAATAGTATTGGTACTTTTTTCTGAATATTGTATTACTTACATTCAGGTTCTTCCAAAAAAGCTTTTTCCCCTTGAAAATATCTTCTTCTACAATTAAAACTAATATTTATATATGTCAAAACAACCATCAAAACTGGCGTTTGCTCATAAAAATCGGTTCTATCATCACATTTGTTACCAATTAAGGCATTGAAATACACACTGAGAATCGTTCGAGTCGGATGTCTGTCTGTCTGTAATTAATAACTCCAGAACGGCCCTCTTTCAACACATGTGCGGGTAGGGTTACTGATTTATTAAATTATTATGCAGTTTAAAATTTAAATGTTGTGAGATACCTTTAGGTTGAGATAAAACGGCGTTGAGTTCCGCCACTAAATGCGCAATTTAAATTCAGGTAGGAAGTAGAGAACGGAGTGTCTTGACACTAGGCTTCTACCTATTTGGGAAAGGAAAAGTAAGGAGCTAAAAATCTCTGGGTTACAGTCCCATATATTTTACAATTATCTCAAATTCGAGTATATACCTTTTATATTATTGTTTTTAGCTTCATGCTGTATCCCGCACATAGCAGGGTAGACAGAGGGAATCTAAGAACCTAGTGTTAGGATACTCCTATCTCTTAAGATTTCTGTTTCCCATTCTCCGTCAAATATATTAAATATTTTAAATATACAGTATTTGAAGCTTCGCCACTCGTGATTTAAGATCAAATTTCATCAAGCAATGAAGCTTGATAAGAGCATTTACCTTAATTAGCTAGAAAATGGAGAAGTGATAAGAATCGTTCGGTCGAGTCTAAATTTATATATAAAAAACAGCTTCACCCTTTATCACGCATAGCCATAGCATATGACTACCCAGAGAGAACCTAGTGTCAAGACACTCCGACGGATATTAAATGATTTTCTTAAGCCCAAGTGCGTAAATTCACACACTAAAGAAATTAAATCATTTTTACTATCTACGCAATAATGATACACGCAGTGAGCTTCAAACAACCACTTTTTGTAACCAGTCTTGAATTGATTGCAACTACAACCATGAGAACTGTTGTAGTAAATTCTAGATTTTAATGAAATACAGCTGTTTTTTATATTATTTATAACATTTTACCTTTTTTTTTCCTTGTTTGTGCCGTTAATTTATGTAATGAAAACAATCTGATAGTAAATCTCTTTTGAAAATATATAGCACTAGCTATAACCCGCGACTTCACTCGCGTGGCCAATGGAAATTAACAATAAGTTCATCATCTATGACATATAATTATTTCATACATATATTTTTGGTATCTTGAACCGTTTTCGCAGCGCACGGAAGCTCTCAAGGATGAATAATTTTTCCCGTTTTTCCACATTTTCCATTATTTCTTTGCTCTTAATAGTTGTAGCGTGATGTCATATAGCTTAAAGCCTTCCTCGATAAATGGTCTATTCAACACAAAAAGAATTTTCCAATTCGAACCAGTAGTTCCGGAGATTAACGTGTTCAAACAAATAAACAAACAAACTCTTCAGCTTTATATATTAGTATAGATTACATTCCCAAACTAGTGATCTATTCATTCTAGCTTTACGCTTTATCCTTAACGGGTTAGTCATTGAGAACGGAGCGCCAAATTCTACGGTCTCCTCATACTTCTCTCGCTTCGTCCACTGTCATTAACCTCTTCATAAATGTCCCCCGGGAGGGTTCTCCTGGTTTTTATAAGACCTTCCTCCATTATCATTAATGCTGTGTTCTCGATGGTTAGTATCGCACTAAGAATATATTTGATTAATTTTATTAGAAAATAATTGGGCATAGCAGCCCTTAAAATCAATAACAAAAATATGGAATCCGCCATTTTGTTGATTCGGCCATTTTGAATTGACAAAAATATTGAATATGCTATCTATAATTTTATTGTCATCAGAATTAAAAGTGTATATCAATTTTCAACACATTCAGATATTGAAGTGTAGGTCAAATTTAATATACAAAATTTGACCCACTCTTACACTAACTAACACGGCAAGTTAAATAAAATCATATATAATTAAAATTTTAGCAAAAAAGAAAGCAATTTCAAATCAAAAGCAATAAAAAGTTAAATTATAATGAATAACTCAAAAAGAACTCATCATATTTTAACTAAATTTAAATGGAACCACATGAAAAGCTAGCTATCATATAAAAAGAGAATCACCAAAATAGATTCACCCAGTAAAAAATATGCTGTGACATACATAAAAAAATATAGTCAAAATGAGAACCATATTTTTTGAAGTCGGTTAGAACTACTCTAAGACCTGTCCCCCTTTAATTTTTTTAAATTTTTTTTTTAACTTCACGCTGTATCCCGCATATAGCAGGGTAGGCAGAGGGAGCCAGAAAATCTAGTGCTAAGGCATTTATTCTCTTTCAACAATTCTGTTCCCCACTTTTACCCTTTAATTATTCAACCAATTAGAAACAGTCATTTTCCACTACATATTATACTTAATATTCATCATAAATCAGAATACAATTATATTTTACAAAGGAAACGATTATTCTCACAAGATTATAGAGATATGTCAGGAATTTTGCAACAATTACTTAGTTACTTAGGTAGAGCTTCTTAGCATCTGCTTTTTAGCTTTGGAAATAGGCATAAAATTATCATTTTATTAGTAGAGTTTTTTATAGTAATAACCGACTTTAAAAAAGGAGGAGGCTATCAATTTGAATGTATTTTTTAGTGTCTTCTTCTTCTTAGCATTTATCCCGGCTAGCCAGGGCCTGCCTTCCTACTTAACCTACTCCACTTTGCACGATCTTCTGCATCACGGGTGGTTAGTCCATTGGCTCTCATATCCTGCTTCACGACATCCAGCCATCGCTTCCTTGGGCGTCCCGGCGGTCTAACTCCAGGGACAGATATATCAAGGCATTTTCTTCCGACATAGTGTTCGGGACGGCGCGCAACGTGGCCGTACCATCTCAAGCGGCGCTCTTGGAGCTTATCCGCTACGTCACGGACCCGAAGACTACCTCGAATGAATGTGTTACGTATGCGGTCGGCCCGCGTAACGCCACACATCCATCTCAGCATCTTCATCTCCGTGACGCGAAGCTCCTGAGTGTGCCGAGACAGCGCCGGCCAACATTCGCTACCGTATAGAAGAACAGGTCGGATTATGCACTTGTATATCTGTAGTGTATTACTGCATAACTTTTTACTGGGTGAATCAATTTTGATGATGATTATTTTTTGTATGAGGGCACTTCTGATATGGTTCCATTTAAGTTTAGTAAAAATCTGATAACCAGTTTTTGAGTTATTCGTAATAATTGTGCTTTTCAGTTTTCTGTTTTAGTTAAAATCTAAATTATAAATCAAACTTGTTAATGCTATTTCGTGTTCATAAAAGTATCTACATATACTAAACTGGAGTTTCTTCTTACGCATTATATATATCTGTTCAATATGATAGTACTTTAAAATACAATAGTATGAGAAAAAATAGTGCCAATATGTTCTCTATCATCCATCCAAAATCGAGATATATAATCGAGAATTCGGCTGAAAGTGGGAAACGGAGTGTCTTAATACTAGGTTCTCTCTGCCCACCCTGCTATATGCGGGATACAGCGTGAAGCTATTTAGCTAATAGATCTCATACTCTGCTTTTTACCTTTTTCAGTATAATTAAAATATTTGATCGAATATTCAGATAGTATTTACACTAAGAAATGTAATTTTAATTAACCGTACAAAATGTAGTATTTCGTAATATTTCTGCCCTAATGAAAGCTAAAATAAACAATGGTGCAAGAAATATTGAATTTGTGTGGCGACGCGAAGACAATTTGAGCGGGCTGGATATTTTGTAATTTGCACTCTGGCCGGGCTAGTATAGCCATGGTTTATGATTTTGGAGGAAAGTTCTATTCATTTCAGACTCAGTTCTTACTGGGGAAATATTTTTGTTATTATTTCAGTTTCCTTCTAACGCCTATTATGGCGCTGAGGCATAAGCATGTGACTGTAAACACGACAGGTTGTGGGTTCGATTCCCACTCCAGGAAATGGAATTTTTCATTTCTTGGGTTTGGTAATAAGGCAAAGCGCGGCGTTGAGTTCCGCCACTCAGCACTCAATGCCTCAATTCGGCGGAAATAGGGGAACAAAGTGTCCTAACAGTAGGTTCCCTCTGCCTACCCTGCTATATGCGGGATACAGCGTGAAACTATGTATGTTTGTAGTTTCTTTCATTTAATATACAACTAAGTAAATTAACATTTTTATTTCAAAAAAAGGGGAATAAATAATATGCTAGATAACTAATGCGTTATTCATTTTTATTTTCCGAATTCAGCAAAGTTAAGTGAAGTGAATTTATTCACATTTATTTAAATATAATTATTGGACCATAGAAAATGGAAATATTGTTTGAGCTTAATCAAATAAGAAATAATATCTAAATTTGAATATTTTTTTTTTATATATGCAATATTTCATGTGGGCCTAACTACAAACGTGATGGTTGTGTTAGATCATCCTTTAAGGAAATGATTATATTTTTATTACTTTTATTTCGAATTTGGGACGTTTTAATGACAGCTTATTAAAACGCGGCGTTGGGTTCCGCCAATGAACACGTGCTGTTTCGCTCTACGATCTTTGTCATAAAAGGCTTACATAGCGGCTGTTTAAATATTTCATGGTAAACCTACTTTGCTTAATTTCACGTCGACTGCAAATGTAACACGCGCTTATTAGCCGCACAAATTAATTTTAATTACTACGGAAAGAAACAAGTAATTACCAAGTTCTTTTGCAAATAACATACTTATAAATATATTTTATATCATTATAATTCATATTTTATGATTAATCCAAGATAAAGGAATAATTGTATCGAAAAATTGTTTTTAGGGAACGTCATATTTTGATTAAAATAACTGGTGTGATGGTTCTGAGTTCGATTTTTTCTAAAAGAAAAACCAATATTTTTTTCATATATCGTTTTATTTGTCTGTGAGCCCTACTTTAAGTGTAAGTGAAATTTGTGACTTCAAATTCTACTCAATAGTTTTTCTAAAGAGGTCTATGATAGTGAAATATGCCTTGGCAAATTAAAGTATACGCTATGTAAAGATTACAACTTTTATCTATTTTTGCCTCAAATACTACATTCAATTTAATTCTAACGCCTGTCGTGGCGCAGAGGCACAAGCGTACGACATAGAATGCGACAGGTTGTGGGTTCGATCCCCACTCCAGGAAATGTAAAATGTAGTATTTTCATTTCTTTGATTTCTTTGGTTTGGTAACAAGGCAAAACGCGGCTTTGAGTTCCGCCACTCAACATGCAATGCCTCAATTCGGCGGAAAGTGGGAAACGGAATTGTTGAAAGGGAATGGAGTGTCTTAACACTAGGTTCTTTGGTTCTTTCTGCCTACCCTGCTATATGCGGGATACAAAGTTAAAAACAAAATCTAATTCTATAAATCTTGAAGTCTATTCAAAAATGAAATAGAAAGTAACTATATATATCACTAAAATATTCTAGCGATTACTTCGACTTAAATACACTATCATACACCCATAAACGACAACTAGTAATAACAAAACACCATAAAACAAAGACAGATATCTCATCAACACGCCGGACAACAGCATTCTTTAGTGAGTCTCTGAACGAGTTCCAAGCAAAAAGTTCGCGATGGTATTCATAAAGCTTTTTCTAACTGCCATCGCCAATATATGAATGATTTATTTGTCGTGCCACTAAATGTAGTCAGTTTTCGTGGTTTTAATATATTTTCATCTTCATGAAATGGAATTTTTCATTTCCTGAGTTTGGTAACGAGGCAAAGCGCGGCGTTGAGTTCCGCCACTCAGCACGCAATGCCTCAGTTCGGCGGAAAGTGGGGAACGGAGTATCTTAACACTAGGTTACTGCCTACCCTGCTATATACGGGATACAGCGTGAAGCTATGTATGTATGTATGTTTATCTTTAAAATTTAATAATATTGTCCTATTTTGTCCTGTTTTATTCTGTCCTATCTTATCTTTATTTGTCCTGTTCTTATCTAAAAACTTATTTCTAGTGCATTCCTAGAAATAAGTTTTTAGATAAGAACATTTAAACTATTGCATGAAGCTAAATGTTTTCACTGCGTGACACGATTATTGCTTACTTGCACTATTAAATATATTTTTATATTAAAAAAAACAGTTCAACTATGTATAATGGAACGTTATTTTAATAACAATTTTAATATTTCTTCATTCGTATTCCATATTTATCAATAAGGCCATGATGTTTCAAGTATTGTTCAATAGTTGTGTGCAATACATTTAACCTCACTGCCATCTCTTGAATAGTATGATGATATTCTTTTATAAGCAGTTGATAATGAAATTGCAATCATACGAACAAGTATTAAAATTAAATGAGATAGTAAAATCCAATTTTTTTTTTAATTTTTTTTTTCAACTTCACGCTGTATCCCACATGTAGCAGGGTAGGCAGAGGGAACCAGAGAACCTAGTGTTAAGACACGTCATTCTTTTTCAACAATTCCGTTATCCACTTTCCGCCGAATTGAGGCATTGCGTGTTGAGTGGCGGAACTCAACACCGCGCTTTGTCTTGTTACCAAACCCAAGAATGGAAAATACTAAATTTTACATTTCCTGGAGTGGGAATCGAACCCACAACCTGTCGTGTTTACATTCGTACGCTTGTGCCTCTGCGCCACGACAGGCGTTTTTTAAACATATGTATCAATTAATTGTACAAATAATCATTTCTCTTAGTGCACGAAGAAGTATCAACTAATATTATATAATAAGGGAGAAAAACTCATATATGAAAGGAGAGCGGTATTTAAAAGGGCCCCTTGAACTTACACTTGAAACGCGACGAGCATACATATGGTGAATCCATGGAATGCTAAACAGTTTCACTCTTTATAATCTTAAAAAAAAAAATTTAAAAAAAATCAGCATTTTCTCATTGTACTAAATATACAAAGACTAGTTTAAGATTTAATTATGCTGTCTTATAAATTACAAATTGTCTTTTAAGCATTTATTGAGGGTATACAGAAAGAGCATAGAGCCAAAACACTACGTTTTCCAATGTGAGTTGATACCCAATGCTGCCGTCAAAACTTGAGACATTCCATGTTAAGTTGTGAAACTCAAAGCCGCGTTACCAGACCCAAAAAGTATAAATCATTTAAATATAATTATAAATATATCCCATAGATGGGAATCGAACCCACAACCAATCGCGTTTACATTCAGACTTCTAAAAAGAGTATTTTCCGTTAAAAAGCCAATATTGAATCAAAATGTACCGTTTTGTTACCAGTACAGTACAGTACTATATATCGCGTGCTTTTGATACCGCAGTCCACAGACAGACGCCACAGCTTTTTTTCCAACTTCAATAAGATAGAATCTCATTCATATAATTGAAAAGCTATTAGATACACAGTTATTATGTTTTTCTCACACTCTTTCCCAAGAAACGTATGGGAATTTTCTAATTGGATGCTTTTGTCCCTTTAATAATGGTTATGTTGAAGATATTTGATAAATATAACAAAGATATTTTATTTATCTTTTGACAATCGAATACTGGTGGTTTATGATTAGTGTAATTTTCTTAGATTTGCAGTTTTTGTAATGGTTTTAATATTTTAAATGGGTCTTATAAAGTATGTGTATATTTTGGTTTTTTCCCGTCATTTCAGGGTAGTTAGAGAGAATCTAGTGTTATGACACTCCGCTCTCCGTTAAGATGCGGCCTATGAATAGATAACGATTGAATGTTTGAAAAGATAATTTTTGAAGTCATTTATATTAGGTTAAGCATGAGTCATGTTATATATTTATAACTCTCTATTTATAACATTGCTTATATTAAACATATTCAATGAATCGTACATATCGACATACTCGTATGGATAGTTAAATCAAAGAAAAAAATATTGCAGGTTCACGTTTATACCCGGAAGGCCTAAAAGCCAAAAAGAACCTAGTGTCAAGACACTCTGTTTTTCCATTTTAATTCGAGAAATTGCTTATTAAATGGTGAAACTTAACGCCGCACTTCACCTTACCACAGCTGGGAAATTAATATAAATATAAAATTAAAATTTTTCGAATGGAAATCGAACCTACTACCACCGACCGTGCTGTCTCGCTACAGTAAAAGAAATATTAATATTAATAAACAATTTAAACATTCACACTGAACCTGTAAGCCAAGTTCTAAAAACGTCAAGACGTTTTCTAATTATTATTCCTAACATCATAATCGTGAGCAATCATCGTGTACTGACCAGTATAACATGGCACCTTAGAGACCTAACATGCTTACATGAACTAAGAACGCTAAGTATCTTGTTATTTGGTCGCTGATTATAATGTAACTTCAACTTGCTGGAACCACCCGCTGAGCTCTATGTGAGGTGTACAGTCCATCCATAATGTTTTAAATATATGTATTGGATTTAAATATTTAATTTTTTATTGTTAGGTTGTAAATGAAGTCAAGTTATTGATGAGAAATTTGGAGAATATTGTATTTATGATGAGTTTTAAAAAAAAATAGATAGAAATTTTTTTTATTATACTAAAAAATTGCGATCTAGAGACAAAATATTTGATTTTATGTTTATTTTGGTAAGTTTTTTTTTACTTTTTTTAGCTTTACGCTGTATCCCTCATATAGCAGGATAGGCAGAGGAAACCTGAGAACCAAGTGTTAAGACACTCCGTTCCCCACTTTCTACTGAATTGAGGCATTATTTAATAAATTAAAACCATAATATAGTACTATCTATCTATAAAGACTTCTCATGCAATGTTTATTAAATACACAAAAAATAGCTAAATGAAATAAATTACAATTTATATCCAAGAAATAAAAAAATCCATTATCTACTTTAAAATTAGGCAAACTTGCTATTATAAAACCAATACACCTACATGTAATTTTCAAAAACCCACGTAAATATTTCGAAAAAATTAAAAGAGTGTTAAAATTCTATTTTTTTTTTAATAATAATTTTGATAAGAAATTATAACATTGGCTTAAACCATGTACGTTTTATTAACATGTTAGCACCATTAATTGTACCTATATCAAATAGCAAAGTATAAAAATCGAACCCACAATATCTAACAGCCTCTAACAACTACACCAATGGGTAGATAATTCCAATATATCTATCAAGGTTAATAACTTATGTCGATAAATCGACGGTCAGATGTAACGTTAGTTGTAAATTGTACACCACAAGCAGTTTCATTACATCGTTTATCATTCATATTACAATATTTATTCATATTTTTATTTTCCAAAGAGATTGTCTTACTGTTAATATATTTGAGGACGTGATGCAATTCGTATAGAGAAATAATGAAAATGTACTAAAAATAGTCAAGTTCGATGCATGTTTTTCTCCATTTCAATTATTGATCTTAAAAAAATATAATAATTTTAAAGAATATATGTTTGCGTTATAAATTAATTTAATTTAATTTTCTTATAAAACCGGACACATATCATGTGTTTGCTTTGAGACGGTTATGTATCATTGAATGAGTTTTGTGTTTGTGATATTAATTTACTGAAGCAAATCTTATTTAAGTAAATAAATAAACGAAAGATAGAAATAGGGGCTAAGTTTATTTAGTATAGTAGAATTAATTATAAAAACTGGACTTATTAGATAGACAGAGACTAAGTACCATGAGGCTTTTGTGAGAGCCCTACAAATTGTAAGTCTAGTTTAAAGTAATGTACATACATACATAGCTTCACGCTGTATCCCGCATATAGCAGGGTAGTCAGAGGGAACCTAGTGTTAAGACACTCCGTCCTCACTTTCCGCCGAATTGAGGCATTGCGTGCTGAGTGGCGGAACTCAAGCCGCGCTTTGCCTTGTTACCAAACCCAGGAAATGAAAAACTCCATTTCCTGGAGTGGGAATCGAACCCACATTCGCGTTTACAGTCGCACGCTTGTGCCTCTGCGCCATGACAGGCGTTAAGTTAAGTAATGTAAATATAAAAAATACATGAAAAAATCATTTACAAAAAGCGAAGTTCATAGTAGAGTATATTCATTTTATTTTCTGTGAACAACAGATCATCTATCATCATGAACTTGGCTGTCACTCTCCTGCGCTTACATTCCTATTAAATTACTTATACACACTTTTATTATAAATAACTATATTTCACTTGAAACTTCATACGTTTTTGTAATCTGAGTACTATTTATGTTTCTACAATCAAAAATCTTATCAGATTAAAGGTTTTATTTTTTTTAAAGTTTACTTTTTGCATCACGTTTCTTTACCCATAACAGTGAGTTAGAGAGAACCTGGTGTCTCCATTATCTAGTTTCCGTCCTAATTCAAGATATTGCACGTTGAGTGGCGGAGCTTAACACCGCGCATTATCTTAATATAGGGAAGCCGTTTTTTGTAGGTAAATCGTTATAGGATGTCAAGGTATTTCGTAATTTCACTATACAATTTTGGTGATGACATGTTTTTTAGGTCTATAAGATGTCAGAACTTGTTTTTTGCAATTTTATGCCCAATATTTTACAAGCCGATGGGAATCGAATTGTATGAACGCCTCGCTACTGAATGTAAAACCATGGTAAGGTGTATAATATTTATTTTGAATAATGCACTCTGCACTCCTTCACTATATAAAGTATGTGCCAAATTGCATGTACCTCCGTCCGCGTAATTTTCGTAAAAAGAGGTACAACGTTTTTATGTTTTACAATGTTTGTTTTTTTAAAAAACGTTAATTTTTATATGATTTTTATATAGATATTTACCTCAACGGGAACCAACCGAACCTTTCTAGCTTTCTAGCTCTACATAAGCCAATTTATATAATAATTAATATTAAGACAAGACGAGATATAATCTAGCTATTGAATATACGGTTATGAGTGATCGTTATTATCACATACCATAACATTGATTGGACACTAACGTCTTTACTACTATGGGATATGATTATGTTTTAGTCACATACTTGATACAGTTAGATCATTACCCTTATATATTATAGTTATAACTATAAAGATAATTTTGTAATAATTAAGATTTTCTGAAACACCCGTCGTGGCGCAGAGGCACAAGCGTGCGACTGTAAACGCGAATGGTTGTGGGTTCGATTCCCACTCCAGGAAATGGAATTTTTCATTTCCTGGGTCTGGTAACAAAGCAAAGCGCGGCTTAAAGTTTCGCCACACAACACGCAATGCCTCAATTTGGCGGAAAGTGGGGAACGGAAATGTCGAAAGGGAATGGAGTGTCATAACACTAGGTTTTCTGGTTCCCTCTGCCTACCCCGCTGTATGCGGGATACAGTGTGAAGTTAAAAAAAAAAAAAGTTAAAAAATTTCTGCTAAGTTTCTAGCTGGCTATTCTTAGCCAATCTACCGTCCAAGCCAGTAACTTTCTGTAATACTAATAATACAGACATCTTCATGTTAATTGACGATTCCACAATGTTTGTTATAGCCTATTTGAATAATTTTTTTTTTTTTATACCACGACGGTGGCAACAAGGCACACGGCCCACCTGATGGTAAGTGGTTACCGTGGCCTATGGACGCTTGCAACACCAGGGGCATCACTTACGCGTTGCTGACCAATAAATAATATACCGATAAATAATATTTTGATTAATTCTTGACTCTACTCTACTTTCCCCTCAATTTGTAGTCATTTTGAATAAAGGACAGAACTCAACGGCGCGTTTTGCCTTGCCATAGCTAAGCTAAGACCGGGAATTGAATCCACCACCAATCATACGCTGTTCCACGCTACGATGGCCTCAATAAATGTATATAGGTACATATTTTTCATATATTCACATAATTCATGTCATTTAATACTGGACGGGGTACATAGCTGGGATAATATGCAAATGAGACTGGGTGAGATCCAACTCTCGGTCTGAGCTGAAGCTAGTGACGTAGAAAATTGTGTTTGCTATTTGATCTTGCCAAAACCTCGCCTTGTATATTGTGAATGCTTATATATTTATGTTTATTTAAATTTATCTTTACTAATATTATATATATGAATGTAAGTTTGCTTGTTACGCCAAAGGGCTCGACCGATTATGATAAAACTTTGTACACATATTCTTAGAGGTATTAAATAGGATATTAGATAATTTTTATTAAAAAATACATTTAAAAAATATTGATTCTGTGCAATTAAAATATAATGAATCTGTGAGAATTGAATCCATGACCATTCATGCCAACTACTATAAGAAAGACGATTATTTTAGTAAAAAATAAAAGTTTCACACTTAACTCATATACCAGGTAGTCAAAAAGAATCTCGTATAAAGTCATTCCTCTTTCCGCTATCCGAGCATATTCTAGACATTGTAAATGGCGGAACTCAACACAGCGCTTCTTATTATAAAAAAATAGTTAAATAATATAAATATAATAATTACATTGAGTGGGAATCGAACCCACAACCTATCGCGCTTACATTCAGAGGCTGTCCCACTGCGCCATGAGGGTCTCTAAGATTATATTATTATTTCCAAAATGATTTTAAAAGTCGTGGTCCTGTCGTGGCGCAGAGGCACAAGCGTGCGACTGTAAGCGCGTCAGGTTGTGGGTTCGATTCCCACTCCAGGAAATGTAAAATTTTGTATTTCCATTTCTTGGGTTTGGTAAAAAGGCAAAGCGCGGCGCTGAGTTCCGCTACTCAACACACAATGCCAATTTGGCGGAAAGTAGAGAATGGAAATGTTGAAAGAGAATGGAGTGTCTTAACACTAGGTTCTCTGATTCCCTCTGCCTATCCCGCTGTATGCGGGATACAGCGTGAAGTTGATGTCTAAAATAAATTCTAATAATGCTTATATATACTTATATATGGAAAACTAATATGGCCATTCAATTTTTAATAGGAATTTTATGAAAATAAGCTTTAAGTATACAAGATTTACTATTTAAATATCGTTAAGCGTTGATGGAAACGTGGGTATTTAATACCTGCTTAATAATTTATTATGATTAGAGAAATATTTTAAAATTTAAAGCCAGTATAGTGCTTAAGATCTGCCTGAGTGAACATTATGGTTGTGGGTTGGAATACCAATGGAAATAACGAATTTTCACTTTTTAATACTTCACGTTAAATAATCTAGAAAGTAAAATTATTACGAATAACTCAAAAACTTCTCGTCAGATCTCAACTTAATTTAAATGGGACCACTTCAGAAGCACTAAAAACCGCCTTAAAAAAGGTCGTCAGCAAAATTCGATTGTGAAATGGTTAAATAACTTAACATCCTATGCTGGCTTTAATAAATATATACCGGCTACCCTAAATATGCCGGCTTCCCTAAATAAACATCGGCTTCCCTAAATCTACCGGCTTACATTTTTAAAATTTTCACCCCAAGCCACTGCTGGCCATAGGAAAATGATATTTGGCAATGATCGTTAAGCATTTTATGCACTAAGGGAGCATATCTTCGAATTTCAAGGATCGGGATTTTAGAATTTTTATAATCCACGCAAAAAAAGTTACGGAATACAGCTAGTTTAAATTATAAAGTTAAATAAATACAGAAATGGTCCGCCATTCGATGAGCAAAACAATGGCCTTGTCTGCCTTTTAGCAAAATTGTATTATTTTGCATTAATTTTTGACAAAATCCTTTAGAGCTTATTAAGAATTTAGTAGGGGATTGCTACTTGCATTCATTAGGTAACTTCTTTGTATATAAACAATATAAATATATATTTCCTAGCGTTTTGGGTATTATATGTTAATACAAGAAGGTAACATTTTCGACCCTTTTTATGAAAACTATGCAATTCGAGGTATACTCGTATAAAAGTTAGCTAACTTTCTTAGCAATACATTGGAAACACATAAAGTTAATAAAATAAATACAGCACACTATAAGCTAAGCTAAGTACACTAGGGCAACGAATATTTTACGCGTAAAGCCTCCATTACTCATCACATACAACAAAATCCGCAAAAACATCACAATTTTAATTAAACGTCAGTAATCTTGATAAAGTCAGGACAAATGGCGTATAATTTGTGCAAATCATACAAAAAAGGCAATGGAGCTACCAATATTAATATATCCAAGTTAAAACCGTCAGCGTAACGTCATTTCACTGGTATATGAGGCGTTAACGATTTAGATCTTTCAAATTACACGCCATTAATTGAGACGTCAAGTTTGCGGATGGTGGAAAAAAAAGGATAGACGTCTACATACTAATTTAGATATAAAGCGGACGGGGCCGACAAATTGTGAGGCATTTGGTTCGTGGAATTAAGACATCAGTCGGCGATGCGGCTTTGTTGGAATATTTTTAGTTTTCATTTTCGTCCGGACATGGTCAGAGTTCGTTGGTTAGGTTTTTCGTTGTTAAATAGTTTGGATGGATTGAGAAATATTTTAGGAACACGCTGTAGTTTCTGCTTGATTAATTTGTGTTGTTTTTAGAAAACCTTGTATTGCCTATATTGGCAAGAGAGGTAGGAGAAGACCTCGGTTGATCTTTGAAAATACAGAATCAGTGATCCTGGGTGAAGATCACGTAAAAAGCATTAGGACCTCCTGGAGGGCATGTATGAGGTTAACTGACTGTGAGGTATGCAGGGAAAGTAGCGCTTAGCGTTCCATTCTCTCTCTCATTACCCCGATAGGTATAAAGCGTGAAGCTAAGTCTCTGGCCTACTATGATACTCTCTATTATCTAATATTTAAAATTATATTAATTTCCGCAAATTGATTGATAAAATTAAACATGGCATTGAGTTTCGCCACTCAACACACAATGTCTGGATTTGGAATGAAAAGCAAAGAACGGTGTGTCTTGACACCAAACTCTCTGTCAATCATGCTATATGGAGGAATCGTAAGCTAAAAACTAGTATTGAAGCACAATTTTCCATTCTCATCATCTACTATAGCAAAAAGCATATATTTATATGTAAATTTGATCAAAATATAAAATATTAAAACGTTATAATCCGTTATAAATGTTAGTAAAGCCATAAATATATATAGAAAAGCCCACACACATAATTTATTGATCGCAATCATTCTATGTTATTTTCTGATTGTATGGAAACAGGTTTTCAATGTCGTCTGAACTAAGGTTAATTGATTCGATGATATATAGATTTTGAAACAACATATATTTTTTAATTTGGATCTTTCCCATGAAGTTAGTTTCAACGCGGCGTTGAGTTCCGCCACTTAGTATATAAGTTTCAGGAAAGCAGCGAAACAGAGTGAATTTAATATCTAATTTACTCAAACTTTTGTACCGTAATTTAAGATTTTAACGAAAAAGGAAAATCAACTTCAAATAAAATGCAGTAAAAAGTAAAATTATTGCGAATAACTCAAAAATTACTCATTAGATCTTAACAAAATTTGAATGAGACCACATCAGAAACACTAGCTATCATATAAAAAAAGAATCATCAAAATCGATTCACCCAGTACAAAGTTATATGATAACACACAAAAAAATACAATCGTATTGACAACCTCTTTTTCGGTAAAAAAAAGCGCTCTAGACACCAAAGAAATTAACTTAACTACCAAAATAAATTCCTTTCCTCAGCTACCGTTCTCAAATAATAAATATTAATCACTCACTAAGTCATATTTAAATGCTTGCTACTGTTAGAAAATTACTAATGCCCAACCGAATATTATTCTTATACCTTCATTATCATATAGTGTCCTGTCTTGGCACAAAAGCACAAGCGTGCGACTGTAAACGTGACAGGTTGTGGGTTCGATTCAGACTCCAGGAAATGAAAATAATAAATAATATTTAGGATTTTCATTTCCTCGCTCTGGTGACAAGGCAAAGCGCGGCGTTGAGTTCCACCACTCAACACTCAATGCCTCAATTCAGCGGAATGTGGGGATCAGATATATTAAAAGAGAACGGAGTGTCTTAACACTAGGTTATCTGGTACTCTCTGCCTATATGTGTGTGTGGGATACAGCGTGAAGCTAAAAAAATACTAAGTCATATTTAAATACTAGCTACTGTTACAAAATTATTAATGCCCAAATGAATTTTATTCATATGCCTTCATTATCATATACTGGGTCAACGAGTTCCCTTTATTTTGAGACGCATTGTCAAGCGTTGTTACTTGCTAGTAATATATTTAATTCTGTACCAGTTTTTATAACTGGCTAATAAGCGGCTAATAAGCATATTAATGCAAACATTAATATGCTTATTAACATTATTATTAGAGCCTATTGCACAGTGGAACAGCGGCTGACTGTAAATGCGATTGTGTTCGATTCCCACTTGGGGAATGATTATATTTGCTTAAATAAAATAGATTTATTTTAATTTCCTCCTTTGGTAAGACTTCGTCTTCCACACATGTATTGGGTGATAAGTGGTGGAACTCAACCCCACCCATTACCTTGTTACCAGAGCGAGGAAATGGAAATACTAAATATTAATAATTATAAATATTGGTAGAATCGAACCCACAGCCTGTGTCGTTTACAGTCACTAGCTCTCACTCTGCGCCACGAGAGGTTTCAATGTTTTTTCATTACATTTTCCTAGAATCTACTCATATTCCGATAAAATCAGTACTTATTTATTTAGTAGTTACCTTACAACATATAAAAACAAGGTAAAATTCCCCAAATTTGTAATTGATTGAGATAAAAAAACACAAATTAGGTTTATAGAGACACATGAAGCCACCAAATTAAGTCGCGTTTCTAACATACAAATAGAGGCAATCAAGATTGTGGCAAGAGAAATGGTTAAGTAATTATTAAAACGAGATTATTATCGAAAACGTTATATCTTGTCAGGTCAAAACATGTTATTTAGATTAATAATGAAGCATTAACGCTTCCAACATTAATTGCTTGGCACTATTATGATGAATTGTTAGATTTTGAGTTCACTTTGTAAAGGATCACCTTAAAAATGCTGGTAAAAGAATCTTTTTACCACGGTTACATCATTAGGGCAGTAATTTCTTAACACTCTTTAGTACTGGAAATTTAACTAACGAGGAGTCTGTAGTTATAATAGTTTTGAATATAAAAGCTAATTTGTTTTTGACTGACTTCAAAAATGAAGGTTCTGAATGGAACTGTTTTTTTAATGGGTTACCGCATAACTTTTTACTGGGTGGACTAATTTTGGTGATTCTTTTCTTATGTGATAGCTTATGATGTGGTCATAATTTTTTTTTATTTTTCAAATTCATTTATTTTTTTAAATCAGACACGTAGTTTTTGAGTTATTCGTAATAATTATACTTTTTAGAGTATTTTATATAAAGTAGTTTTTCTTTTCGTTAAGATCTTATTTATAATATAAAAGTTTGAGTGAATATATTCAATACCCAATTAAATATTTGTTAATTGACTATACAATCATATTATTCGATTTTTTTTCTTTCTCTTATATATCAGGGTTTCTATATAGGAGAGGAGCTAGTGTCAAGACAATCCGTTCTCGACTTTCCGCCTTAATAAGTAAAAATTAACGTTATAACTCAAAAAAAAAATCAGATTTCAAGTAAATTGAAATAAGACTACAGCAGAAACACTAGCTATCACATAAAAATCATCAAAATCGGTTCACCCAATAACAACATATACGGGAACAGACAAAAAAAACAATCGAATTGATAACCTTTTTTGAATTTGGTTAACAAGTAATCCCTAACAATACCAATCCGATCGTTCCCAGATTACGCTAACCATTCTTTCTTTGCTAACAAGTTTAAAAATACAGTACATTTTAATTAACTGTATGTCATTATTTCACGAGATAGTCACGTATCCATGACCCCGTCAACGGTATACAGAGAAAATATTATAATTCTAACATTAATGTATTAACATGCCCCTTAGTATAAATAAAATTACTGGCCATTTTGTTTAAGCCCGTCTCAACTGGACGCACGTCAGTGGCTTTCGTAATTATGATGTTAACTTGCGCTGTGTTGCCAGATGCATTGAAAATAAAATTGGTATTTTTAAATGTTATTATTTTTAAGACTTTTTTTAAATAATTATTTAAATAATGTGTTAAATATGGTATACTATTTATTTTAATAACATAAAAATAACAAAAAATTGTAATAATGAGAAGAAACTCTTTAAGAATCCATGGATTCACTATGCCTTGGGTATGGGTGGGTGCCTTTCGTGTTGCAGAGAGAGGATTTTGGAGAGAGCCTGAAAGTTTTAAGGGGGCCCTTTAAAATACTTATTAAGAACATTACTAAGTAGGTATTTATATGTATTCGCGTGTTACCTTTAGCGGTATATGAATAGATAATAAACAAACAAATATTAAACGAAAGTATTTTTTAGTATTTGCAAAAACATTTTTTAAAACCACACGTTTTGAATACTTTGCAATAGTCAATCAGTAGTGATCAAAAAATCAAAGATGTCATAATATAGAGCCATTTTTTTTTTTTTACAGTCTTGCATTAAACGAATGTTAGTGATTTTGAAATTAATTTTAATTTAATTAGTTAGTTCTTTTTTTTTGTTATTTAGCTGTTTTTTTAATTAATCATTTTTTTTACTATTAATGTCTTTATAAAAATAGAAGTTAGATATTTGTTAATATCATGTTACCCTGTAATTGAAAACGTATAAATAAATGTAGTTATTCAAATATTTTGTCTAAGAATGTATTTATAGTATGTACAGTTGGCTTCTCCATTCATTCCCACCAATCACATAATGTCTTCAAACAGACAAGATTTCGAGTGAGAAGCAAAGAACGGAGTTGATATTAGGTTCTTTTTCCCTATACAGGAAAAAGTAGGTAAAATGAAATTTAAAATTTAGAATCAAAAGCACTTCATTTTCCAGTTCCCCAGTTACTTAATTATTTAAGCTATGCACAGTATCCTACACATAGTAGGATTCACAGAGGAAACCTGAGGACCTAGCGCTACAACACTCCGTTCTATTAAAATATTCCTTCCCCATTTTACGCCAAAATGAGGCATTGCGTGCTGAGTAGCGCAACTCAACGCCGCACTTCGCTTTGTTAGCTGAACGAGTATTTGTATAATTAATTGTAAATTATTAATAAAACATAACACCTGTATCTGGCAACACCACAGTTTCGTACCTAGTGGGCTCACGCATGTCGGCGTTTTTGATATCGTACGCTAGAGTTTGTCTAATAATAATTACTATATATAATACTTAACCGCGGGCGTTCCCTCCCAACTGCTAAGTTTTTATTGGCTTGTATCTTTCTTATGTGGGTTAAGATTGAGTTTTAAATATATATGGTTATAGCAATCGTGGTTAGCAGTGGTTGTCAGTTCAATTTTCGTTGAAGGGTTTTGAGGGGAAGGAGAGTGGAGAAAGTATATTAAGTTAGAGGGACGATACTCATATCTATGAATAATTTAAATAGAATGTTTTCATTTAAAATATTTTTATTTTAGTGGGGAATGGAAAGAGAACGGAGTGTCTTACCACTAGGTTCTCCCAGCTATATGCGGGCGTGCGTATACAGCGTGAAGCTAAAAAAAATATTTTCCCCGAATTGGGATTCAGACCCAAAACCATCGCATTTAATGAAACGCTGTGCACTACGTTAGTCTTCAACATAAATCATAGAAACATTATAAAAAAGCATATATCAAGGATTAAGACCATCGTGGCGTCGTAGAACAGCTGAAAAACGCTATTGGTTATGAGTTCGATTCCCAATCGGGGAAGTGATTATTTTAAAAATATTTCGATTTCTCCGCTCTAGTAACCTTTAAGTAAGCAAAATGCGGCGTTAAATACCGCCACATAGCACGCAATATCTCATAAAAACGGCGAACGAAGTGTCTTAACACTATCTTCACTCTAATTATATATAAGTAAAACAAAATTAAGCACAGAAATAGTTCATAATAATTAACTGTTATAAAAGACAACCATAATTATTACAATAAAGTGATTAAAGCGAAATCAAAAAAAGGTTGTATGGAGGCACAAAAAAAGGAACAATAAGAAACGAGGCACCCGCATCTCAGGCCAAACAAAACAACTAATGATAACGACTGACGACTTAATCTCTTCTCTTGTGAATCTTGAACTCTAGAAATAAGATTTTTATAAATTATATTACATCGCGCAGAAGCACAAGCGTGCGATTGTAAGCGCGACAGGTTGTGGTTTCGATTCCCACTCCAGGAAATGTATAATTCTTGGGTTTGGTAACAAGGCAAAGCGTGGCTTTGAGTTCCGCCACTCAGCACGCAATGCCACAATTTGGCGGAAAGTGAAGAAAGGAGTGTCTTAACACTAGGTTGTCAAGTTCTCTCTGCCTACCCTGCTATTTACGGGATATAGCGTGAAGCTAAAGAAAGTATATATTACGTATTCAAGTAATGAATAAATATATTTTTGTATCTATGGAGAAATAGAGAGATTTTAACCAACTTCAAGAAAAGAAAGTTCCCAATTTGACTGTTTTTTATGTGAGTTAGTTACTTTGTAATTTTTTATTGGGTGAACTAATTCTGCTGCAATTTAAATTTAGTTAAGTTCCGTTTTTGAGTAATTCGTAATAATGTTACTTTTTAGTATACTTTTTTTTTTTTATGGATAACGGATGGCAAACGAGCAGAAGGACCACCTGATGGTAAGTGGATACCTTCGCCCATGAACATCTACAACACCAGAGATGTTGTAGATGCGTTGCCAACCTAGAGGATACAGATGGAAGAGGAGGACAATGTAGTATTCCGTTCTCGGAACCACCACATTTTGGGGAAAGGATGGGTGGGAATGGGAAAACCTGGCTTACATGCCATCGAACCGGAACACATCATAAGATATTTGGCGGTTCGTCTTTGACATGATAGTGGTCGCGAGCCAGACGGAGGACGAACCTCCTACCACCAAACAAAATTTGAAGTCCGATACTTATCGTTGTATGATTGCCAAATGACAAATCAATTTACTTGTAACCTGTGAGTTATTTTGATGTATGAGCTATATTATCGTAGAGCTTCATCTAGATCTGTTTAGTAATTTTTGCATGAAAGAATAACAAACGTTTATCCTTTACACTAATCATATCTATCAGTAGAATATGTGCATATATGCTTACTTAACTTTACGATTTATCCTTAGCGGGGTAGTGAAAGGGAACTGAGCTACGGTCCCTGCATACTTTTTAGCATTTTCTTTTTTCTTTCTAGAATATATAAAGTTTAAGTAATGTTAAGTGATGTACTTTTTTTTAATAAATACGGATATTTCACAGTGTATCATATTAAAAAAAACATCAAAATCAATTCGAACTCACTACCAATACGTTTATTCACTAAACCAGCAAAGACTGAACATTCCAAACCAAAATATTCGATAATTAAAGTATTTCTCAAGATTTAGTCCTTGAAATGAAACAAACAATGTTAATGGTACTTCAGATTATAAGAAACTTGACGTCTTCATAACAATCTGTACGCTTTACAAGAAAATGCAGACTAACGAAAGCAAACAAAGAAATTGTTAGCCAACAAAAGGCAAATACAAAGGGCATTTAGGTTGGACGATCCTGACAGTGCTACCCACGACGTCACGATTCTCGTAGGAAATTAAGATATACTACATGTATGAAGAAGAAAATACATTGAAAAGTGTAATCAACAGGAATAGTAACATATTGTAAACAGTCATATATTTAAAAAATACAGTCTAATTAAGAACTTCTCTTTTTTTAAATCGGTTTAAAATAAACTAAAATATACTTCCCTCTATCGCTTTTCATATAGGTAACTGAGGACATTTTTTTTTCTTTGTCCGTCTTTCTATTACTTATCTTTTATAGAAGAACTACTGACTTAATTATAGGTTATATACGTCGACGTCACGACTCTTAGAGGAAATTAAGATTTATTATATATTTAAAAAGTGCTAACAACAGGAATAACTCAAAAACTATCTAAGAAGTTATTATATAAAAAAAAAATCATCAAAAATGGTACACCCAGTACAATGTTATACACTAACTCATTTTAAAAATACAATCGAATTGAAAACTTCCTCCTTTTTTGAAATCGGTTAAAAATAAACTAAAAATACCTTTTTCTCTTTTCATACAGGTAACGGAGGCCATTTTTTTTTCTTATTCCATCAGAATTCGGGACATTGCATGTTAAGTGACGTAGCTCAACGCCGCGTTTTGTCTAGCCAGAGCGGAGAAATAACAATAATTTAAAAATAATCATTCACCCAAATGGGAACCGAAGCCACAACCAATCTTTACAGTCAGGATGTCATCCCACTGCGTCACATAACCTCCATATTCTGTCAATATAAATATAAGAAATGTTTTTTTATTGACTAACATTTTTTGTTCGCAAAAGAATAACATTTGAAATAGAAAAAACTTCGTGTAACGTTCGCAAAAACCGCCAACGCAAATTGATAAACCTTTCAATTTCGATGCAACGAAGTATTTTTTATAGTTAAAAGCTTTGAAAAAAAAGAAAAAAGAAGTTAAAGTTAACAAACGAATGCCAATTAACTTTTTCGGTCTTTTTTTTAATGAGAACAAAATTTATACCGTAAAAGCGTGTTGATTAAAACTATACTTTTTTAATATATTTATATATTTATTTTAGCTTCACGCAGTATCCCGCATATAGCAGGATAGGTAGAGGGAACCTGAGAGCCTAGTGTTAAGAAACTCCGTTCCCTACTTTCCACCGAATTCAGGCATTGCGTGCTGTGTGGCAAAACTCAACGCCGTTCTTTGCCTTGTTACCAAATCCAGGAACTAAAAACACTAAACTTTTGCATTTCCTGGAGTGGGAATCGAACCCACAATCTGTCGCGATTACAATCGCACACTTTTGCTTCTTCACCACGACAGGTGTATTTTTTTTACTACGTAAACCAATTTTGATGATTCTTATTTTATATACTTTTGATAGCTAGTGCTTCTGATGTGGTCGGATTTAAATTTAGTAAATAACTGAAGTACTCGTCAGTTTTTTGAGTTATTCGTAATAATGTTAATAGCATATTATTTGAAATCAGAAAGCGGGGAACGGAAATAAAAGAGAACGGAGTGTTTTAACACTAGGTTCTCAGGTTCCCTCTGCCTATATGCGGGATATAGCGTGAAGCTAAAACAATTGACATCGGTTTTTATTATGTTTAAATCTCAATTATAACTAAACTTTTACATTTACATTTGCCTGCTTTTGGTAACAAGGCAAAGCGCGGCGATGAGTTCCGCCGCTCAACACGCAATGCCTCAATTCGGCGGAAAGTGGGGAACGGAATTGTTAAAAGAGAACGGAGTGTCTTAACACTACTTACCCTGCTATATGCGGGATACAGCGTGAAGTTAAAAAAAAAAAATATCTTTTCGTTCAAAAATCATAACAATACTATATTTATTTATTACAAAACCGAAGCAACACGACTGTTGAGTTGTGCACCCCATTTTATTTTATATAGTTCTATTTCTTATTGTATTTTTTGTCCCCTACTTGTTGGTTTTGTAGGGAATGTTAAGAAATTGACGTCTTCATAGAGATTTGTCACGCTTTGCCTATTGGATGACTTTGCGATTTAGTTTCAATGGTATATTGTTTTTTTTGTTATGATTTTAAATGTATTTTAAAATAAAAGTCGGTAGCTGGTTTGATGATAAATTTAAATTTCTAAAGTGATTCTCTCACGAATATTTTACGCGTAAAATATTCGGTATCTTAGTAACATGTATGTTCACTTTGTACAAAAGTGGATGTGTAATATTAACTTTATTATTTTTAAGGACTTTTTTGTGTACATGAATTGGTATATTGCGTTTCTTCTGTATGTAAACTTAAACTATGCCAAATTTCATCGTTTATATATTATTTTTTCCTGGAGTGGGAATCGAACCCACAACCTGTCGCTTTACAGTTGCACACTTGTGCCTCTGCGCCACGACAGGCGTTCGATTCCCACTCCAGGAAATGAAGTATTTTCATTTGCTGGGTTTGGTAACAAGGCAAACCGCGGCGTTGAGCGCCACTCAACACACAATGCCTCAATCTGGCGGAAAGTGGGGAACGGATTTGTTGAAAGAGAACGGAGTGTCTTAACACTCCGCTTTATGCGGGATACAGCGTGAAGTTAAAAAAAATATATTATTTTTTAGAATTTGTATAAGTTTGTATAAAATGTAAGATTTTACAAGAGATGTCTAAATTACATTCAAATCATTACTTTTTTTTACCTTCACGCTGTATCCCGCACATAGCAGTACTAGAGAACCTAGTGTTAGCACACTCCGTTTTCTTTTAACATTTCCGTTCCCCACTTGCCAGTCACTAAGAAATCTATATAAAAAAGATATCAATAAACAATACATTGCTAATTTATCATAGTGTTGATGTAGAAAATACATTTACACGTTCTACGGGTACAGCAGTACATTTTACTACAACTGGAAACTACTTTAGAGGCTATAGCTTATCCCGAACAAGGCTTACACGGTCAATTTTATCTGACTTACTCTTGTTCACTATTTCATTTCTAACCAACTTCAAAGGAAATTGTATATAATGCCTTTCTAACCAGTTTTTTTTTAACTTCACGCTGTATCCCACATACTCGTATAGCAGGGTAGGTAGAGGGAACCTGAGAACTGTTTTGAATTCAGGCGAAAGGTAGAGAACGGAGAGTATTGGCACAAAATTTCCTACATACCCTGCCATGCGGGACATACGTACATAATATATATATATATATATATATATATATATATATATTTTTAGCTTCACACTGTATCCTACACATAGCAGGGTAGGCAAAGGGAACCAGAGAACTAAGTATTAAGACACTGCGGTCTCATAAGATTTCCTATCCCCACTTTACGCCGAATTGAAGCATTGAAGGCTGAGTGGCGGAACTCAACGCCGCGCTTTGCATTGTTACTAGAGCGAGACAACGAAAATCCTAAATATTATTTAATAATTTCATTTCCTAGAGCGAAAATCGAACCCACAACCCGTCGCGCTTACATTCGCGCTTATGCCCCTGCACCACGAAATGCCTTATATAATATATTATGAATAATTTTCAACACATCATGTTTATTAAGCCATACAAATTGTATCGGCAAGTGATTTTATAATTGCACCAGAAATACTCGTTTTTAGCGCAAACTGCATGCAAATTAATAGCAAAGCGGGATAATATTTGCTTAACCGCAATCCAAATTGTGGATAGAACGGATAGAACTCAATTATTTCTATATTATAGATACTGTTTATTATGTTATTATTATTATATACTAGCTGTTACCCGCGGCTTCGTGTGGTCAATGGTAGTCTTTATTCCATACTGTAGTGCGTATAGGCGCTTCGAAGGCTTTGAAATAGCTAGAGTTTTATTTTTCTTTGACAAATAACCACATGTCTGCCAAAATTTATATATTTATTTATTTAGTATAGGAAAACATACAGTTTTCTATATACAAAAATAAACCTTAACGTTAAACAACAAAAACATCGCCAATAAAGTTTTCACTACAATTTTAAAACAACTCAATAATATTCAAATAAAATTTTAAATTCAAAAACACATGAATATACATATACTTATATATACACACTCATATACTTAAAAAACATACCTGTACAGTTAAACATACTGAAATTACTGAATGCCTAAATACCTTTAAGAATATTTATACAAAGTTTGATGATAATCAGTTAAGTTGTTTTGGCGCAATTCCGTCTAATATCTCGTTTTTATTCTCAGTTTCTTAGATCTCATCTTAGATTCTTAGATCTTAAATTCCAAAGTTAAGACTTACCCACAAATAAACATAAATGCACGTTACTCGTCATTTACATTTTATACAATTATTACGAATAACTCAAAAACTACTTGTCTAATCTTAGCTAAATACAAATGGGACCACATCAGAAACATTAGCTATCATATAAAAGAAGAATCGTCAAAATTGGTACATTAAAAAATTACACAGTAACACAAATAAAAATATACATTCCATTTTAAAAACCTTTTTTTTTTTGAAGTCGGTTAAAAACGCTTAAAAGATCTTCAACTCAAAAGTTATTAAGACTTACCCATATTAATAACTCATATATAAACATAAAAGCAAAACGAAACTAAATAATTGGTCCCAACAATAGTTCGCAGGAAACATGTGCACGTTACTCGTCATTTATATCAATTACGAATAACTCAAAAACTACTTATCTAATCTTAGCTAAATATGCGACCACATCACAAACACTAGCTATCATGTAAAAAAAGAATCATCAGAATTGATTCATACATTAAAAAATTACGCAATGACACATAAAAAAATTGTCGAATTAAGATTATTTTTTATGCAGCTCTTATTGCCTTCTTTTTTGCAGTCGGTTAAAAATACTTAGAGGATCTTCAACTCAAAAGCTAAGACTTGCCCATATTAACCCCTTCAGACCTCATGTGCAGAATTATGCACTTGCCGAAAAATTCGGAAAATTTATTAATATGTATGATTTTTCACACATTTGTATTAATGTGTTTCTTACTAATAATTACTAAAAAACAATTTTATAAACGCCTGTCGTGGCGCAGAGGCACAAGCGTGCGACTGTAAACGCGACAGGTTGTGGGTTCGATTCCCACTTCAGGAAATGTAAAATTTAGTATTTTCATTTCTTGGGTTTGGTAACAAGGTAAAGCGCGGGGTTGAGTTCCGCCACTCAACACACAATGCCTCAATTCGGCGGAAAGTGGGGAATGGAATTGTTGAAAGAGAATGGAGTGTCTTAACATTTGGTTCTCTGGTTCCCTCTGCCTACCCTGCTATATGCGGGATACAGCGTGAAGTTAAAAAAAAAATAATAATTTTAGTATCCATTAACTATAATTTAGATCTGAAGGGGTTAATAACTCATAAATAAACATAAAAGCAAAACTAAACTAAATCATTGGTCCCAACAATAGTTCGCAGGAAACATGTGCACGTTACTCGTCATTTACATTTCGTAATCACGCGTGTAGTTGGTCGGGACACTGAGTAGTTGGTTGGTAGTAAAATAAAGAATATAACTCAAAAGATATATTTTGAAGGGTTTCTAATAAAAGAGTTTATTTAATGTTATTGTAAGCTATCATATCGTAGTAGAATAACATCTGAACGCTATGGTTATGGGTTCGATTCCAACTATGGGATGTGATTATCCTGATTATACTGGCTGATCGAATCCGCAACGAAGAGATACACAGATAGACAGGCGTTAGCAAGAATGTTATAATATTCGTAAAAATGAAGAAAAACGTGCTTAGGATGCTTGGGCACGTCGAGTGGATGAGTGCTGAATGAATTGTAAGAAAGATATATGAAATAAAGTTGAACGGCAAGAGTTGACTTTCGAGAACACAGTTTCAATGATACTAGAAGAAGGTCACGTAAAAAACACGAAGATACCCCGGATATATATATAGTTAATGACTGTGGACGAGGCAAAAAAATACGCAGGCGCTATAGCAAGTGGCGCTCCATTATTTCTGATTACCCAGCTTGGGATAAAATGTGAAGCTAAGTTATCCTGATCATCCCGACAACTAAATGTATTATCAATATGTAAAGCCTGTCGTGGCGCAGAGGCACAAACGTGCGACTGTAAACGCAACAGGCTGTGGGTTCGATTCCCACTCCGGGAAATGGAGTTTTTCATTTCCTGGGTTTGGTAACAACGCAAAGCGTGGCGTTGAATTGCGTCACTCAGCACGCAATGCCTCGACGGAAAATGGGGAACGGAGTGTCTTAATACTAGGTTCCCTGTACCTACCCTGCTATATGCGAGATACAGCGTGAAGCTATGTATTTATGTATGTATGTACAATATAGAATATTATTTAATAAACTATTTATGTAGTTTCATTTAATAAGCTTCACGTAAAAATATACACCATAGTATTACAGTAGCAAAATAACCAAAAATAAAGTGTCAAATTTCCACTATTTAATTCAAATTAAAGTCATAAATTTTTGAAATAAAAAAATCTTTTTCCACTTTATCATGTGTTAGTTTAATGGAAGCCATAAAATAATACTTTGGGCTGACTTTATGACCTGTGACGTATAATATATACTTTGTATTATAAATCACAATTAACTGTATGAAATGACTTAATTAATTTACCATTAGGGTATGGCGTGTTGGACGCCCACGCCTACCTATATTGCTTGTTACATTAGGCTTGTTCTAAATTTTAAATATTCTTAATACCTTGTCTGCCTATCGTGGCACAGAAGCACAAACGTGCGACTATAAACGCGATAGGTTGTGGGTTCGATTCCCACTCCAGGAAATGTAAAAGTTTAGTATTTTCGTTTCCTGGGTTTGGTAGCAAGGCCAAACGCGGCGTTGAGATCGCCACTCAGCACGCAATGCCTCAATTCGGCGGAAAGTGAGGAACGGAGTTTCTTAACAACAGGCTCCCTCTGTCTATCCTGCTATATGCGGGATACAGCGTGAAGCTATGTATGTATGTTTAGTATTGTACTTTATATTGGTGACGGAATTTAGTGGTTAGTCACTTAGTATTATGTTATATATTATATATACTTTTTGCGTTTTGAATGTTGACATTTAACACCTTACCAAGACTAGGTTAATAATAGAAAATATTGTCTATTAGCAGAAAGAATGATAGAAAAATGTCTATTACCCTGAATTGGATTTGAACCCACAAGAACTTTGAAACAAGTTCTAAATGTATAATAGCAGTACTTCCAATTCTATCGCTTTTTCTTTTGAGAAAATCTCAAAATTACAAAATTTTCAAATTTAATAAAAATGGGTATATATACTTATCCTTACACTATACCTAAATTACATATTATAATCTATGCTATTAGCCAAAATCGTAGCCTATCTGTCATTCTGATATATAACTTATATTACAGTAAAATTTCATATTAATCTGTTCAGTTCTCATAAACTGTCCTGATTGACATTTATTTTTTTATTTTTTTTTTTTTTTTATGGATAAAGGATGGCAAACGAGCAGAAGGACCACCTGATGGTAAGTGGTTACCTTCGCCCATGAACCTCTACAACACCAGAGATGTTGTATGCGTTGCCAACCTAGAGGATATAGATGGAAGGGGAGGACAATGTAGTAGTCCGCTATCGGAACCACCACATTTTGGGGAAAGGATAGGTGGGAGAGGGGAAAACCTGGCTTACATGCCATCGAACCGGAACACATCATAAGATATTTGGCGGTTCGTCTTTGACATGATAGTGGTCGCGAGCCAGACGGAGGACGAACCTCCTACCACCAAAGAATGACATTATAGCAATTTCACGCTTTATTCCGAATAACTGGATAGTCAGAGAGAACCTACCGTCAAGATACTCCTTTCGCCACTTTCCAGCTAAATTGGAAAATAATAATATTAGTACGACGTATATATTTTGTGCCTTGTAAAATTAAATCTAATAGATCCTAAAAATTATTAATCTCAAAATGCAAAGCATATACATATAAAATATTAATAATAACTTAACCCGCAACTTACCGTCCTAACTGAAATGTAGCACAACCAATAAACCAGCAACTAATATCTCGTTCAGAATTTGCATCTCAAACGGTATCCCGTAGGAACTGATAGCTAATACTGCAAGACAGAAATTTGCCTATATTAACGCGGTAATGGCTTGCTTTAAATTTTCGTCTACTATAAATAATTTATTGCGCTTTGCTAAGCGTGTCTATATCATATATTTTTACATAGATACATGGTGATACGTATTAAATTTTTTCTAAGCATCTTCCTCAATACTAATTTTTCATAATAACTGAAAATTTATTTCTGTCTACCTCACTATGAATAAAGTGTCTAGTTAAGTTTAAGTAAAAAATTGAAAATCTACAAAAATATTTTCTATTCAAATAGGCTATTACAGGCACTTACTTTCAATCCAATTCGATGCCAGGACTGATAGTCCTACCGGAAGCTACCACCGCTTGGAAGGCAGTTCTGCTGAGCAAAGCCGGCGAGAAGCTCAACAGCTGCGCTTTTATTATAATTCATCCTAATTTACACACTAAATCTTAGATAATATATGAGTAGCAGAATCTATATTAAATTCTAAAAATATAGATATTACAAATTAAGATTTTGACAAAAAAAACCGACTTCAAATCGACTCGTCAGATCTTGACGAATTTAAATAGGATTAGAGGTAACCAATTTCGAAGTCAGTTAGACTACAAGTAAGCGCTCACAGATATTGTTCAGAGCCACAATATGCTAAACACCTATCATATCCCATTACTTAGACTCCGAACATAATAAGCATGTATTGTATTACCTCTAGCTAATATTACTTAGTAAAGTCATTAGTACACAAATAGATATTATGTTCACATAAATTAACTTGACATATATCAATAATTTTTGCTCTTTATTATTTAAATTATGAAATTATCTAATTATAAAGAAGTATCATTCATATATACCATTATAATTTATTTTATTTTAATTTCTTCGCTCTGGTAACACAAACTGCGGTGTTTAGTTCCGCCACTTGACACGTAATGTCTCAAATTCAGACAGAAAGCGGCGAATGAAGTTCTCTCTAATTATGTTGCTGTGCGGGATAAAATGTGAAGCTGTCTTTTTTTTTTAATGTATTGAAATTAATCCAGAAACTAAAAGTAACATGCTTAAAATTTTACGGTATCCTAGTCGTTGTTGATAGATTTATGATATGACAAAAATGTACTGTATTTATTTGTATTACAAATACAGATATTCTCCCGCTAATTTAAAAAAATCTTAGAATTTTAATTTTCACATTTCATGATATCTGTATCCCGCATACAGCAGGGTAGACAGAGGGAACCTGATTACCTAGTGTTAAGACACTCTGTTCTCTTTCAACAATTCCATTCCTCACCTTTCGCCGGATTGAGGCATTGCGTGCTAAGTGCTCAACGCCGCGACTTGCCTTATTGATATTTATAATATCAATATAATATTAAATTCTATAAATAAGTACGGCGAGCCAAATTATTTAAAAATTTGAATTTTGGCTTGGCTAAAAAAGGTTGCCCGCCCCTGTAAACGTCAGATTCTATGAAATCTATATACGAATACCAAAATATACGCGATTAATTTTTAAAACGTTTGAAACAGTTTGATGTAAATCAAGTGACATTGTTGTAAAATCCCGATGCTAGAAATATTTATATTTTTTTTATCGTTCCCGGAATTTGGTTAGGCGTCAGTGTTATGACTAAAATTCCGATAAAAGTGAGCGAATAAAAAAGAAATGATTTGGTTAGAATTGTGTGCAGTTTTAAATTCCGTCATATCGTCATATTGTATAATAAATAAATAAACGGGGAACGGAATTGTTGAAAGAGAACGGAGTGTCTCAGCACTAGGTGCTCAGGCTCCCTCTGCCTACCCTGCTATATGCGGGATACAGCGTGAAGCTAAAAAAATAATTTAAAAAATATTTATTGACCATCAAAAAATAATAATATTACATTTATGGGCTTACTAACTAGACTAGCTTATATATATATATATATATGTATATATGTAATGTCTATAAAAAAATAAAAAGTGATGAACAGAGTGACATAGCTAAAAGGTTACATAATAATAATTTTCATATTAATATGTCAAATTTTATTGTTAAATAATTCAAATTTTAACAAAAAAAAATAAACCAAGTTTAAATAAAATGCACTAAAAAGTAGTTATTACGAATAACTCAAAAACTACTCTACCTTAACTAAATTTAAATAGAATTCTACTGTTTCTTATATCTATTACTGTGAATTGTACTGTAATATTGAGAAGTGTAGGGGAGTACTTAGACAATTTCTTGAAATTCCTCCAAAAATGTGAAACAAACGGGAACGCAGACACGAGACACAACTAGTATAACTTCTTTAAATCCACCAATTATATTCATTAAAATCGTCAGCTAACCGTTAACATTGGTACAAAAAGCAATGTTTTACCTATTAACAATTACGCCGGAAACTTCAAGTTTGATAGTCATCTATGGTTTTAATTATTCATCTATCTATGCCCCGCCCGACGTTGTTATTTGTGAGGAAACGTCCAATCGTATTAACTATAGTTGAATGAGGGAATTCAAGTCACTTTGTGTTAAAGTGATGTAAAGTGACACTTTGTGTTGATATTAATTAATGTATTATTTTAAATTATAATATTTTTTATTCTTTAAATACTCTCGTACGTAGTAACGCCTGTCGTGACGCAGGTTGTGGTTCAATTCCCATTCCAGAATATGGAATTTTTCATTTGCTGGGTTGAGTTTCGTTGAGTTTCGCAACTCAGCACGCAATGCCTCAATTCGGTGGAAAGTGGGGAAGGGAGTGTCTTAACACTAGGTTGCCTCTGCCTACCCTGCTATATGCGGGATATAGCGTGAAGCTGTCTTTATTCATGTATAGTATATATTTATTTATAAAATATGGTTGAAATAAACGTCACGGCAGTCCCGTTCGCCGCTTTCCGCTCGAATTCGATGTATTGCTTATAAAGTCACTCAACGCCGTGGTTTGTCTTGCCAAAGACAATTTTTAATTTTAACATATATGTGGCTTGATATATATATACAAATGTATGTATAATATATGTATATATAATATATGTATGTATAATATATGTATGTATATATGTAGATTTGAGGATTAGAAACTATTTTCACGATCCTCTATAGCAAGTGCTTCTTAATTACAACTAAGTAGAAGCGTTTCTAATATCTTCTTTCATCGAAAGCTAACTCTATGACGATCTACTCTAATAAGCCATTCATTTCTTTTAACTTCAACTTTGCTTCAGAATTGAGCTATTGCGTCAGTGGCGGAACTTAACACCGCATTTTGCTTTGTTATCAGAGCAAGGTAATATAAATACTGAATATTATTTAATATTTTCATTGGGAATCGAACCCGCAGCCTGTCGTTCACAGTCGCACGCTTGTACCTCGACTGGCCTAATAGGCCACTCATCGTTATATAATATAATACAATATAATTTACAGCTGCTCAAGCGGATGCCTTCTCACAAATTATGTTACAAAATAACACATTTCTTGCCGACACGACTGGCCATGGGGAGATTTGAAATTAACCATAATTGCTTAATTCTGAACAGAACTCATGTTTGTTCGTAAGGCTTTATGGGTGAAAGAGATGGTGATATGGTATACTGTAAATGTTGAAAATAGAGCCAAGCTATTATCAAATATGTGATAAATTTAAAAATATATGGAGTAGAAATGTATAGGTATTTTTCTTCTTCTTCTTTGTCAACCATTAATGACCCATTGTTGGGTATAGGTTTCCTCATTGTATTTCCAATCCTTTCGGTCGTATGCTCTTCTAATCCAAATTCTGCCCATCGCTATGACAAGATCGTCGCTACGTCGTATAGGATTATATCCATAGGTATTATATCTAAGTACAATTAGTTATTCGTTGAGTTCTATTTATAATTGATATTTTTTTGTTTGTTCATAAAAATGGTCAAACAAAAAAGGACTTTTATTGTGGGGTACCTATGTCCAAAAGAAGGCGTTGTACGGCTGAAGCAACTGATAAAAAATATTACGAAAATTAAAATTTTTTTTTGAGATTTCAGGAGTATTTTACTTGATGCCAGTATTATTATCATCCAAATGGAAGAACAAAAATGAATTATAAAGTTAAGATCGTGAAGTCTTTGTAGATATGCTAAAGGCAGACATAGAGAATCTAGGAATATATTTCCACTCAGTCAACTTACTGTTCATTTTCTGATCTTTATAACAATAAATAATTCAACTAAATCGTAAGACTTCGTATTTAAAAGATTTAAGTTAATATATATATATATATTTTAGTGATAATACCTTCTACAAACTTGGCTCTAACACTGCCGTGTCTAGTAATAGAGGAGCATTGACTACAAAAATTGGTGGTATAAAAAAAATTACGTGCGAAGGCAATCAAATTGGTGTGGTATTATTTATATCTATTTAATGATATTTTTTTCATAATAATCATACCGACAGACATAAACATATATATTTTAATTTAATTTAAAATAATGCGCTTATATAAATTCATATGTATAAAGATGTAGGTATTATTGAGTGATTATTAACCGACTTCAAAAAAAGAGCTGTCCACGAAATCAGGTAGTATTTTGGTGAAAAAGTGAAATAACTTCAGAGCTGTATCAACGTTTATTACTATAAGAATATAAAGAAGAAGTAAGAACCACTAGTATAGTGGGTATATAGAAAAATAGTGGGCGGTGGAACAAAAACTCTATAAGAGACATTGCAACTAAACATCATACACAATATTAACTTAGAAATAAAATGTATATTATTTCTAAACAGGAGCAATGTCTCAATTCGACTGTATTTTTTATATGTATTTACTTACCCCATAACTTTTTTATTTCGTAAAGCAATTTCGATGATTCTCTTATATGATTGCTGCTACTCCTCCGACCACGTTTAAATTTATTTGAGTTTTAAAAAGTAGTTTTTGAGTTATTCGTAATAATTATAGACACTTTTTAGTGAAGCTATAAGAAATCCCTATTTGATTCGAACACACGACCATTGACTACAGCATATAGTTGTCGGTTTCAAGCAGTCTTAACGTTCTTACATACAAACATACATAGCTTCACGCTGTATCCCTCATATAGCAGGGTAGGCAGAGGGAACCCAGTGTGAAGACACTCTGTTCCCACTTTCCGCCGAATTGAGGCATTACGTGCTTTAGCACGTAATGCCTCAATTCTGCCATTTATGGCGGAACTCAACGCCGCGCTTTGCCTTGCTACCAAATCCAGGAAATGAAAAATTCCATTTCATGGAGTGGGAATTGAACTCACAACCTGTCGCGTTTATAGTCGCACGCTTGTGCCTCTGTATCACGACAGACGTATACACATACACTTACTCGTATATCATAATGTTTTATTTATATGGAAATATATAAATAATGTAATGAAATATGAATTTACATAATAATTAATTGTTTCCTCTCATTACTTGCAGATGTCGTCGTGACCTGAATAATGACATTAAAAAGGTTGGTTATGTAATTTTTATTAGTATTCATAGTACTTTGTATTTTATATGCTTTAAGTGATTTAAGTTTAAGTGAGGGATTTAAGTGTTAAAACACTTTGTTATGTCGTTTCTTTACTTGTAGAAAACGGAGGGTATAGACACTATGTCGTCATATGTTGCTTTGGGAGGATAATCGTGAAGCTGTTTGCTTCTATTATATTTTTTCTTACCTACAAGAAGATTATGGCCATCGTGGCGCTGTGGGACAGTCTCGGAGTTTTTTTTATTAGTGAAAGGCTTACGTTTGACCACATCAAGCCTGATGTTAAGCGTTGATGTGGTCTACGATGACATAGGCTTGCCTAGAAACTAACCATTAACTCGGGTATTGAATATCCACAAATACAGACGCGGGCAATGAGTTCCATTCTCTTGCTGCTTGATTAAAAAGAGACTCATAACGTTTTGTCCGTACACTAGGAATTTCTACCGAGTACGGATGGCGTATAGCTGTTTTCCTAGAGTTGTTTATGGGTTTGATTTCCACTTTTTCTTTCTTTTCTTTCTTCACAATTTATTTAAACTAATTCAATATATCCACTCTGGTAAGACAAAGCACGCGGTTGAGTTCCGCTACTTAGCACGCAATCGAGTGTCTTGATGCTAGGTTCATTTTGACTACACTTCTGTGCGGGATAAAGCGTGAAACTGCTGTTTTTGCTTTTAATAAGAATTCTTTTTTCGTGTTTTTGCCAATTACTTTTAAAATTGCTAATTTACATTTGCAAATAGAAGAATTAGAATGAAGATAAATTCTACTTTATATATTAATTATATTTAAAATAAGTTTACTTTTATCGAGTTTTTGTAAGCATTATAACCACAAAAGGCAAACTGATTGAAATTTTAATCGATATCATTTTTTACCCAACTTCAAACAAAAGGAGGAGTTTCCAAGGTTCCCAATTTAATTGTATTTTTTTATACAATTTTTTTACTGGGTGAACAATTTTTGATGATGCTTTTTTTATATGATAGCTAAATTTTGATGTGGTTACATTTAAATTTATTTAAGATATGACCAGTAGTTTTTGAGTAATTCATAATAATTTGAGCTATGAAGGAAAGGCATAATATTTATTATAATATTTTGTGCCCCAATTTTTCTTTAACGTATTATGAACACATATTTTTATTTTTTTTTTTTTATAAAAAAAATATTAAAAAGATATCTTAAAAAAGCAAATTCTGTAAAAAAAAAACAATTATTAATAATATTATTAATAAATCAAAACATACATCCCATACTTTTAATGGGATAATAACTGAAAAAATATACCGATTGATTTTACCAGAGAAAGTCATAAAACATGTTTAATACTGTTCCAACTTTAGCGTGCAAGTAATAAATTTAAAAATTTAGTGTTGCCGTATCTTCAGTATTTATGGTCAAATTATTGATAGTAAAAAGTATATGACCAGGTAAAATATTATACGTAACCGTCTGTCCGTATAGCTCGTAAGAAATTTGTTTTATATCATAATTCCTAGCTTTTTTAAACATACATACATAGCTTCACGCTGTATCCTGCATATAGGAGGGTAGGCAGAGGGAACGTAGTGCTAAGACACTCCGTTCCCCACTTTCCGCCGAATTGAGGCATTGCGTGCTGAGTGGTGGAACTCAACGCCGCGCTTTGCCATGTTACCAAAGCCAGAAATGAAAAATTCCATATCAAGGAGTGGGAATCGAACCCACAACCTGTCGCGTTTTCCGCATAGAAATCAAGAAAGAATTTAGTGACCATCTATTTAGCCAGGCAAATATATAAATGAGCAAAGGAGCTTAATGCTTTATCCGACATAGAAAGGCCGTCAAAGTATATCTATCTCCGTTTTGTCGGTATTCCCCGAAATCCAGACATTGTTTGTTGATTGACGCGATTCCGTCTGAATTTGACATATTGAAGGTTAATTGACGCAACTCAACGCCGTATTCTATCGTACAAGAGCAGGCACACAGCGGCTATATCCCGCAAAGCATAGTAATCAGAGGGAACCAAATTTTCTCCTCTGGTGTTACACGGGGCCGTGGGCGGCGGGGATCACTTACCATCAGGTGACCCGAACGCTCGTTTGCCTTGTCCTTTTTTATAAAAAACAAAAATGTCAAAATACTTTACGCTCGAATTCGATTGCGTGTTCATTAACGGAACTAAACGCCGCGTTCTGTCTTACCAGACCAGGCAAATATAATAATTTATATACATATATTCAATCCACTAAGAATCGAACCTACAACCAATCGCATACAGTCAAACGCTACTTTACGCCAAAACGTTTCAAAAACAATACTTATAATATAAATTACAATTTACTTTGATAAATTAGCTAAACCTTGCGAACGATTAATTCAGTTTGTCATCTGTATTATAGAAGACAAGTGAATAAATATTTTGGGACTCAATCAAGATATTTCCGGTACATTTTAATTTATTACTGTTTGTTAACCGACTTCAAAAAAAGAGAGTTATCTATTTAATTGTATTTTTATGTGTTTTTGTCTTATAACTTTTTATTGGGTGAACTAATTTTGATGATCCCTTTTTTATATGATAGCTAGTGTTTATGGTGTGGTCCTGTTTAAATTTAGTTAAGATCTGGCAAGTAGTTTTTAGAGTAATTCTAGTAATAATTGTATTTCGGTTTTCTTTTTCTATCGAAATATTAACTTCCTTAGTATATTTTGAGTATTTCGTAGACTATTTAACCGATTAATAATGATAAAATTTCAAGTATGTTTATATTATAATTAAAAAAAACTTTATTTTTAGGACAAAAATCTAATATTTTTCATTAAGAACATCGACTCGTATCTCAAAAATATTATAAAGCAGGACTGCTATCCGATACTCTCAATGCAGTGGGCAAGAAACTTGGATCCCTTTTGCAAAATTACGCGGACGGAGGAGCATGAAACTTTTCTGGCACTCTTATAGTTTATATTTTATAGTTTATATTTTTGTTTGGTGGTAGGAGGTTCGTCCTCCGGTCTGGCTCACGACCACTATCATGTCAAAGACAGACCATAAATATCTTATGATGTGTTCCGGTTCGATGGCATGTGGCGGAGCTTGCCTCTTTCCACCTATCGCTTTCCCCCAAAATCTGGTAGTTCCGATGGCGGACTACTACATTACATCTCCCACTTCTATCTGTATCCTCTGGGTTGGCAACGCATCTAGAACATCTCTGGTGTTGTAGATGGTCATGAGCAAAGATAGCCCTTACCCCACCATCAGGTGAGATCACACTTTTGCTCGTTTTGCCATCCGTTATCATTAAAAAAAAAATATAGATAAAAAGAGTGCAGCATGCTATTTTTTTAATAAAGAGTATAAGCGTATATTATTAATAAACAAATGCTTCACACACTACCATGATTTGACATCCATGTTTATATAAAATTGACATATTATACGTCACTACGCAATGCGTTATTAACGCTTTTACGGGGATACTAGTAATGATAAAGGAATTTCAAATATGTTATATTATTATAAAAAAAAATTATATATATTTTTTAACTCCTGTCGTAGCTCAGAACTGGCAGTGGCGTATAACTGGAAATACGACCGGGTTGGGTTCGATTTCCACTCAGGAAATGGATTGTTTCATTTCCTGGGTTTGGTAACAAGAGGCAAAAGCGCGGCGTTGAGTTCACCACTTTCGGCACCTGCAATGCCTCAATTCGGCGAAAAGTGGGGAACAATTGGCTCTTATACTAGGGTTTCCCTCTGCCTTCCTGCTATATGCACGAGTTCAGCGTGAAGCTATGTACCATGTAACTTATATTATATTTTTTTCTGTCGAAAATCTAATATTTTCATTAAAACATCGACCCATATCTCAAAATATTTGGTATTTTTAAAATTGCATCACCAACAGCACAAAAGGTTGGTCTTATTTTAAAAATCTCAGCAAGATTATGGTTATAAAAGAACGTAATGGTTGTTGCCTGAGGCTAGCAATTTCCTTTTAGCTACCGAAATACTGTAAGAAATATGCGAAACAACTTTGATTGTACATCGGAGAAAGAAACTTTGTTTGCCTTGAATCATCCTGGTTAGCCATACAACTTATGGCCTTAGAAATAGGGGTGAAAATCCCATGATAATAATAAGAATTCTAGTCAACCGTTCATCACTCTTGTTTACAACAGTCATTAGCGTGTTTCTCGATCATACTGCATTTTTATATTTATTAGAAACAATGGTTTACTTAGAAGTTAGTGTTAACGAGTTTATATATAGTTGAGAATTTATCCAAAATATCGAAGTTTGGATATAATTCATTATGACGTGAAAGCTTTTGTTATATTAAGAATTACGGGTACTGTTTTTGGTATACTTATGTGTTATGTGGTAGGAGGTTCGTCCTCCGTCTGGCTCGCGACCACTATCATGTCAAAGACGAACCGCCAAATATCTTATGATGTGTTCCGGTTCGATGGCATGTAAGCCAGGCTTTCCTCTTTCCCACCTATCCTTTCCCCAAAATCTGGTAGTTCCGATAGCGGACTACTACATTGTCCTCCCCTTCTATCTGTATCCTCTAGGGGTTGGCACCCATCTAGAACATCTTGGTGTTGTAGATGGTCATGGCAAAGGTAGCCACTTACCATCAGGTGGTCCTTTGCCTGCCTTTGCCATCCGTTATCCATTAAAAAAAAAAATATTTATTTCCAAAAGAATTATTGATTATTGTATTGTTTTCTGTCACTTTCAAGCAAATATAATTGTAAAATGGTCTGTCAATATTTGAAAATAAAGGTCAATATGAATATACTATATGTAAAAAGGCCTACATAATTTACTAGTTATTCAAGCCCTGCATGTAAGTATAATGGGAAAGGGATTTGACTGTAAAAACACTTTGATGGTCGCCGGTTTGATTCCCACTCGGGAATGAGGATTATATTTAAATTTCTTCGCTCCGTTAAAACAAATCTAGAATTCTTAGCGGATACGATAAACGGAGTGTCTTGACACTAGGTTCATTCTTGACTATCCGGGAAAGCGTAACTTCTAGTAAAAACCCCTGTCGTGGGAGTAAAGGCAATGCTGCAAGACTGTAAGCGGACACGTTGTGGGTCTGATTCCCACTCCAGGAAATGCAAAAGCTGGGCATTTATGTTACAAGCAAAGGCGGGAGGTCAAGTTCCGCTTTTCACTCAGCACGCAATGCCTTAATTCGGCGGAATGTGGGAACGGAGGTCTTAATTATTGTTGTTAAGTTCTCGTAATCCCTCTGCCTACCTTGCTATATGCGGGATACAGCGTGAAGCCAAAAAATACAATAGCAATAAACAACACTAATAAACTTTACAAACAAACATATAAACATAAATCAGATCAATTAACTTCTCCTGACAGGTTTTTGCATTCACAGATGGCTTGGTGAAAGTCCTCATAAACTAAGCGACGCTTGTCAACACGAAATCTCTTCAAAAAACAGTTTCTAAACTTAATATGTATTAAGAGGCCTGTCGTGTGGCGCAGTGAGGCACAAGCGTGCGACTATTAACGCGACAGGTTGTGGGTTTGATTCCTACTTCGGGAAATGAACGAAATTATTTAGTATTTTCATTTTCTTGGTCTGATAACGCAAATAAGAAAAGTTAAGCGCACGGCGCGAGATTCACTCACCAGCACTTAATGCCTAAATTTGACAAAAAAGTGGGAAACGGAAATACTAAAGAGAACGGAGTACCCTTAACACTTGGTTCTCAGGGTTCCTTGTCTACCCTGATATATACAGGATACAGCGTGAAAGTTTTAGCAAAATTCTATTAACTGACTTGATATGTTAACAGATGTTTTTCGTTTGACGGATGGGTCAGTAAGGTCGGCCTCCCCTCGTTACCCCTGGGGTGCCTGACAGCCGATGAGACAATTACCACAATCGTGACTTCGTAATATTGTTCTTGTGTAACTTAATCTAAGTAACATTCAAAAGTTAAGCTTGAAAGTATGTTTATTTTTAAAGTTAAAATTATTGAAGAGGCTTTCTGTAAGCCTCGATTGGTTGTGTGGGTCTGAATTATTACTCATGTGGAATTATGTTTAGACTATCATTTCCTCTTTAGCTTTAGTAAGGAAAAAGTGCGGCAAGTTGAGTTCCGCCACATTCGAGCGGAAAGCCGCGAATGGAGTGTTTTGACACTTGGTTCACTGTGAATACCGTGTTGTGCAGAATAAGCTGTGAAGTTAAAATAAAACATATTGAGAAATCGAAGTCGAATTACTTGATAAATGTATTCATTAAGTATTTACATTATTGAGATAAGAACACCATGTACTGTCGTAACTGTTATATATTAGACTGAAGGCAACGGTATTAACTTCAAATCCCACTCAGTAAATATTTACATACTCGTATAGGAAAGTTATTTTCAGTTTCTTTTCAAAGAGGAAAGTGTATTGATATAATGGATAGTAATACTATTTTTTTTTAATTTCACGCAGTATCCCGCATATAGCAGGTAGGCAGAAGGAACCCGAGAACTTAGTGTTAAGACACTCCGTTCTCTTTCAACCAATCCGTTCCCCACTTTCCGCCAGATTGAGGCATTGCATGTTGAGTGGTGGAACTCAACGCCGCGCTTTGCCTTGTTACCAAACCAAGACAATGAAAATGCTTCATTTCCTGGAGTGTGAATCGAACCCATAACCTGTCGCTTTACAGTCGCACACTTGTGCCTCTTTATGAAACGAACAAACGAGAATAAATAAGCTAAAAATTAAACAATAATCTAATTAAGCAATGAGCTAGCGGTTTTTCAATGGCGTCCAAACTTAAATACAGTATAAATTTAACTATCAATTATTGTCTGCAACATCCCATCAGAATGCACCTGTGCGGTTGTTATAATGAAGACGTTTGAGTTCCCTCGCAGGTGTCCGCACTCCCCTGTCCGATCCCGATCCTTCTTCTTATTATGTTGTTTAATTCATTATGCGCTTTGTTTTCTTCATTCGTTTTTTGTCGATGGCCGCGAATAACTTGATTGTCTCCTCCCAAATTTATTGTGGCAAGGCCCCATTATAAATCGTGTCAGACCACTAACATATGTACGCAATTAAGTTGTAAAGTTTTTTTACAACGCTCACTCACAACAATTTTGGGAAAACACAAAATATTTGAACTTAGAAAGTATGAGAGAACGCGAACGCATTTATTTCTAAACAATGGAGGTAAATGAGGCGGGTCTGCGGTTTTATTTTTAAATAAAACCAACCGTCGGGCACGTAACAGACTCACATAGCGTCCAATTTTTATTTTTTCGTGCGGCAACTTTTTGAACTGCTATGGCATCGACAACGTACATCGTTTTGCGTTTCGAATCTCGATTACGAACACTCATTGACGTTTCCAACATACCTTTAGGAAATAAGAATGTCATGTGGAAATGTTGCCTCTCTGAAATGAGCTCAGAGGGGCCGTGATTAGACCGCTATTGGAACACCCGTTTTGTTTTACACATGACGTGCTAGAAATAGACGACGTAAAATTCTTTAAGATAAAACAAGAGGTTCGCTCCAGCCGTTAACAGGTCCAAGGCAATTTAACCTTTCTTCACGCTCGACTAGAGCTTTTTATTACACGAACGAACCTTTTCTCGGAGGCCTCAAATAAAAGTTATTGAATGATCTCTGATTAGATGATTATCGATGGAGTTGGGCTGGATCGGCTTGGTACATTTTATATGGTAATTGAAATGTAATATAAGCATTCGCTTCGAGACGTTCATTATCGGGGTTTATGACGATCGCTATTGGTAACGTGAGTGAAGAGGCTTCACTTAAGCATTGTATATCAGAGTTAGGCATTCGAATAATTATCGACAACTCAGTATCGGTTACATGAATTTTAATGAGCGAATCGGATACTAAAGGTCATTTTGTAATATTATTTACGTAGATGTTTCACAGCGATCTATTTTCGGATGATAAAAAAGGGACAAAGGCGGCAGATGCAAGCTAGCAAAGGCGCAATTAATTTTATATAAAATGTTTCTATCCAAAGGAAACCATTTCTCGTAGAGATTTGACGTGTTATAAATTTTCGTGAATGTATTTTTTTCGTTTCGTTCCATGCCATATGCCGGTGTTTTATTCAGGTTTGGTTTGTTAGCTCACTAGTTTTTATGGACGTATGTTATTAGAGTTAGACCCAGCGTAGTCCGGACTACACTCCGGACCTCCATTACGAGTGCTCCGAAAATATTTTGCTTTAACAAATAAAAGTATTTTTCTATTGTTGTGATATAAAAAATATTTCGTGTTTTAGATTTATGTAAACTTTTATATGAAATATTTGTACAATGAACACGTTATTGCTGTTGAGTGTTTATGTAACTCGTTATGTTGCTTTAACGAGCGAATTCTCTGCTATACTATTCTATTCAATTGAAGATGAAATACGAGAGGTTGTAGAGTCATGTATTAGATAAAACTATAGCAGTCTTAAATAAAAGACAACAATAAATATTAGTATTAATATACGCCTGTCGTGGCGCAGAGGCACAAGCGTGCGACTGTAAACGCGACAGGTTGTGGTTTCGATTCCCACTCCAGGAAATGTAAAATTTAGTATTTTCATTTCTTGGGTTTGGTAACAAGGCAAAGCGCGGCGTTGAGTTCCGCCACTCAACACGCCACTCGTCACACCAATGCCTCAATTCGGCGGAAAGTGGGAAACGGAATTGTTGAAAGAGAATGGAGTGTCTTAAAACTAGATTCTCTGGTTCCCTCTGCCTACCCCGCTATATGCAGGATACAGCGTGAAGTTGAAAAAAAAAACTCTTAAGACTGCGCGGCGTTAAATTCCGCCACTCAACACGCAATCTCTCAACGTCGGAAAGTGAAGACCGAGTGTCTTGATGTTAATCTCTCCCTAACGACTCTGCCATACGGAAAAAAGCTTAAACCTAAAAAAAAAATATAAAAAATATTATTTTATTTTTATTACCCATACAAATATGACAACAAAATAATATTTAGTCCGGCTACCTGCTAACTTTACATGCAAAAATTTATTTAACCGTAACATGAAAACGCCATCAATATCCAAATGGATTCCAACCCCCAGGCGACAGATGGTCGAATCTACCCCACATTCATATTTTCATTATTTCTATAGCGTACTATTATATGTACCATTCAAAACATTAATATAACAAAGACTGGTACAAAGGGACAGTTTCATTGCAATAAACGATTTATTCATACATTTATTAGAGGTCCAAATGACCCATGAGAACAAATTTTTGGTACAATTATTATTTGATTATTTGGGTGTATTCTATCAGGTACTTTGTACAGAAGTTGACAGATGACGATTTGTAAAATTTTTTAATATGGGATCTTATTTTAACTTACATTTGTCTGCCACGTTATATTTTTTCATGTTTGATCTTTCTTAAGGTAACTTTGACATATATAGCTTTACGCTGTATCCCGCATATAGCAGGGTAGGCCTAACCTATTATTAAGACTCTCCGTTCCCCACTTTCCGCTGAATGGAGGCGTACTGAGTGGTGAAACTCAACGCCGCGCTTTGCCATGTTGCCAAACCCACGAAATGTAAAATTCCGTTTCCTGAAGTGGGAATCGAACCCACAATCTGTGGCGTTTACAGTCTCACGCTTGTGCCTCTGCGCCACGACGGTCCTTACTTTGTTTATAATGATATTATGATTATATCTAGTCAACTAAAGATATATCTATAACTAGAATTAAAGATATATCTATAAATATATATCTATAACTAGTTAACTAAAGGAGAATCCTAAATTTCAGATTAATTCGACACTAGAATGGTCAAGTTTAAGTTTGTAAAATTTGACCGACACTAATATAAGTGGAACAAAATGTTAAAAAAAGTATTCATATAGCTTTACGGCTTATTTCGCATGGCAAAGTCAGATAGTTTCTAGTGTTAAGACACTGTCCTCTACTTTCCGCTCGAAAGCCACATTCCGTGTTAAATGCTGGAACTCAACGCCGTATTTTGTCTTACCACGTCCTAACTGTATAAGACTACAGCGTTGAGGGAATAAGTGTGAAGCTAAAAAAAATTATGACACATATGGACGAAACGACAAGATGTGCACCGGCGCCAAGCAGTTAAATTCTAACAATAAACAGTTTTATGATTTAAAAACCCTTATTTTTAAGTTTGTTTGCTATAGATGACTGAGATATGCCGCTACTGAGCCTTTGTATTGAGCATCTATTTTGTCCTTTCTCAAGTGCTTTACACAAATGAAAAGGAAATAAAAAATATTAACTTCGGTTTTTTTCTTTTTAGATGATCGTGACTATGATTTTTTGACGAGTAATAGAGAAATTCTACTTTTTTATATTTTTTTTAACTTCTTGCTGTGTCCCACATATAGCAGGGTAGGCAGAAAGAACTCGAAAACCTAGTGTTAAGACACTCCGTTTTTATAACATTTCCGTTCCCCACTTTCCACGGAATTTAGGCTATGCGTGTGTGTGAGTGGCGGAACTCAACGTCGCGCTTTGCCTTTTTACCTGAATTGAGTAATGAATAAATTCAATATTAATAATTATAAATAATAATATTTTCACTTCCTGGAGTGGGAATCGAACCCACAACTTGTCGCGTTTACAGTTGCACGCTTATGCCTCTACGCTTGGATTGGCCTACATAGGGAAATTGTGTTCGAAATATTCAGATTTTTATGTTATACAAAGTACTTAACGTTTCAATATGGTCAAATAATATTACATATACATAAGATATTAGTATAAAGTTTCATCTAAATTCGTTTAGTACTTCTTAGGTGAAAGAGTAACAAACATCACAAAACAAAAGAAATAATGTAGAATTTTATAGTGACATATAGAAAAGTGAATTCTATTTATTACTATAACAAGACTTGTAGGGCTCTAAACAAAGCGCACTTTACACAAACAGTCTCGCAAGTCACCGTTGCTAGTATCGTTAAAGTTAACTATTGTAGTAAAGTTATTTGAGTTTCACTGTTTCAAATTTAAATGCAAAATTATACTTTTATTAGAATCGTATAAAGTAATTTTTAATTAATATTCATAGTTATTTTTCATATATTCTTCAAAATATAATAATAAATTCAAAAAAATTATAATTCGTTTGTTAGACGTCATTCATAGACTAGCTTCACGCTGTATCCCGCATATAGGAGTGTAGGCAGAGGAAAACCTGGCTTACATGCCATCAAACCGGAACACATCATTAGATATTTTGCGGTTCGTCTTTGACATGATAGTGGTCGCGAGACAGTCGGAGGACCAACCTCCTACCACCTAACTATTGGGATACCCGCTTACGGGACGCTACCCAGCGGCGGAGGGGAATTGTATTCTAACCCCGTCCCCTCACAGGAAAATAATACAAAAATATACGCAATTAACCCCGTAAAAACAGTTTAATTTAATATTTATATAGTTTTTTTACACAAAACGTATCTATCCAGTCCCCCTGATTTGTTAAAATACGTCGCGAACAAGAAACACAACATTTAACATTTAGACACGAACAAATAGATTTAGCTCGGATTCCGAAACTAGGCAACTAACGCCTAACTACTGTACTGCATTAAGCTGCTTGTCAAATAGTACGACTGTGTCATTTGTCAAAGCTTGGATTGTTGAATTACGATAATTTAGCTTTCCAGTGTTCCAGTTTGGATGAACTTTTTAGTTGTGAGATGAACCTGGTACGAATGGGACTGGTTTTTATTTTTTTTTTATTTTATTTATTAGATTCACCAGTGCTAATTACATTGGAAATAATTTTACAATAGTTTGTTTTTTTTTTCTTATAGCTAAATGCATTACCTTTTTAGGCGAATATCACATGCAATTACAGGGACAAGACATATTTCTTTTTTTTACATAATTAAGTTCACAATAATAATAATAATAATAAGCCCGCAGGGCAGCTTGTGGCGAGCTGTTGGGGAGTGGCGAACCCACGGACCTGAGACCTCCAGAGGGGAATTGTAATTTATCCCCCGCCTCTGGCTTGCCTTCATTGGCCGGCAGAGTGGAGCGCAAGAGCTATATGCTCGGAAGGGTGGAAGTGCTCAATCTGCGTAATAGCGGGGAAACCCGCTCACGAGCTCACTCGCGATGGTGAAACCGGTGCACACCTCTCGACACCCTTAGCCGACCACACCGATGTTGCGCCCGAGGCACTACGCCGCTTTGTGGGGGCCCATCTAGTGGGAGGCGAGTCACCGTCCGCTAACCTTTCAATTTGAGACTGTTGAAAAGGCGGACGTCCGGTAGTCTCAATCAATAGCCCAGTACTTAGTCCATCCAAACTCCATTCCATAGCCCTATTTTAGTTTTCCATATGTTCCATAGCTCCTACGCATTGACTGGTGACCATCTCTGAGCAATTGCCTATGGTTACTCACAGATGGATCCCGGTCAATGCGTCAGATTAAAAAATATTGTTGTCTCAAAGGGGCCTCTACGTGTTGGACCTGTGTCCCCACGCAAGCCTTCCAAAGGACCGGGTTCCTTTGAACCCGAGAACCTATAACGAGATACATAATAATAATAATAATCCTTTATTGTACACCCATATTAATTACAAAAAAAGAGAAACATGAAACAAAAATAGTTAAATTGTTCAAAAGACGACCTTATCGCTATAACAGCGATCTCTTCCAGGCAACCTTAAGGCATAGGAAAAAAAGGAAGGGAAACGGGGCTAAGGGGGTGTGAACAATACATAAAGTAGATACGATAATAGATAAAATAAATATACAACTATATAAGTAATACATACAATAAATATATGCCATAAACATACATATATAAGTATTCTATAATCATATATATTACATATACAATGTTATTATATATAGTAAATGAACTTTAAAAAAAATAAAAAAAAAGTAAAACAAGTAAAAAAAAATGAAATAATTAAAATACTATAGTTACTAATGTTGTCTGGAATTCCTACGATATCTAATTTTGTATCTAATATTGTATTTTATACTTAATATACAAATATAAAGGCCATCGAGGCACAATGGGAGACTGTTTGACTGTAACCGCGATTGGTTGTGGGTTCGAATCCCACTTGGACGAATGATTATATTTAAACTATTTTCATTTATCTGGTTTCGTTTTGTCTTGAATGTTTTAACATATGTTCACTTTAACTACCCTGATATGCGCGAGAAAGTTTGAAGATGTTTTTATATGTTCAGTGGAGTAGTGTGAAAGGAATTAGTCAAAAATCACCTTGTTTTACACTTACTAGATTATGTAGGCTTTACGTAAATAAGTGGCGTAAAAAAAAGCATTCATTCAAACAAATTCAAACTGTTTAAAATAACTTTAATAGTATATTTTTTTTTTTTATGGATAAAGGATGGCAAACGAGCAGAAGGACCACCTGATGGTAAGTGGTTACCTTCGCCCATGAACCTCTACAACACCAGAGATGTTGTATGCGTTGCCAACCTAGAGGATATAGATGGAAGGGGAGGACAATGTAGTAGTCCGCTATCGGAACCACCACATTTTGGGGAAAGGATAGGTGGGAGAGGGAAAAACTTGGCTTACATGCCATCGAACCGGAACACATCATAAGATATTTGGCGGTTCGTCTTTGACATGATAGTGGTCGCGAGCCAGACGGAGGACGAACCTCCTACCACCAAACAAAATTTTACTTAAAACGTATGACTGTGTAAATCTAAATTTAACAACTGCAACAATAACCACTGCTATAAATAGCTTAAAATACTAAAATTCAACAATAAGCACTAACAGAATAAGAAACCGATACAAATCAAACCATGTATGATGATTTAAAAAGATAACATTACCTTAAATATCATCAACACCTTCGAAAAAGCTTTGAACGGCTTCATCGATGCGTTTATCATTCAATAATTTAATACTTCATCAATCATCGTTCCATGGAAAGCAATTTATAAGACCGTATGTCTGAATCTTTACCTGCTGGGATGTAAAAAAAGGCGACAATAACGATCCATGGTAAACTGACCAGATATCTCAATTTAAGAAGTCAACCTCAGATTTCTTAAAGTTTCGGGGCAATTTGTTCGTGGAATAGCTCACAAATTCTGGGTGTTGACGATTATCTATTATATTTATGTCTTTATATTATTCTGCTTTGGATTGTAGTTCTTGGATAATAAGCGTTTGCTTTGATGTTGGGTGGTTTATATTATTATTAGTTGAAAAAAATCAATGTAACTTCAATGTATTTAATTTTTTTCTAATCATTAAAATTTTAACAAAAAAACAGGAAAATCGATTACAAATAAAATGAATTAAAAAGTAAAGTTGTTCCAAATAATTCAAGAACTGCTTGTCAGATATTAACTAAATTTAACTTTTCAGAATTTAGCTATTGTATAAGAGAAGAACCATCGAAATTGGTTCACTCAAAAAAGGTTATGGGGTAACACATAAAAAATACAGTCGAATTCCTTCTTTTTTGTTAGTCGGTTCATAAATAGATTAAATATTTCCATATATGGATAAAATTCACTAAACTATGTCCTAATTGGACATGCCTCATTTGCGTTGGGCACCCTTCAATTTTAACTTGAAACGGGCAATATAAAATTTGAAATATCTAAATTTTAAATGCATTATTTAAATTAAGCCAATAATTTCCATAATAAAGGTATTTCTAGAATCGAATCAGCTCCTATCAGTTCCACCACTTAACCACCTGGAATAGCTTCTGAATGACAACTCATTCTTAGAACCCACCAAGTGTGAACTTAATAAACTTATCATAAGACAAAGCTTAAATGCAAAGGTTCTAAAGGTTGGAACTTCTAAGAAATTATTCGGAGATTGTTATCAAAGTTTCACTTGGAACCGACAAACTAACGAAGTTCCTCTACCTGTTATTTTTTTTTTCTTTTTTTTTTCAACGTCAGTGGTCGCCGTTGTCACGATGAGTGAAGAAGATAGCTATAATAGATGGCTACCGATTGACAGTTTAGGATTTGGTACGCTGACAACTTACAATTTACGATATGGCATTGAATGATCAAAATGTACTGCTATGCAAGTGTAATAAAATTGTATTTGTTTTTGTGGATACAAATAATGTTTGTATTATTTGTAGGGATTGGAGTGAAATGTTGGATTAACAAGTGATTGGACTAAAATGGAATTATTATGATATTTATTTAGAGGTATTGTTTATGTTTTGATTATTTTCATTTACTATTTTTGGTAAGTCCCAACCCGACGTTAAGTTTCGTTACTTAACACGCAATATTCGACACTTTTTCAGGCGAAAAGTAGATAGTGGTATATCACTAAGTTTTCTCTGCTTACCTTACTATGGCATGTAATGACATATATATATATATATATATATTTTATTGATAACGGACGGCAAACGAGCAGAAGGACCACCTGATGGTAAGTGGTTACCTTCGCCCATAGACATCTACAACACCAGAGATGTTGTAGATGCGTTGCCAACCTAGGGGATACTGATGGAAGGGGGGACAATGTAGTAGTCCACTATCAAAACCACCACATTTTGGGGAAAGGATGGGTGGGAAAGGGGAAAATCTGGCTTACATGCCATCGAACCGGAACACATCATTAGATATTTGGCGGTTCGTCTTTGACATGATAGTGGTCGCGAGCCAGTCGGAGGACGAACCTCCTACCACCTAACAATATATATTTTAATATAGAATTTTAACAAAAAAGAAAACCAGCTCCAGATAAAATGCAATAAAAAGTAACATCAATACGAATAACTTAAAAACCACTCGTCATATCACATCAAAAGCTGTAGCTATCATATAAAGTAGAATTATCAAAATGGGTTGACCCAGTAAAAAAATATACGTTAACAAACAATTGAATTGCGTCCTCCTTTTTGAAGTCAGTTAATAAAGAAACATTAAATATCCCTTACAAATTCAAATAGAAGCAAAGAATAAACTCAAATACAGGTGTGTTGATTGATATTTTAATAGTGAACAAGATAACCCAAGCAACTGTCGCTACCCTAGCATATGTCGCAACGCTCTTTTGTTAGCATCAGAATTAAGATAATGTGTAATGTCCGTCCAAATTCCTACTTTATTATTGGCTTCGGTACCAGCTGTTCATTTTTTATTGAATGGCCAGTCCGTTATATGCTTGAAATAGTTAATGACTTATTTTAGACATTATGGCTAAATTAGCAAATATGCCATATGTTTGGCTAATTTTAATTATTGACATAGATTTTAGGTTTTTTATTGTAGCTTTACGATTTCTTTTGCAAAGCAGGGTAAAACCTAGTGTCATTTCTCTCTATTCTCCATTTTTGGGATATTTATAGGGGATGTTTTTTAAATTTCGATTATTTAGATGTTACTTTCAGTCTACAAACGACACTTTGCACTTTGCTTTTTCATTTCTTATACTCGTATATATGATATAATAAGTCTATAATTTTTTTATGGAAGACTTTTTAATGGTTTTTGAAATACAAAATGCAGGTTTACATGAAAAATTTTAATCAAAACTCTCGTATTGGCTGTTACTATACCAATCAATTGAACAACAAAACAAACTGTTACATGCGCATTGTTATCTCATCGGCGACAGATGTCAGAGCGTTCGTTATCGTATAATGTTTATTTACAATTTTTTTTTATATTGTTATATTTCTTTTTTTAGGAACAATTAAAATTTTGAGTCCAGAAGTGCCCAATGGAGGAATAAAGAGGATGCTACTAATAGTTCTAGTTTAAATAGCTTTTAAAGAAAAGATTGATTGAAAAATCGTTTTATGGTTACAAAGAATTCATAGATATTGACATAATAAAAAAATTATGAGATGGTTTGTATAACTTCCATTCTAATATTGTATAATATGTACCTTATATCATGAAATTTAAATTGAACGGATTGTGGGGAACGGAATTGTTGAAAGAGAATGGTGTCTTAACACTAGGTTCTGTGGTTCCCTCTGCCTACCCTGCTATATGCGGGATACAGCGTGATGCTAAAAAAAAATGATACCTATGACTATTTTATTGAGTAAACATCATTTTTCTGTTTGACGCGAATAATTTAATCTGAAATTAACATTAATAATAACAATGATTTCCTAAACAGTATTTTAATCAAGTATCAAAACGCTCTACTATAAACTTTTTCTTCATAATAAACACATTATCTGTTTCCTCCTAATTCTCCTAAGTAGTTCAATCTAAAACTACACTCAGTCTCATTATTATTATTTCTTATTTATTCTATAATTATTTTCACTCAACAAAACGATTTACTATAAATAAATTGGCAAGTGTACCACCATGATTTCATTTGTTTAATGGATCATCCAAATATTTGATCTGATTCTGATTTAGTTAGATCTGTCAATACGAGGACTAATAAAGGACAACATCACGAGCTATTGATAGATGTAAGCCATATTGAGACGTATCCCCTGAACTTAGAACTTATTTTAGATTTTAATCAAATTCGATTTCGTCGTGGAGTTAGTTGCCTTACTGAGCGCGTAAGTTATGAGCCTAAATTTCAATTAAGGAATTATTTAATCACAAACGGAGTGTTTTAACACTAGGCTCACTCTGTTATGCGACTTTTTATTCAGTTTTGGTTGTGGGTTTGATTCCCATTCGAAAGAGTGATAATTTTTTAAATATTTTCATTTCTTGGAAATTCATTTCTGGTTAGATAAATGCGTTCCGCCATTCAACACAGCTTCAGTAGCTACTTTAGAAATTCTTCTTGATTCATTGGTATCATTCAATGTTATAATTATTTTCATAAATTAATGTTGTTAGACTAAAATAATGTTCTACCGCCTTCAAAAAAGGTGGAGGTTCTTTATTCGACTGTATTTTTTTATGTGTGTTATTTGATTACTTTTTATTGGATGAACCAATTTAGATGATTATTTTTTTACATGAAAGCTAGTTCCTCTGATATGGTCCCTTCCACGTTAACTCGAGATCAGATGAGTTAGTTTTTGAGATATTTGTAACAATTTCATGTTTAGTATATATTACTTAAAAGTCAACTTTTTTTGTTAAAATTTTAATTATCTTTATCTAATTTTAAATGACAGTAAAGTTTACAATTTACAATGTACCATATTTCACTAACTCCAGTTAGCCACATACAGAAATTCCTCATAACTCTAAAAGTATGTAATATCTTGCCATGTTTGATTTTATACCAATCGTAAAAATTTTACAATCTCTTTTATGATCTGAAGCATTAAGGGAAGGATTTTAACATTTTCACGCGGCGAAGCTTATTTGTTCTGTAATCACAATAATGTTGTTTTCTTTTGAAACTGTAGATTTTCAAGAAATCATGCGGCGTTTAGTTCCGCCACTTAACATGTAATGTTTCAATTTGGGCAGAAAGTGGCGAACGGAGTGACTTGACACTATGCGAAAAAAAGCGTGAGGCTGTTTTTTTTCTTTTTTTATATATTTTGTAGAATTCGAACCTATCATTATGCTACCACACTATAGCCAACTAGTAAATTAGTTAATACATTTGGAATATCTTGTCAAGGAAGTAAACTAATTTGTAAGTTTTAACCGACTTCAAAAAAGGAAGGTTTTCAATTCCACTATATATTTTTATATATCTTACCATAAACTTTGTACTGAGTGAACCAATTTTGATGTTTTTTTTTTATATGAAAGCTAGTGCTTCTGATGTGGTCTCATTTATCAAGATCTGACAAGTAGTTTTAGTTGCAGTTTTTGAGTTATCCGTAATAATTTTACCTAATAATGCTTTTTTAGTTAAAATATTAATTATTCACTATTCCCAGTTATTTTAAGAAATGTCACTCGCACCCAATTAAATTTATTTCAGTTCTAAAACATGTTTTCTATTTATACCATCCAGTGACTCCACGTTTCGTTATAAACGTCTGACTTTGATATGTTTATTTAATTCATAGTAATAACTCTTCAAGAATTATTACCTACCACCGGAAGATATAATATGAAAATTGCCTGTTTACAAAATATTATGAAGGTATCATCACTTGTCGCTTATGACTTAAGAGTAATGAGTCAAGATTTTAAGTCCAATGATTGTTCAGATGCTGTCCTACTGGGCCACGATGATACTACTGTATAAAATTAGGCACAAATCCGTCACCATAGCAACATGTATGCCACATGTTGCTAAGGCAACGGGCTTATGACGCGTCAAAGTTGTAACTTTTTTTTAGCTTCACACTATATTCCGAATCTAGTGTTAAAACACTTCGTTTTACTAACATTTTCGTTCCCCACTTTCCGCCGAATTGAATCATTGCGTGCTGAGTAGCGGAACTAAACGCCGCGCTTTGCCTTGTTATCAGAGCGAGGAAACAAAACTACTACATGTTAATTGCTAATAAATGTTTAATATTTTCATTCCTTGGGGTGGGAATCGAACTCACAACATGTAACGTTAACATACGCACGCTTGTGCCAATATAGAGACTTTTCATCAAAATGTGTAAGAAATATAAATGAAAATAATTATTAATGGTTCATCCAGAAGTAATAGAATTGAGTACCTCTTTTTAAAGTTAATTTATTCATCTTTAAATTAATATCGTGAGTTGTTAAAACTATTATGAATTATTATAGCAATAATTTCAAGGTTCATAAAGTGAGATAACCATTTATTTATTTGTAACTTAAGACGCTAGGAAAACAAATTTTATTGTAGCTAATATTTATATCTCACGTTGTTTAGATGTTATCGGTCGCTATTTGTTAAAATGAAAGTTCAATGATAGAACTATATGCCGACTGATTTATATTTAACATGTTTTTTTTATAAAAAAAGGAGCTTCATGCTTTATTCATCAGCAGGAAAGTCATTTTTGATCTTTTGATCTTGATATTCGCTGTTTCCCGCTCGAATTCGAGGCATTGTTTGTAGTTTCTTGCCACAGCGCATGCATACATAGCTTCACGCTGTATCCCGTATATAGCAGGGTAAGCAGAGGGAACCGGGACGAGAAGCGAGAGGTGTTAAGACACTCCGTTCCCCACTTTCCGCCGAATTGAGGCATTGCGTGCTGAGTGGTGGAATTCAACACCGCGCTTTGCCTTGTTACCAAACCCTGGAAATGAAAAAGTGGGAGTCGAACCCTCAACCTGTCGTATTTACAGTCGCACGCTTGTATGTAAATGCAACTCTCTCAGAACTATTTTAAACTAACATTAATGAACAAAAAATTCTAAATTCATAACAATTTTGTGGTTATACCACTAAAATAAATAGAGCATTAGCCTAAACCAGGCTATTACACGGCCACCCAAGATGAACAATGTTTTCAGATCTACCTATCATAAAATCAAAGTTTTATCACATCCGAGCCCATTCAAACGAACATGTATCGGACAAAGATTTAACACCCACTCAACAACACACCGTATAGTTTTATTACTGCGATAATCTAACATGCTTTATATTTGTAAATTATTGTATTTCACATGTAATAAAATATAAAATATACTTAGCTATAATATTTATGTGGAACAACGTTTGATTGTAAGTGCAATCGGTTGTGGGTTCGATTCCTACTCAGGGAAATGGTTATATTTAAATTATTTTCATCTTTGCGCCGTGTTAAGTCATATTTGAGTCCGTCACTCAAATGTAACAATATAATTTCTGACGAAATGTGACTTATTTTCACTGTCCCGTTATGCGAGGAAAAATGTGAAACTGCAAAAAATATATATTAGAAGTGGTGTTCAAATGAGAAATAAAATATTTCTTTTTTTTTTTAACTTCACGCTGTATCCCGCATATAGCAGGGTAGGCAGAGGGAATCTGAGAACCTAGTGTTAAGACACTCCATGCTCTTTCAACAAATCCGTTCTCCGCTTTCCGCCAGATTGACCCATTGCGTGCTGAGGGGTGGAACTCAACGCCGCGCTTTGCCTTGTTACCAAACCCAGGAAATCCATTTCCTGGAGTGGGAATCGAACCCACAACCTGTCGCGTGTTACAGTCGCACGCTTGTGCCTCTGCGCCACGACAGGCGAGTAACAAAATACCAAAGTACAATTATTACGAATAACCCAAAAACTACTGGTCAAATCTCCACTAAATTTAAATGGGACTACATTATAATCACTAGCTAGCTAGTAGCTATCATATAAAAAAGAATCATTAGAATGAGTACAACCATTAAAAAATTATGCGGCAACACAAATAAATATCAGTCGAATTAAGGAACCTTCTTTTTTTCAAAGTCGGTTAAAACTGAGTTTCCACTCTAAGCCGATGATATATTTTTCAAATATTCAATTTCATTTTTCACATGTTTTTATTAATAATTTTTAATCCAGTTTCCAATAATCCGCAAACATTGGGCGATGAAATCTAATGTAACACTTTGTTTAGGCAAGCAAGGTACAGAATTTACTGTAATATTTTTTTTTTTTTTTTTTTATGGATACCGGATGGCAAACGAGCAGAAGGACCGCCTGATGGTAAGTGGTTACCTTCGCCCATGAACATCTACAACACTAGAGATGTACTAGACGCGTTGCCAACTTAGAGGATACAGATGGAAAAGAAGGATGGGGCGGAAAGGGGAAAACCTGGCTTACATGCCATCGAACCGGAACACATCATAAGATATTTGGCGGTTCGTCTTTGACATGATAGTGGTCGCGAGCCAGACGGAGGACGAACCTCCTACCACCAAACAAAATAATAATACAATAATATATAGTAATAATACATATTCATTCAATATTAATCTGGTTAAGATCATTGTGGCACAGTGTAGCATTTAGCTGTAACTACGAATCGTTGTGGGTTCGATTCTTAGGGAAGTTATTATTTTTAAATTATTTTCATTTCTCTGTTCAAGGCGTGGTATTTAACCCGCAATGCGAGATATTGGGTATAAAATCAAGAACGGGGTGTCCTGAAATTATTTCATTGCTATAGAAAAGGGTTGTAATAAAAAAAATAAACTTAGTAATCTGATTACTAATAGACCATCGTGGCGTAGTGGCTCAGCATTTAACTGTAAACGCCATTAGTTCCAAGTTCGATTCCTACTCAGAGAAAAGATTGTACTTATTTAAAAGTGGGAAAAAGAGTGCCTCAGGTTCTCTCTGCTTACCCTGCTATATGCGGGATACAGTGTGAAGCTAAAAAAAAATCTTTTCTAATATAAAGCTCGGTCTTAATATCCACTTAATACGCTATACTCGTATATTAATATCGTCCTGAAAGTGAAAAACAGAGTGTCTCAACACTAAGTTCTCTAACCACCCTCAAAAGCATGACACTACACCAAACATAATAATAATAAATTAAATAACATCTCCGAATACACTGCGTATATTTTACAGTAAGAATATTTCATCTCATGACATCTGTCAGCTTGTACGCTATACACGATCGGCTTTGTCGCCGACGTTTGTATTAATTTCCTTTCCTCCCGCTTATTGAAGCTGATTGGTTTATTTTAAGTCAGTTTTATGTTTAACCGATTATGAAAAAAAAAGGTTATCAATTTGACTGTTTTTAGTGAGATTTTCATTAAAAAAATGTTTTGGATATAGTATTTATTATATTCTGACTGAAGTTTGGTACTTTTTTTTTACCTTCACGTTGTATCCCGTATTCAGCAGGGTAGGCAGAGGGAACCTAGTGTTAAGACACTCCGTTCCCCACTTTCCGCCGAATTGAGGTATTGCGCGCTGAGTGGCGGAACTCAACGCCTCGCTTTGCCTTGTTACCAAACCAAGGAAATGAAAAATTCCATTTCCTGGAGTGAGAATCGAACCCACAACACGAAATTTTGATACTGCTTTTTTTAGATTCACGCTATATCCCGTAAGGTTTTTATTTTGACTGTATTTTTTATGCATGCTACCGCATTTGTAATGACTGAACCAATTTCGATGACACTTTTTTATATGATGGCAAGTGCTTCTTATTTCCATTTAAAATAGTTAAGGTCTGATGAGTAGTTTTTGAGTTATTCGTAATATTTAAGTCATTTTTCTTTGTTGGTTAAAATCTTAATCATTCTGTTTTATATTTAGCAATTATTATACGCTGTGGAATGAATAATGATATAAAGTATCTTGTCTTTTTTATGTCCCTTTGGAACCTGACAAGATGTAATCGATGAGCAATAAATTAAAGATTTAAATGCAATTGGTATTGTCATTTTGTTACAGCTTTATATTTGTATTGAATAAATTAAAAGTAAATTATTTTATGATTCGCAGCGTTTAGTTCCGCCACCTACTTCATATTTCATAAAATAATACACATAATTATAAACATCAAAAAACCCAATAGAAGCAATTTTTCAAATTTAGGAACCGAATACAAATAAAGTAAGGTATAAAAGCTAGTTATGTGTTATATATTTGAAATGTGCTAATTAAGTCCTTTTATTTGGTACCCCAAACCCAACAACGATTTCTTTGTTTTTATTCATGACGTAATTGCCTGGAGAGGGCGCCATAATAAATTAAGAGTGACGTCACATATCTAAGAACACTTGAAGTATCAATACCTATCTAACTTTACCAAAATTATATAAATCGGTCCAAGGGTTGGGAAGATATGAGGTAATAATGAATATTACAAACACATGATACGCGCGAAAAACATAACCATCCTCTCACAGTCGGGTAAAAACACAGTCAACTGAGAATAGGACATTCTCTTTCTTTTAAAATCGGTTAAAACATTTGAGCTTGTCGCCAACATCCACGTCATTTCCCTGAGCTCTCGTTTATGGCTGCCTATTGAATTATTTCCGAGTCAAGTTGACTACTTCTAAAATAAGCAACGTTTATTTAGATCTTGTTAGTTTTAATATCTTTCAACGTTACAGTTTTTCTTCCTTGATTGGCAATAAAGAAGGAATAAATGTTTGTTGGATTTTCATGAAAAATGTTTCGTAGTTCTAATATTTTGTGAGAGAGTTCCGATATAATAAATTGAATTTTAAATGATTTCAATTCGCCTGTCGTGGTTCAGAGGGACAAGCGTGCGACTGTAAACGGGACAGGTTGTGGGTTCGATTCCCACTCCAGGAAATTTAAGTTTAGTATTCATTTCCTGGGTTTGGTAACAAGGCAAAGCGTGGCGTTGAGTTCCGCCACTCTCAAAACGCAATGTTTCAATTCGGCGGAAAGTGGGGAACGGAAATGTTGAAAGAGAATGGAGTGTCTTAACACTAGGTTCTCTGGTTCCCTCTGCCTACCCTGCTATATGCGGGAAAAATAAATATTAAATTATTTGTATATTTCCGTTCTGGTTATGCAAAACTGAACGTCGCAGTTTCGCATATTTTTTTCTGGCTAAACCAATATTGATAATTCTTTTTTTATATAATAGCTAGTGCTTCTAATACGGTTCCATTCAAATATAATTGAGATAGGACGAGTAACTTTAAAATTATTGATAATAATTTCAATCATCGTAAAAAGTAATCCAACTTTTTCCCTAAAAGTATTAACATGATAGTAATTTTTTTTTTTTTTTATGGATAACGGATGGCAAACGAGCAGAAGGACCACCTGATGATAAGTGGTTACCTTCGCCCATGAACATCTACAAAACCAGAGATGTTGTAGATGCGTTGCCAATCTACAGAATACAGATGGAAGGGGAGGACAATGTAGTAGTCCGCTATCGGAACCATCACATTTTCGGGAAAGGATGGGTGGGAAAGGGGAAAACCTGGCTTACATGCCATCGAACCGGAACACATCATAAGATATTTGGCGGTTCGTCTTTGACATGATAGTGGTCGCGAGCCAGACGGAGGACGAACCTCCTACCACCAAACAAAATATAATAGTAATTTTGCGCATATGTCAATTCCAATATATTCTCTTGTTCTACAACACGTTGGTAATGTTTTTGTAGGCTCTGATTCTTAACAAAAACTGTTGTTCAAATGTCCAATGTTTTTGTTCACCGACAAGTTACTTTAACCCATCGCGTCGTGAGTAATTACTATATTATTCATTTCGTAGTTTTTTGCAAAGCAATCTGTATCGGCGCTTCTGTGGAGTAATTAATATGAGGTTATTAATTTTTTATGTTTATGTAATTATATTTTCAGAGTAAATAGAGGTAGGTAAGTGATAAGTCAAATCGTTGTTAACTTTAAATTTTATTTATAAAGCACGGCGTTGAGTTCCGCCACTTCACTTAGCACGCAATGTTTCGAATTCGGGCGGAAAGCGGCGAACGGAGTGTCTTGACACTAGGTTTATTCTATTGAATATAGAATTACATGAGAAGAAACGAAGCAGATAGTCCTATGAAATTAAATGTTTGACTTATTTTGCTATTACACAATAATAATTATTACATACATACATAGCTTCACGCTGTATCCTGCATATAGCAGGGTAGGCAGAGGGATCCGAGTGTTAAGACACTCTGTTCCCCACTTTCCGTCGAATTGAATTAATTATTGAATTTCAATACATACGAATATAACTATAAAAATGAGAACTTCTTCGCGCTTTATCCCGCATAGCAGGATACATAGAGAATCTAGTGTGAAGAGTGTGTACTCTTTTTTTCTTTTTTTTTAACTTAACGCTGTATCCCGCATATAGGGTAGGCAGAGGGAACCTAAGAACCTAGTGTTAAGACACTCCGTTCTCTTTCAACAAATCCGTTCCCCACTTTCCTCCAGATTGAGGCATTGCTACCAAACCCAGAAAATGAAAATACTTCATTTCCTGGAGTGAGAATCGAACCCACAACGTGTCGCTTTACAGTCTCCCTGTGCCACGACAGGTGTACTCTGATTCTGAATAATCGAATAGTAAATTACAATAACAAAATAACTATACAATTATTTCTCATCGTAATTAGAAAACTCGAAAGCAATATCTTAACGTTTCGCAAAGTAATATTTTGATTCATGACTTTTTACTAAGTAGCAACATTTGTCTCGGATGTCCGCTATAAAATCAACTGCGAAAATTGCGTTGCAGCTTTGCGAGATGAGACAAAAAAGGCATTTATGTAATTGGATCCAATCCAAATTAGTTGGGGACGTCTTGGGGAGTAAGATTTTGTGTTTTAACCAACTTCTAAAAAAGAGGTTCTCAATTCGACTGTTTTTTTTATGTGTGTGTTGTCTCATCAAGGACGTGCTCAGGTGGTTTGACGGTGGTCATGTCGAGAGGATGAATGATGAAAGAATGGTGAGAAAGATTTATGAAGTAAAGGTGAGCGGCAAGAGAGGTACGGGGAGACTTTTGTTGACCTTCGAGAACACAGTATCAATGATACTGGAGGAAGGTCACGTAAAAAGCATGAGGCCCCACCGGAAGGCATGCATGAAGAGGCTAATGACTGTGGACGAGGCGAAAGAGGTATGCAGGGACCGTAGCGTTTGGCGCTCCGTTCTCTCTGACTACCTCGCTAGGGATAAAGCGTGAAGTTAGGTAGGTATGTTGTCTCATAACTTTTTACTAAGTGAACTAATTTTGATAATTATTTTCTTTTATATGATGGCTTCCTATGTGTTCCTATTTAAATTAAATTAAGATCCGACGAGTAGTTTTTGAGTTATTCGTAATAATGTAACTTTTTAGTGAATTTTATTTATACTCGGTTATCTTTTTTTATTAGTCAAAGTCAAAGTCAAATAAGCTGGTATCAAATTCTCATTCATCTACAAGTATTTCGCCACTGTGCCACTATAGATTAAAAGGTTATACACTTTTAAAATAAAATCTTTATTATGAATTATAATAAGCTATCAACGGTTGTGTATAACTTGGCAGTTTTAATTAATTTTAGTTTATAGGAAATATGTTTTTTGTGTTGTGTGTATATTCACATATCTTCTGAATATATTAGGATAGAAAGAAGCTAGTTTCAAGACTTTATTTTCTATATATACTCGTATAAATTTCTAAATATTTTTCTTATCTTACTATTCTTTCTTATCTTATCTTATCGTACTATGATTATTTTTTGAATTATGTACATTTAATTTAATAGTGGTGGTTCGTAGCTCCGCCACTCCCTTGGTTCCCTCTTTCTACTCTGCTACACGGGAAAAAGCGTGAAGTTTAATTATATAAAATAAATAAAAACAGATGGACCTATCAGATAAAATCTTTAACTTATCTTCCTTCATACACAATAATAAATATTGAATATCAATGTATATGAACACCAAATTGCATTTATCAGGAAATAATGTCTAATTAAACACACGATCACAGTAAACTCATACTAATAAGTTCCGCAAATAATCACGTAATCTAAAAATCTGAAAATTTGATACTGGAAAGAAGATAGACTGTCTTAACACATAATTATTACTACGCGGACGGAGGAGCATGAAACTTGGCTCACTTATAGTTTATATAGCGAAGGAGTGCAGAGTGCTATTATTATTTTTTTAAATAATGCATAAAAAGTATATTAAATTAATAAAATAAATGTTACACACACTACCATGGTTTGACATGCATGTAAATGCATGCATGGTTATATAAAGTTACATAATATACATTGCTAAAGCAAACGCGTTATTAACGCACCAACGGGGACACTAGAATACCATAAATGCGTAAAAACCTAACTAATTTCCCCACTTAATAAGAAATGAAAGTCAATAATTCACATATCCTTAAATCCTTATACTAATATAAGGAAGAGATTTAGTCCAATCAATCAACCCAAAGCTCTACTGATTGACGAAATCAAGCTCAGAAACGTTGAATGGTGACAAATGGTGGCGTAATTGTCGTGAAAGGAAAGAACAAATATATTTTTTAAGACGAAATCCTGATCTCAAATAAGTTGTACGATTGATGAGCTGTTGAGCGATTGGTAAACGAATGTCAGTGTTATCTGAGATTAGTATAGAGTAGATGGTGTATAGAGGTCTTAGGCTTTTATTTTGTAGCAGTTTAAAGGACTTTGTTCGCCGATTTTAAATCGAATTCGAGACATTGCGTGTTAAATGGCGGACTTTAACGTTATACTTAGTCTAGTGTATTTTAATAACTACAATTTTAGTGATTCAAAAAATCATTGAATTTTTTTGGAAATTGTTATATTAAATATATTGCCCCGCTATGCCACTATTTATTTCACGGACCTGGCTATTTGAATCGGTGAGTGCAGAAACAACGTAAGTCACAAAAAAATCAAAAATTCGTAATCGATTTAAACTAGCTTAGAAAGGCAAGATGCGTGTTGTTTTTCTTTCTCCTGCAAAGTTCGAAAATTCGGACTTACGTTGTTTCTGCACTCAACGAGTAATTTACGAGAAGGGGTGGGAAGGGAGTTAAAACCATAACGAACACAATCAGTCACTTCTCAATTACGGAGAGATCCTGCACCATGAGGTCATATATTTATGTAACATAATAGCCACGTCGACACCTTAAATACGTGTTAGCATAGAAAACTGTATGACATCATTATCATCAAAGGCAACCGCGAGACTTAACCTGGCTTCACAATATCTTTCCGTACTGTTATCTCTCTCTTTTATGTATTTTACTCACATCTGAATGTGATATCTGCTTTCTTTATCTTTTCCATCCACTTCGTTCACTTGGACGCGTCACCACGGAAACGTTGCAGACAATTATATCTCTTCTGCATTTTTCTTATTTTTCTATTCATGCTTTTCCATGTTGTCAATTATAATTATTCCCCCAGTGGAGATCAAACCTATAACCAACGCACACTAACATACCACTTAACAATCCACTTGCGTCTGTTTAATATACATACATACATATGTACATGTATATTCACGCTGTATCCCGCATATAGCAGGGTAGACAGAGGGAACCAAGTGTTAAGACACGCCGTTCCCCACTTTCCACCGAATTGAGGCATTGCGTGCTGAGTGGCGGAACTCAACGCCGCGCTTTGCTTTGTCATCAAGTCCAGAAAAATGAAAAATTCCATTTGCTAGAGTGGGAATCGAACCCACAACCTATTGCATTTACAGTCGCACGTTTGTGCCTCTGCACTACAATAGGCTGTATAATATAATATAATAATTTATAATTATATTATCAAAGACTAACCTGATAGTCGAAAATGATTTCTTTTGTTCTTCACTATAAAGGTTTTTAAAGATACAAAGCCGTCTAGATTTTATTAAGTCTTTTGTTAATGGAACTTAAGAAGACGTCAAATGAAGCTGACAGCGCTGACTAAAAGACTTGACTTGATTATAATTATAATTATCTTTAAAATGTGTTTATATTTTTATCATATATATAAGGCTCTTGAGTTACTGACTGACAGACGACATATAGAAACTTCGGCCATAAAAAACTGAAATTCAGCGTGGCTCCTTGGAGAATGTACGGAAACACTAAAATGTGGATTTTTTTTATGGATAACGGATGACAAACGAGCTGAAGGACCACCTGATGGTAAGTGGTTACCTTCGCCCATGAACATCTACAACACCAGAGACGTTATAGATGCGCTGGATAGGATTTAACATAACAAATAAAATTATATTGCTTCTATGAAAACACTGCACTATGTACATTCCGACTAGTATAATCAGCTTCTTTTAACCTGCGTTTTCCTTGAATCTCCATGAAAAACTGTAAATTTTATGATTTTCATACGTAACGGTGGCTCGGAATTAGCTCAGTCTGATCAAATCCTTGTTTTGTCTTACCAAAACAGAGACAATACCCACTCACTCTCCACTCCTCCCTTCCCGTTGCTCCCCGGGAGCTCACAACCCAATTGAAAATAAATAAAAAATAATCACACCCGAAGTAGGAACCGAAGCCACAACCAATCGCTTTTACAGCTAGACCTTGACCCACTACACCAAATTAAGGCTTTATAGTCTTAGCAAGATCGTAAATAAAAACAAATAAAAATAACAAAAACAGACAAGAACAATTATTGTTAATTATACAACAAATTTTAGCGAAACTTCAATTGTCAGGTGACATTTACTCTTCACCTGTTCTTATTAATTTTTGTTTGTGCTCGAACCCATTATAACAGCGATATTAAAACTTTTATGATTTCCTGTATGAAACATAAAATAATATAATTGGATACCATTATTAATGTTCAAAAACTAAACACTAGGTTATAGGTTCGATTCTAATTGAGGGTTTGCGGAGTCGCCAAACTGCAGCGTTGAATTCCGTCATCCATTCCAATAGGAAGAAAGGAGTATTTTAGAGTGAATGAAACGGTAAATAACTACAATTTTTAATAAAATATGTTTGTTTTAATAGTAAAAATGAAATACATACGCGTGTGTGTGTTATATTCATTTTATATGTGTTTCTAAAGCAATATTATGAAATTGACCTTCTTGCATTTCTTCTCACTATAAACCTTAGCTATGCTAAATTTCATACTCGCCCTTCCCTATGAAAAGAAAAAGGAATCGAAAATCTTACCTTCACAAAAAGAAAATATATATTATTATACATATAGATAAAAAAAAACCCACGTAGCATTTCCTAACCAAGCACTGATTGTTTTATCAAAATTAATTTTGTAAATACTTTAAACCTCCCAAAAACCGTTTCATTTTAATCATCACTGAAACAAGTACTAAAGTAACGAATATTTAAAAACACAATAGCAATATAGTTCACTTTTTAGATAGCTTGAGAGAGATATTATCAAAAAGCAACCAACCTCAGAGTTTCATCCGCTCCATAAATTCGGTTTTGACTTAACCGAAAAAACCGAAACCTTTCAGAATTTACGATCCATTTTGACGCAGCCTGTTTTTGCGGTAACGAAATCGTTTAAATTTTCCTATACAATATTCAGGTTATAGTTTATATGACATAGGCAGTATTAGGATAAAATGTGGTCATATAAAGTTTAACTATATTAAATGTCAATTTTTGGTATCGTAGTGCAGTTAGAACGTATTTATATCAAAACAATGGTAGTGAGTTCATATCACATTCGCTGATCGTCATTTCTGCCGACGTATGGACTCCTTAGCTTTCTATAGATTCAAGCGTATACCGGGACCATTGTGTTATTGAGAAAGGAACTTAGAGCAGTTCCTGGGAGTTAAAGATTGGAACACAAGTTAAAGATACACTGTCCCTTTAAAATATATTAACGCAGTCACTGTTTGACTCCTCTCAATAACTTACTTGCTTAGTTAACTTCACGCTTTGTCCCTAGCGGGGTAGTTAGAACGGAGCGCCAAACCCTACGGTTCCTGCATACCTCTTTCGCATCGTCCACACTCATTAAATATGTAAAATACCGTTCTTGTTGAATTATGAAAAATCCTCTATTATTTATTTTCTACGCTCTCCGAGAAACTTACAAGTCACATTTTAGCTCTCATCGTAGCTAGTAGCTTATTCTTTCAATATTTTTTTTTAACTTCACGCTGTATCCCGCATATAGCAGGGTAGGCAGAGGGAATCTGAGAACCTAGTGTTAAGACACTCCGTTCTCTTTCAACAAATCCGTTCCCCACTTTTCGCCAGAAACTGAAGTGGGAAACGGATTTCAATCAATTATTCTATGCATATATAGGTAAGGTTTTCTATATATCAATATAGAGTTTTCATAGACTACGGCGTTGAATTCCGCTAACTATCACGCAATCTCGATTTGCATGTCGGGTAGCGGAATTTATCGCTGTATCCATTTTTACACGTATATGAAACATTTGAACAACAAAATCGAGTTTTTTAAAAGAAAATCTCCCAAAATAAAGTAAGTAAAAAACATATTAAAGCAAACAGTGCGGATGTGATAAGTTTCCCAAATAAACTTCTTAGAGTAGGACGTCAAGCACATCGCCTGTATAAATGATTTTTAACGCACGTACAAACGTTTATAAAGTCTTGATAAAGTCGTGATCCGGACGTAAAAAGTGGAATGACAATTGTGGAATGAAGAACTGGAGTAAATAAAGTTTTGTGGATGAACAAAATGTTTTTTTTTGTATATTATTGTTTGGTACTTTTTAAAAAAATTAGAATTGATGGTGAAATTGGTAATTTTTATTTACCGATTTCAAAAGCAAGAGGTACTCAATTGAATTGTATTGTTTTTTCTTTTGCATGATAACTAGTGAGATAAATATAAAAGAATAATGTTCTTACATACATACATAGCTTCACGCTGCATCCCGCATATAGCAGGGTAGGCAGAGGGAACCTAGTGTTAAGACACTCCGTTCCCCACTTTCCGTCGAATAATGTAAAAATATATGGGTATCATATTGTTAATATTATTTCGGAACAATTATATTTCATGGCAGGTAAATAATAAAAAAATATACATAAATACTTGAAAATTCATAAACTACTACCAAACCAATTTACCTAATAATTAAATCTTTAACAAAAGCAAAACCGACTTAAAACCAAAAGTAGTAAAAGGTTACATAATTACGAATAACTCAAAAACTATTTGCCAGATCTTACCTAAATTTACATAGGATGACATCCACACTAGCTATCTTAAAAATATTATCAAATTTGGTTCATCCAATAAGAAGTCATACGGTAACACACAAACAAACAATCGAATATAGAACCTCCCCATTTAAAAATCGGTTAAATTCCTACAAAACCGTGACAAAGTGACTAAAAACTTTCGTGCCTCATTAATAACTGAAATTAATCTGAAACACAATGTACGTACGTAACACTTGCGTATTAAACCGGCATATTAATTAAAATACGTTATATAGTTAACTCGAGTTCCTTTTGATTAAATGGCGCGGAGGCTGAATATTCGGATTATGGAGCTCTCGTCGTGGTATTGCTTAAAAGTATTTGGTATAATATTATTTTTCTTAATATCTTTCATGGTAGGACAAATCGCGGCGTTGAGTCCCGCCAGTTAATATGTGTTGTTTCGAATTTGGTTGAAAAGTGGTAATCAGTACGTTGTTTTTTTTTTAACTTCACGCTGTATCCCGCATATAACGGGGTGGGCAGAGGGAACCAGAGAACCTATTTTTTTTTACACAGATGTTACACACACACACACACACAGGCACACGCACACGCAAACGCACACGCAAACTTATAATAAAACTCACACACACACACACACACAGGCGTTGGCGTATGCTAATGTTACTAGATACTTATCATTATATTATGGCTAAGTTACTAAAATATTATACATTGTAGTCTATTTGTTATTCTGATGGCTAAACTATATTATTACAAAATTTCATCTAAATCTGTTTAGGAGTTTGAGAACAAATATCTAATCCATCCTCACAAGCTTTCGTATTTTATTCGTAGGATTTGCACGAATGTTATTTACTTAATGATTTAGTTTTCAAGCAACAACACAAGCATGCGACTGTAAACGAGTTAGGTTGTGGGTTCGATTCCCACTCCAGGAAATGTAAAAGTTTAGTATTTTCATTTCCTGGGTTTGGTAACAAGGCAAAGCGCGCCGTTGAGTCCCGCCACTCAACAGGCAATGCCTCAATTCGGTGGAAAGTGGGGAACGGAGTGTTTAACACTAGGTTTTCAGGTGCCCTTTGCCTACCCTGCTATATCCGAAATACAGCGTGAAGTTAAAAAAAAATCATTTATAGAATTTAGACGCTTACGTCGTGGTATTGCCTAAAAGCATTTTATTTCTTTCTCTGCATAGTAAGGTAGCCAGATAAACCTAGTATCAAGACACTCCAGTCTCCGCTTGCCCGAAGTCCAGGCATTGCGTGTAGAATATTGTCTCTCAATGTCAGGCTTACACCTGTCGTGGCAGAGGCACAAGCGTGCGACTGTAAACGCTTCAAGTTGTGTGTTCGAATCCCACTTCAGGAAATGTAAAATTTAGTATTTTCATTGCATTACAAGGCAAAGCGCGGCGTTGAGTTCCGCCACTCAACACGCAATGCCTCAATCTGGCGGAAAGTGGGGAACGGAAATGTAGAAAGAGAATGGAGTGTCTTAACACTAGGTTCTCTGGTTCTCTTTGCCTGCCCCGCTATATGCAGGATACAGCGTGAAGTTAAAAAAAAATATATATGTCAGGCTTTGTCTTATAATAGTCAGATAGAAAACAGTTTATCGTTAGAATTGCTCTATCGTAAATTTTGCTAATAAGTAAAATACACGACAATAACACAAACAAACGTACAAATAAAAATAAAAATGTCCCTAAAATATAGGGGAGGTAAAGCATGAGTAGTGTGAAAATGGCTTAATAATTGCCTTATGTCTAGACGAGGTTTTACGACAGTTATCAAAGTGCTTTAGGGACACAGTGGGAAAATATCACTTTATTTGTGATATATATTTCTCGTTGAATTAAAAGCTTATTTATTATTAAAAAAAGGAATTTCACGCTTTGTTTCGTATAGCAGAGAGAACCTAGTGTTGAGACACTCCGTTCGCCGCGTTCTGCCCAAATTTGTTATATTGCGTATTAAGTGTCGGAATTCAACCTCTCTTCTCAACTCATTACCTTGAATCGGAATCGAACCCACAACTAATCGTGTTAACAGTCTAAAGCTAATCCACTTCGCCACGATGGCCTAAAGTAAGTGATGAAATTGAATGCTTCGTCTTGTCAAAAATTTGTAAATGTTTAGTATTTTTATTTTCTGGGTTTGGTAACAAGGCAAAGTGCGGCGTTGAGCCACTCAGCACGCAATGTCTCAATTTGGCGGAAAATGGGGAACGGAAATGTTGAAAGGGAACGGAGTGTCTTAACACTAGGTTCTCTGGTTCCCTCTGCCTACCCCGCTATATTCGGGATACAGCACGTAATGCCTCAATTCGGCGGAAAGTGTGGAACGGAGTCTTAAAAAAAAACCAGACCAGAGAAATTAAACATATATAAATACAATTATTCCCCAAGTGGGAATTGAACTCATAACATCCTCATGGCCTTCTAAACTTGACAATATCACAAATACTATATATTTAAGCTTATAATTTAACACTTGAAGCAAAGTGACAGTAGAACAGCTAGTTACCGTGCGAGTTAATTGTATCTAAAAATATAACCACAATGTAGTGTATTTTCAACATGTCATCACCTTCATTTATAATGAAACAGTAACATGCCTTTGATCACTCTATAGAGGACTAAATAAAGTGAAATTTATGAGGAACAAAAAGTATAGTTTAAAATATATGTACTATACATTCAGTCTAAGTTTTTTTTAGCTTCACGCTATATCCCGCAGATAACAGGGTAGGCAGAGGGAACAAGAGAACCTAGTGTTAAGATATTCCATTCTCTTTTAACCCTTCTGTTCCCCTCTTTCCGCCGAATCGAGCATAGTCATAGTTGTATAAAAAATATTATAAAATTAACTAAAAGTCATAATTGGAAGAAGGAATAAATGGAAGAGGTACTCCATATGATAGTATTGACAGTAGTGTATTGTCATATCTCCCTGGAGGATTGATATTCAGTCCTACGCTTCCTGTATCCAACGGCTTCCGGTCACCTTGAACAGGTCATCAGTCCATCTAGGTGCGTCCGCGCATCCGGTTCTTGGACGCCACTTATAAACCTTTCTGCCTCGATGGTTCTTCTAGCTATGTTTCAGTATGATAGACAACAAATTAAGGAGTATATAATGTATAATTAGGTAAAAAAATAAATAAACAGTTTCATCCTTTATCCCCCATATTAGGTCAGTCAGAGTGAACCTAGTATCAAGACACTACGTTCTCCGCTTTCCGCCCAAATTTAAGACATTGTGTGTAAGTGTCGGAACCCAACCTCTCTTCTCAACTCGTTACTTCGAGTCGGAATCGAACCCACAACTAATCGTGGTTACAGTCTAAAGCTGATCACTTCGCCATGATGGCTTCATTACTTTTAATTAGTTATTATAAATTAATTTAATTTAAAAATATTTAAAATAGCTAATTATAATTGTAAAAATCTTTTCCCTTCTCTTGAGACACGCGTCGTCTTAGTATTGCATTCTACATCCGGCACTTGATCCAACAGTTAAGAGATAACCTCTTTATATTTATCAAGGCTTCTACTTATTAAGTTGTCAACTGATATTAACAGTTGTGACATCAGGGACAGCTTTTAACCGATTTCAATAAACGATGAAGTTCACTTCGATTTTTTTTTTTGTGTGTGTTACCGTAGTAGTTGTAGATTCAATTAAGATCGAGAAGTTTTAAAGTAATTCCTTTATCCCGAAATTTCTACTAGAATAATAGTTTCATCCCATTCCAGTTGATTTCCGATATTACTATTGATAGTAGAAACGGATTATAGTAAGACAAAGGTCAAAACCCTTCGTTCCCGTGCCCTCGGCTAGTGGCGGTCAAGAAGGAGCACCGTGAGGTTTTAATGGGTATTCGGCTGTACCATCTGCTGGCGTGGAAGTCCCACATAACCCGTCCAAGTCCACAACTGATCTGGTACCCGTTGAGTATCCTCATGTGAAAAAAAGAAGGGGAGAAAATATTTTCCATAACATACAGTGTTAATCACTTAGTTATTAAACGAAAAACATTTTACATTTAAAAAATTGAAATAGACAGTTTCTAAAAGGCGCAGATTCGAATCCCGCTGGAAGTTGTGTCAAATGTTTGTACATTTTCTAAAAAAGAGGTCAAAACCCCACCAAAGTTGCATGGAACCTCCAGTATGATAAAGTTGTACAAACATTTCAAACAACAATTAGTTTTGGACATGTATCTGTTGGCAATTACATGAATTGAATGTGGCAACCAATTTGCTTTTACTGAGCGAACGATAAATTAAAGCTAAAACACAGCTTCAGGCAGCAATTCTCATCTCGTCCTTTATAAATATAGGCGTGCTCATCTCCTTTTATTTGAGCTTGTTAACCTGTGTCTTGGTATTATGAACAACTTGAATGATGAAATTAATTTCGTGATTGAAAATTTTATAATCGATATTTCCTTTATTACGCTTGAAAGTGATATTAGTTTTTAAATCGATATCAAAAAAAGATCATCCATTTTTTTATATTAATTAAAAAAAAATTCTTAAATCGACTGTATTTTTTAGGTGTTTTACCGCATTTTATTATATAACTTTATACTGACTATACTAATTTAGATTATTCCATGTTATATGACAGCTAATTCTTTTGATGTGGTCCCATGTAAATTTAGTGAACATCTGATGAGTAGTTTTTGAGTTATTCGTAATATTTTTACATTGCATTGTATTTTATTTCCAGTTAGTTTTATGTTTTGTTAAAGTCTTCATTGATATTTGAGCTTGTTCACCTGTTTTAATGTTATGAACAAGTTAGATAATAAAATTAATTTCACTTTGGAAATTTTATAATCAATATTTCCTCTCTTGCGCTTGACTTGCTTGCGCCGACTTCAAAACAGGAAGATCTCAATTTTTTTTTTATGAGTTAGATTACATCCACGGGCTCGCACTTGCCCGTGCCTTTTGTTTCTTTCCCGCATATAGCAGGGTAGGCAGAGGGAACCTGACTGAGAACCTAGTGTTAAGACACTCCGTTGTCTTACAACAATTCTATTCCCCACTTCCCGCCGTATTGAGACATTGCGTGCTGAGTGACGGAACTCAACGCCGCACTTTCACATTTACAGTCGTACGCTTGTGTACATAGCTTTTTACTGGGTGAACTAATTTTGATGATCTTTATATATGATAGCTAGTTCTCCTGATGTGGTACCACGTAAATTTAGTGAACATCTGACGAATAGTTCTTGAGCTATTCGTAATAATTTTACTTTTTAGTGCATATATTATTTGAATCCAGCTTTAGTTTTTGTTAAATTATTTTTTATATTTAGTCTTTGAACGATACTATGAAAAGTTGGATGATAAAATTAATTTCACTTTGAATTTTTTTAAGCACTATTTCCTTTGTTGCTTGAAGGCGATATTAGTTCTTTTGAAGTAGATAATAAAATTATAATAAAATATTGATTGCCTTGATATTTAATATTCTATCATAAATTAAATGAATTAAAACTGAATAGGTATGATTGTCGTAATTTTTAGTCCCTCTCAAAAATTTTAACTAACTGAAAAAAAGGAAGAGGTGCTCAATTCAACTGTATCCATTCTCACTCTATAATAGCTAGTGCTTCTGATGTGGTCCATTTAAAGCATTTTTTTCAAGCTTCACGCTACAGCGTATACATACTTATATGCGGTATGTATACCGTGCGGAATACATACCGCATATAGGAGGGTAGGCAGAGGGAACCCGAGAACCTAGTGTTAAGATACTCCGTTTCCCACTTTCCGCCAAATTGAGGCATTGCGTGCTGAGTGGCGGAACTCAACGCCGCGCTTTGCCTTGTTACCAAACCCAGGAAATAAAAATATCTATTTCCTGGAGTGGGAATCGAAACCACAACCTGTCACATTTACAGTCGCAAGCTTGTGCCTCAGCGCCACAACAGGCGTTATATTTTTTATAATATTAGAAGTGAAGAAACTGCGTAGCAATCCATGAATTAATGGAGCGGGCGCCAGGCTCGCGTTGCAGAGAGAGGAATTCGGAGAGTGCCTGGGTAAGTCCCAGGCACTCTCCGACCCAGCGTATAGGTTTAAGGGGTCCCTTTGAAATGCGCATTAATGTTCACATCCACTGTACGCGCTCCTCTCTCTACCTAACCATATTTTAAATGATTTTTCAAATGTTGCTTTCGAAATACGTGCTAAAAATGAACTGATGATAGTTCAAGAGAAGCCTTTTAGTTTTTTATCGAGAGATTTCGCTTTTATACTTCTAGCGCCTACTTCTACGCGTATACTACATACATATGTACTAGATATATGTAACAATAATAAAATATATGTAAAGCATTTAACTTAGCTAAGCATTCCAATAACCAGATATTGAATAAACTAAACGAAATAGAAACGATAAAGGAGAACTCATTTTTATTTTTTTTTGTTTTTTAACTTCACGCTGTATTCCGCATATAGCAGGGTAGGCAGAGGGAACCTGAGAACCTTGTGTTAAGATACTCCGTTTTCTTACAACAATTCCGTTCCCCACTTTCCGCCAAATTAAGGCATTGCGTGTTGAGTGGCGGAACTCAACGCCGCGCTTTGCCTTATTACAAAGCCCAGGAAATGAAAATACTAATATTTCCTGGAGTGGGAATCGAACCCACAACATGTCGTGCTTACAGTCGCACGCTTGTGCCTCTGCGCCACGACAGGCGAAAGGAGAACTTAAAAAGCCTAAAAATTCTAAAGCTCCACACGTTTGTGCCAATATTTACGTTGTCTATAAAGTGAGCGTCGCAAGTCTTAGTTTTATGTTCCCATGAAAGGGAACAGTCGGTGGTATTTTTTACTTGATGACTTTATCCAGTTTCTCTAGTTAACATGCATTTCGCTAACGAACGTGTTAGGGATATACGTTGTATGTAGATTTTGTTGGTATATCGTTTTGATTTGTTCGTGTACCTATAATATATTAAAAATTATTAGAATTAAAAAATAATTATTATTAATAATAAGACCTGTCGTGATTCAAATGTGACAGGTTCGATTCCCACGCCAGGAAATGAAAATATTAAAATGTAGTATTTTCATTTCCTGGCTCTGGTAGTAAGGCAAAGTGCGGCGTTGAGTTCCGCCACTCAGCACACAATGCCTCGATTCGGTGGAAAGTTGGGAACAGAAATGTTTAAAGAGAACAGAGTGTCTTAACACTAGGTTCTCAAGTTCCCTTTGTCTACTCTTCTATGTGTATGTGGGATATAGGGTGAAGCTAAAAAAAAATTATACTTCTTTGTGCATTTTCTTTGAAATCTGACTCCTTTTTTTGTTGAAATCTAAATTATTTATCTAACTAGACCAATGTAAGAACTAGAATTTCTTAAATTCCGAAAACGGAACAGGTTTAAATTTTACAATCGCTTATACGAAATCGTAGTACTTAAATGTCGTTTACTTAAAGTTTAGTTAACTTAACCAGTTTAAAGGATACAATATTTGGCGCCGGAGTATTTATAAGTTGGAAGTATTTACTTTTAGCTCGTGAGCTTTTCAATGAATTGAAGAAGTTGGAAATAAATGTGCTCACTTCCGCTCTGGACTTTTGCAAGTGCCCGTGAGAATATAAATAGGTCACTCCCACGTCTTATTATAGCCGTAAAATACGAGATATGAGATATTTGTTTGAAACAGTCATATCAATTATTGGAAAAGTCAAATTGTAATGTATTGTCGCCATTGTGCAGTTAAAACGTACTGAACTTGATGGTGGTGTCATTTAAATTTCATTCTGAATATTAGGTATTGCTGAGGTATTTAGAAGGCAGTATTTTTAATATCTTTGAAATTTGATTAGGATCATTTTAAAGGGGCCCTCTAAGATTACGTTTGGGTTATATGTCTGAGATACACCTACTTGGTGAATCCATGAAATATTAACTGGTTCATATGTGTGTCTTTGATTTGGATGATTCTTGCACAAACATAGAGTTCTACGTATAATATTTTAAAAATAGGTAAAAAAACCGCATTAATAGGTTCTCTTTATAATATGAGGAAATAAAATAGGCGAAAAATATGTTACCAATTATGCCATAATACACTTTTAATATATTTTGTTTCTTTACCTTTTAACTCCTTTCTAACTCTTAACTAGCTCTTCAACCACAAGTAAAGTAGTAATGATGTCAATGTGTGGAATTAAATGCTGTCGACGCTCACCCGGGAGGCTCATCCTAGTTGATTTATTGTCAAAAAAATATTTGAAAAGAGCAACTGTTGAGTTTCTTGCCGGCTCTTCTCAGCAGAATTGCCTTCCGAGCCGGTGGTAGCTTCCGTTAGGACTGACACGACTGACACCTTTGTAAATTGACGTTTCGAAGTGCTAGTAATAGCCTATTTGAATAAAGAATATTTTGATATTGATTTTGAGTACTGATCTGTAAACTTAAAACAAATCATATGACACGCAAAGCAAATTAATTCATACAACAAACCTATCAACATTAAAGTTACGTTAAGAAACTCAAACAGTTCTAACCCTCGAGAAGTTGGCTATGCAAAGTGCCGAACACGACTTTCCAAAACTCATGTTATAGGGACGTGTTTCAATTTTAATTATATTGATATGCATTCACGTTGCTAAATTAGATTTGGGATTCTGATCGAACCTCGTAATTGTAATGGGAGAATGGAGAAGTTGTGCCAAATTTAAGATACCATTTGTAATGATTGTTTCATGATGATAATATGTGAGTGGTAAGAATATTTAGGTTGCAGGAATTCCCGTAAGGATATTTTTGCTTCACGTTTTATTCCGCATAGTGGAGAAGTCAAAGAGACTTTAGTGTCAAGATTCTCTGTCGCTGCTTCCTACCAGAATTACCACGAGATATTGCGTGATAAGTAGCAGAGAATAATTTAAATGGAACCATTTCCCCGACTCGGAATCGAAACCACAACCTATCACGTTCATAGTTAACCACTGTTCCACTGCTTCACGATAGCATCTAAAGGATGATTAGGTTATTATAAAGATTTTGTGTATTTTAGTTTTCATACGAATAACAATTCGTAATTTTGAGTTATTTTTTATAAATTTGAAATTTCCAACTTTCTGAGCAACAACGTTGATATTTTTTCAAAAAAATCTAGAAATAAATATTTGAATTATAAACAGAAAATTCTTAAATGGCATTCAAACCATATTTTTAAGTCAAGCATCTTTTAACACCAATTCTGCAAAAATATCACAAAAAATCCATATACCCACAAAACTGTATATAACATTAATAAACTCAATAGTACACTATCCTCCTATAAATGGATACTATCCCTGGTATATGTAAATTATCCGGATAACAATCAAGAATTCTAATAGCATCTTAACTCTGTAGACACGTACGGATTCCTTGTAAATTGGCGTCGTTAGTATCTTAATTAAGCCTCCCAGTTGGAGTTCGTCTGTCGTACCCGCGAATAGTCGTGAGGCTTTTATGTCTCATATTGATATATTTATTGTGATGGTCTGTTTTAATTGTATTTTATGTGTACATTGATTATGGTTGGTTTGTTATTTTATATATAGAAATAGGCGGTTTATAGGGTTGGCTGATTGTAATTTTTGCTTTTTTAACTCACGCTGATCATGCATATAGCGGGTAGGGCAGGAGGAACCAAAGAATCTTAGTGTTAACATTCCATTCTTCTTTCAACATTTCCGTTCCCTACTTTCCGCCAAATTGGAGGCATTGCGTTGAGTGTGGATCTCAACGCTGCGCTTTGCCTTGTTATTAAACCTGGAGAAATGAAAATAATTAAATTTTTACATTTGAGGAATTGATCCACGTCCCCGTTGCGTTTTCAGTCGCACGCTTGTGCCTCTGCGCCACGACAGGCAGACAATGACAGGAGATTGTGGCCAATTGTGTTTACTGAGGTGTAATGTTTTTGTTTGTGTACCGTCTGGTTAGATAGCGCTTCATTTTTTTTTTTTTATGGATAACGGATTACTATTACATTCTACGACTTGCATGTAATGCTACTAATATGAGAAAAAAGTGGAACAGTGGTGTGACTTATTGTCAATTATTTGACTACTGTGATGAGGCAAAAATAGGAAGATTGAAAAATATTCAAAAATGCTTATAACATTATGTAAAAATATTTTATACAAAATCCTTCAGCGGTTTTTGATTTAAATGCTCTGAATCCTATATTTTTTCAGCATTACTTAGCTTCACTCTTTGTCCCTAGCGGGTTAGTCAAAGTGAACGGAGCGCCAAACGCTACGGCCTCTACATTTCATGCTCTTTTGCCTCGTCCACAGTTACACAATAATAAAAATATATTTGAAGTTCAACAATCATAAATACGCATTAATCCCTTCAATAGTAAAGCAGAACGAAAGAAGAAGAAAAATAAAGAGAGTACGAAAGAAGTGTTCAAGATCAATCATAGCCACTTTATATGTACTTTATAATAAATACAGCAGTTAAATTTATTTATCGATAGTAAAATATCCTAAAATACACCAGTCAGAGGTAATATCAATAAAGTTGCCTAAAAAATTGTTGAAATGTTTATTTAACGGTTAGGATTAACTCGGCTGAAGCTTTCACAAATTCCACGCCAGATTTGTATTGAGGCCAATCATTTATTAAACACTTTTACTTTAAAATAGATAAATGCTAAGTTAACGAAACAAAATTTACGTTTACGTAAAAGAAGGATTTAGATATATTTTTTAACGCCTGTCGTACGAATGTAAACGCGACAGGTTGTGGGTTCGATTCCCAATCCAGGACATGTATAATTTAGTATTTTCATTTCTTGGGTTTGGTAACATGGCAAAGCGCGAAGTTGAGTTCCGCCACTCAACACGCAATGCCTCAATTCGGCGGAAAGTGGGGAACAGCAATGTTGAAAGAGAATTGAGTGTCTTAAAAGTAGGTTCTCTGGCTCCTTCTGGCTACCCCGCTATATGCGGGATACAGCGTGAAGTTACAAAAAAAAAAGGTATCTTTCGTATTTTTTGGAAGGTAAGCTGAACAAAGGAACTTATCTCAACAACTGAAACAAACAGTTCTCTTACAATTATATGTAACATACACAGTTGAATTAAAAATAATTATTGTTTTTAATATCTGCATTATATTCAGACACTAAAAATGCAAAAAATAAATTAGACACCGTTAAAAAATTTCACATACGCTATGTTCACTATGGTGACTCGAATCCGCAGTTGTTGAAAACCGTCCTAGTGGTCTAGGTACTAAGCCATATACGGACGGCAAGTAGCGCGGGTTGCTTTCCCGCTAAAGTGTTTTCTTAACAATTGTATTTTTTCTGTACAGGAGTTTTTTTAAAATAGCTCAGAAATATTTAAATTTTTAATCTACAGTAATAATATATCAAATACACAAATACTTTGCAGTAAAATACAATATACATACTATATTTACAATTTTCCCTCTAAGTATATTTGGCAACAGCAGTAATATAAATCAAATTGAAATCTATCGATAGTTTAAACGAAATTTTAGTAAGAACTGTTGAGAGATCGCCTCTCGAGCAGACTCAATATGCTTCCGGTGTAGTTGCCAAGTTCTAACATCCTCCCAAAGTCCTATTACCACCCCCCTATCTCATATACTATGGTTAGTTTACTGTAGTAGCTAACGTTTTCTTTAACCGACTTTGAAAAAGGAGGTTATCAATTCGACAGTTTCTGTCGAATGTTACGGCTTAACTGTTTACTAAGTGAACTAATTTCGATGATTCTTTTTTTCTATGATTTTAACCACATGAGAAATACTACTTGTATTTCTCATGTGGTCCCATTTAAATTTAGTTAAGATGTGAAGAGCAGTTTTTGAGTTATTCGTAACAGTTTAACTTTTTAGTGCATTTTATTTGAGTTGTCAGTGACTCAGTTTTCTATTTTGTTAAATTCTTTTCTTAACTTCACGCTGTATCCCACACATAGTAGGGTATGTAGAGAGAACCAGAGAATCTAGTGTTAAGACACTCCATTCTCTTATGATTCTTTTGCCACTTTTCGTCGAATTGAGGCATTGCGTGCTGAATGCCGGAACCCAACGCCCCAGCGAGGAAATGAAAATACTGAATACAAATTGCTATAAATATTTAATATTTCCATTCCTTGGAATGTTAAGATCTTAATTATTAAATCATAGTCAAAGTTAACGGCTGTCGTGGCGCAGAGGCACAAGCGTGCGACTGTAAACGCGACAGGTTGTGGGTTCGATTCCCACTCCAGGAAATGTAAAAGCTTAGTATTTTCATTTCCTTTTTGGTAACAAGGCATAGCGTGACGTTGAGTTTCGCCACTCAGCACGCAATGCCTCAATTAGGCGGAAAGTGGGGAACGGAGTGTCTTAACACTGAGTTCTCTGGTTGAATTTCCTCTACCAACCCTGCTATATGCGGGATACAGCGTGAAAAAAAAAATAGTACAAATATCTCTTCAACGATATCTTGACATTCTCATAGTAAAGATACAGTAGATCCACCAGCGATACTTGGCTGTCTTTTCACTTGGCACGCATGTACGTCAGTGTATAACCCAGATATGTAACTAGAGTTTCAACGCTGTTACAAAAAATTAGGTTACGCTCTTGTTTTTCTGAAGTCGTGAAAATTGGTGACATTATTACTTTTTATAGTTCACATTATTATGTTATTCATATGTGGAAATATATTTTTGCGCCAACAGTATGTATAAAGAATATTTTTGTTGTTTCTATATTTTTGAAATTATTGGTAGAGGAACAGTTTGAATGTTGTAATAGGTTCGATTTCAATTCAGGTATGATTGTACGTTCCTTTTGTATGTTCTGTTATGGTCAAACATAGCTTTGAGTTCCGCCATTCTACACGCTATCCAGAATTCAGGCTAGCGAAGACCAGAGTATTTTGAAATTAGTCTCTCTTACTACTTTGCGAGAGGAAAGTGTTATGCTCCCATATTTTGAAAACATATAATAATTGAATTGAGCTGTTAAAGCACTTGTACTGTACACACAAATAACTTTCCAAGAGGCGCGGGTTCGAGTCCCGCTACGTTTAAATTGTTGTTTTTTCTCTTCCTAAGTATATTATTAACACTTGTTATTAGGGCATTTTCTTTGAACTGGGTTTTCTTTTTCTTTGTAAAACTCCTAATTATTATTATGTGTCTTAGAAAAATGTAATTTGAAATTTAGAGACCATCGTGGCACAGTGAGATAACCAATGTAAAGAGAAGTGGTGTGGGTTCGATTCCTACTCGGCGCTATGCTAATATTTAAATTATTTCCACTTTTACTATCAGGCGCAAAGCGCGGCGTTGATTTCCACTACTCAATATAAGTTATTAAGAATTCGGGTGAGAAGAGGACAACGGAGTGTCTTGACACTAGGTTAGTTCTGTTTATCTCGCTACGCAGGATAAAACGTGAATTTAAAAAAGAATAAGTAAGACGTTGGTAAAAAACCGATACTTAAAATAATAATATTTAACATATTGAGAAGTCTTGTTGTGAAGTTTTGTTTGGTGGTAGGAGGTTCGTCCTCCGTCTGGCTCGCGACCACTATCATGTCAAAGACGAACCGCCAAATATCTTATGATGTGTTGTTTTCCCCTTTCCCACCCATCCTTTCCCCAAAATGTGGTGGTTCTGATAGCGGACTACTACATCATCCTCCCTTTCCATCTGTATCCTCTAGGTTGGCAACGCATCTAGTACATCTCTTGTGTTGTAGATGTTCATGGGCGAAGGTAACCACTTACCATCAGGCGGTCCTTCTGCTCGTTTGCCATCCGGTATCCATAAAAAAAAAGTCTACAAATTTAAGTGTACGGTAGCAAGTTCGATACCAGTTTCATTTCCAATTGTAGTTCTCTGTCATTCAATGAAAAGAAAAATGCAAATAAAATTCCTCCTTTCTCCATATAACTCCATGATAAGTTCGAATTCGTAACCACTAAATTCTAAATGTTGCGAAACATAGAAATGTACTCATTAAAAAACAACGTTAATAATTTGCTTTAAAAACGACTTTCTAAGAAGCTTTTATCATTAGTGCATCTAACATGGTTAATACACGTTTTATGATCCCATTATAAACTTAACATGGAGTAGATTTAAAAAAACTGGAAGAAATATAAATATTTTAACATAAAATATGTGTGTGTTTATATATAATATAGATTGATGGACTTTCATAACAAGTTAAGAGAGATCCTGGTATTAAGACACTCTGTTCTCCGCTTTTGTCCCAAATTCAAGAGTAAAGTGGAACTTAACGTGGACTAGCTTCTCGATGTATCCCGCACGTAGCAGTGTAGGCCGAGGGAAACCTAAAACCTAGTGTTAAGACACTCCGTCCTCTTAAGTTTTTCGTTTCCCGTTTTCCACTGAATTAAGACATTGCGTGCGGAGTGACGGAACTCAATACCGCGCTTTGCCTCGTTACCAGAAAGCAGAGGTAACGTGGACTATAAAACATAAAATCTCGTTTTCTCCCATTTTCGTAGTAATTTCTAACTCCCCGAGAATCAAATTTTATATATCAAATTTTGTAACCTGTAGTTTTGATTGTAAGCTCTCAGTCAGTTACTTAGTACCGCAAGCGTATATATATATAAAAAAGCGTATATAAAAAAAGGAAAAACAAAATGTTTTTTTAGCTTGACTCTGAATTCTGCACATAGCAGGGTGGTAGGCAGAAGGAACCAGAGAAACTAGTATTTTTAACATTCCGTTCCCTTAAGATTTCCGTTCCATACTTTCCACCGAATTGAGATATATGTATATAGATATCCCATAAAATTCTTGAAAGCTTTCAGAATAAGTGGAAAACGTTTTTTTTTATAAAAATAACTATTTTAAGTGCGCTATCCATACGAAAACAAAGTTTTGGAAGGTCGAAATGAAAATAAATCGTTCGGCGTAACCCGCTCGAGTGTTATTGCGTTTAGCACAAACAATAAACCTGGGCAAGGTATTTTACTCACTACCGGACAAAAGGTTTTGAAGTTAGTAATGTAAGGAATTTTTAGTCGTTAATTTATCTCATTTTTTTGGTAGAATATAGTGAAATTTCTGTGTATATGTCTTTGTTATAATCAGTTAAAGTATTGTAGCTTCATATTTTATCCTGCACAATAGTTTAGTCAGGGAAAAACAAGACACTCCGTTTTCCACTTTATGACTGTTTTTGTACTTTTGTACTTTGTGTGTTGCAAGTGTTAAGGGGCGGAACTCAACGCCACATTTTGTCTTCCTAAAGCGGACAAAAGAAAATATTTAATATCTTCTAAATGCATAACCCGGATGGCATGCTCCCTTCTCTCTGACTACCCCGTTAGGGATAAAGCGTAAAGTTAGGTAAGGTAAGGTAAATGCATAACGATTATAAATGATATCATAAATAGGAGATAAAGATATCTTTTTTCACTCTTTAACTGAGTTCATAAAGGGAGGAAGTTTTTGGAGGTCTGTTAAACGAAAACTTTTTTTAAAAACACAAATATTTTAGACCTAATTTAATTTAACATGAAACTTACTAAAAAAACAATACAAAAACGCAATACTTAACCGTAGTGCGTAACCACCCTTTTACTACTTTACTAGCGTAAAGAACAAGACGGCCATTAGACGGACGGAGGCTAACACCAGAACAAACATGGAACATGCCACCCTCAGCTAAAACGATTGACCACTATACATCAAACGGATGGATATTACACCGACTTATCTTGTTATAAATGTTGATATCATGAACATTTATTAGGAGAAGAATAAAATGCAATGAATAAACTTTTTTGTTCAGTTTTTTTTTTTTTTTAACTTTCACGTTGTATCCCGCATATAGCGGGGTAGGCAGAGGGAACCTGAGAACCTAGTGTTAAGGCACTCCATTCTCTTTCAACAATCTCGTTCCCCACTTTCCGCTAAATTCAGGCATTGCGTGTTGAGTGGTGGAACTCAACGCCGCACTTTGCCTTGTTACCAAACCCAAGAAATGAAAATACTAAATTTTACATTTCCTGGAGTGGGAATCGAACCCACAACCTGTCGCGTTTACAGTCGCACGCTTGTGCCTCTGCGCCACGACAGGCGTTTTTATACACCTGTAATATACCTTGTGGATACATAAAGATTATTATTAGTATTTATATAGATTAGTAACGTTGTATTTGTTGTAACTAAAAAGCTAAAAAAAAGCTAAAAAACAAAATTTCCAATATTCAGTAACCAAATATTACTGCAAAGTTTCATCTAGATCTGTAGACATTTTTTTGCGTGTAAAAAAACAAATATTTATCAATCTTCATGAATTTTCTTATTTATAATTAATAAAGAGTAAAAATAAAAAATATAAAAACAGATAGACGAAACATATCTATTTCTAATGCATCTTTTTATTCTTTAAGTAATCTATTAAAGTTGTAGTCAATTTACGACAGAATTTTTTTCAGCTTCACGCTTTTTCTCGCATTGCAGGGTAGTCAGACCAAGTATTAAAGCACTCCAACATAGTGTTAAATGGCTGAACTGAACGCCGCGATTTGTCTGCCAGAGCATGGAAAAGAAATTATTTTAAATATAATCATTCCCCGAGTGGGGAATCAAACCCACAACCAATCGCTTACAGTCAGACGCTATCCCTCTGAATCACGATGGGTTCAATTTATAATAGGATGCTCGAAGTATTGTCACTACTGGCTGTACTCTACTATTAGTAGTGTATAAATCTAATACAAAAGATATAAAAAAATATATATTTAACTAATCTTATACGCCTGACGTGGCGCAGAGGCACAAGCGTGCATATGTATGCGCGACAGTTTGTGGGTTCGATTCCCACTCCTGGAAATGTTACTATTTTCATTTCCTGGGTTTGGTAACAAGGCAAAGCGCGGCGATGAGTTCCGTCACTCAGCACGCAATGCCTCAATTCGGCGGAAAGTGTTGAACGGAATTGTTGTAAGAGAACGGAGTGTCTTAACACTAGGTTCTCAGGTTCCCTCTACTACCCTGCTATATGCGGGATACAGCGTGAAGTAAAAAAAGAACCAAACATCAAAACAAATCCTCGTTAAATAAGTAACCAGTGAACGCGTATAAGATTAAATGCTAGTAATACTTTCAGTTGAATGTCAATGTCGGACGTAGAAATACATATTTATTGTTATTTATTGAGAAAATATTATTTTTATGATTCTTTGCTAACTCATTTTATACGTAAATCAAAGCGCGGCGTTAAGACCCGACACATAACAGGCAATGTCTCGAATTCTGGCGATGGCAAAAAAAGCTTGAAGTCTCAAGCAGAAATCAAATTAATTAGAACCATTTTGAGAATACTTTTCATTGTTATTTCTATGTTAAGCTTTATATATTTTATTAATTTAATGTAGGGTCACATTCATTAGAGATATTTTTTTAAAATAACAATATTTGTGATTAAATATTACTTACTATATTAATAATGTAGTCTTTGATTGTATTTCGTATAAAAAGGTGCGGCGTTGGGTTCCGTCAACCAACATCCACCTATAATACAAAAGCTCATCTTTGAAACCTAAATCTCTTTTAACTTATCGCTAATTCATATATACTATAAACTATAAACGCATGTCGTGGCGCAGAGGCACAAGCGTGCGACTGTAAACGCGACAGGTTGTGGGTTCGATTCCCACTCCAGGAAATGTTACTATTTTCATTTCCTGGGTTTGTTAACAAGGCAAAGCGCGGCGATGAGTTCCGCCACTCAGCACGCAATGCCTCAATTCGCGGAAAGTGTTGAACGGAATTGTTGTAATAGAACGGTGTGTCTTAACACTAGGTTCTCAGGTTTCCTCTGCCTACTTTGCTATATGCGGGATACAGCGTGAAGTTAAAAAAAATATATATATTTCATATATCCCGAAAATTTTCTGAGAAGCATCAAGATAAAAATGTCACAATATTTTTTAAAAACAGACAAACACTTTCTTTAAAGGAGTAATGAGGAGAGGTGGAAAACTAGAAGATTTTTGCCTTGCACTTTCTTAATTAGAATGTTTAGTTGGTTTTATACTTGTAATTTACTTGCCTTCAACGTTTGACTTTACTTAACTTTGAAATATAAACAATTTTATAGCAACTAGCTATCACTAACGGTCTTTAGAAGAAGCAGCATTCATTTAACGTCATATTTTAAGTGAAAATAAGAATTTTTCATCATAGTTGGTTTGTGTTTTAAGCACGATAGGTTTAAATAACATATATCTGTTATCGTTAATATATTTCGATTATCGCCTGTCGTGGCGCAGAGGCACAAGCGTGCGACTGTAAACGCGACAGGTTGTGGGTTCGATTCCCACTCCAGGAAATGGAGTTTTTCATTTCCTGGGTTTGGTCATGGCCATTCAGCACGCAATGTCTCAATTTGGGGAAAAGTGGGGAACGGAGTGTCTTAACACTAGATTCCCTCTGCCTACCCTGCTATATGCGGGATACAGCGTGAAGCTATGTGTGTTAATATATTTCTATTTACAATAATCTCTAAAATGTAAGGAAATGGAAAACGGAGTGACTGATCACTAAGTCCTCTTAACTTCCATAAAATATGAAAATCATAAATATCTCTACCATCTTATTCTTACAGGTTTAAATTAAAGTTAAGTTAAGTGTTAAAAACATTACGAAGTCATAATTTAATGAAAAAAAATCGAAACGAAAGGTTCTCCATTCCAAAAATATATTTTTACCTAATTTCAATAATGTTTTAATAATGACATAAGAAAAAAGTAAAAACAGATTCCTAAACCATAAACATTTGACAAAAACACACTTTTCACAATAATCATACAAAATATTTTTACAAATAAATCTCTATAATAACAAAAATATACAAGCTCGAATACTAACTAACGAAATACAACAAAAAAGGGGCTACCTGGTCACAACCAATCATAGTAGAGCTCTACTGTCGAAAACCGAGGATTTATAAAGGGGTGCACTGTAGGAAATTTCATTTAGTTCGTAGCGCTGGACCGAAACAGACGTGTTTGAAATGTGCGTGAATGTGTAGTGCTTGTTTAAAAGTTTTGTGCCAATATGAGGATTTGGATTACGTTTGCTGAAGGTTGGATTATTTATAAGAATTGTTTTTTTTTTATTTATATATATTATTAATATCTAAAATTGTGTACTTTTATAAAGTAGAGTTTGGCGGAATTAAAATTATTTATTATTAACAGTTATATGAGCTAAAAGCGGCTTATGATGAAAAAATAATCTTTAAGCATTGTAACGTTCTTCCTTGCGCAAATGAAAATTATTTTAATTTCACAATAAAGTTTCTCATAATATAACAACACGCAGTATAACAAATAATAAATTAGTAACTATATCGGCTAATAATAAATACGGTAAGCGCACCGGGGCATACATAGTTCCTCACTTAATAAATAGCTTAGAATATAATATAAGATCGAAAATTACTCATATGAATATTAAACAATTGTTAAAAAAATATAAATAAGGACGAAAATAAGGACGAATATGGCACTCGAGATAAACCTGAGTGGTTTTTCGTAGTGTCTTTAGTTATAAAATAATATTTGTAAATTTTTTAAATCATAATAAATTTAAAAAAAAAAAAGATATATAAAATATGTACTAGATATAACTTAGTTGAATAAAAGTTCTCAACATTTAAGTTCTTAGCATATTTTCAGCTGAAATCAAATAATATAGATGTAAATTTCGAATCTTTTGAATGAAATAATCATATGGTTCATATATGTGAGATTGTAAAAACTTTCATATAGCATATTGAATAAAAATATACAAAAAATGTATATTTTTTACATTATAAAAAATATACATTGTCACTTAAATATAGAGTTCAATCATTTTTATAAGAACTTAACTTTACCGGAGTAATTTTTACAAGACCATTAGTAATATCAAATATTTGTAACAAAATAAATAACATATTATAATTATGGACGTTCAAAATTTTATTTAACTTTATCTGTTAGACGAATTTAGGGATTCCAATGATATTTTAAAATGAAGTGTAGAGATAGTTATATTCAGTGCGTTAATATGTTCACGGCGTTAAGTTCCGTTATTTAACTTTCGGGTTTAAGTACTTTCGGCGTTAAGTTCCGTTATTTAAATTTTTTATAAAAGCGAAACTTAGTTTAGTAAAATCATAGATCACTGTCTCAAAATGTTTCACAGAAACAACATATAGTAAAGAGATCAGTTCTACAAAAGTATGAGAAATAAAAATTTAGAATAGACCTAAAAATGTTTTGTTTTGTATTAATAAATGGTTTAACATTGATGTATGCTACAATAATATTGATATAGTGGAATATAAATGTTTAATTATAAATGTGCGCATATCTTAAGTTAGAATGTTAGGCAGATAGAATACTAAGCACTGTTTTTTTTTTAACTTCACGCTGTATCCCGCATAGAGCAGGGCTGGCAGAGGGAACCTGAGAACCTAGTGTTAAGACACTCCGTTCTCTTTTAACAAATCCTTTCTAAAGTGTACTAAAGACTTCGTACTTCTTATTTCAATAATAGTTAATGAATGTCTATGAACGCACACTATACATGACGCGACGTTGATTTCCACCACTCAGTATATTATGTCTTGAATTAAAACGTAAAATAGAGAAC
>JAKGSA010000811.1:167094-195349 GCA_033558755.1 Philaethria dido
AATTTAAAAAAATTGTAAAAAGACGTTTGTGTGTTAAAGGTTATTACCTAATTAGTGATTTTATAAATGATAACACACCTTGGGAATGAAGTGCTCGCTCCAGTCTGTTTCAAAGGTATCATTGTCATTAATAAAGAATTGTAAACCATTGTCGAATATATAGAAAAAAAAGGCCCGCTGAGTTTCTTGCGCCGGTTCTTCTCAGGTCTGAGGCATTAAATTTAGTGAACCGGTGGTAAATTATTTGACGTTCAAAAAATGAAGCTTGTAACTTCTTATTTTGAATAAAATTATTTGACTTTGACTTTACAGCAACATAATTACGAATAACACGAAAACTACACGTCAGATATTAAATAAATTTAATAATATAATAATAATTATTATAACATTTTATTGCACATAAAAGTTTACAAAAACTAACTGTAAGGAAAGTGGGGAACGGAATTGTTGTAAAAGAGAACGGAGTGTTTTAACACTAGGTTCTTAGGTTCCTTCTGCCTACCCTGCTATATGCGGAAAACAGCGAGAAGTTAAAAAAAAACTAGAAAGACACATATGACATGTTAAAATATTATGTGCAATGGTGGCCTTATCGCTAGAAGCGACTTTTTACAGGCAACCATTAAAATGACAAAACTAATCGTCAGAAACAACAATGGGGCGCAAAAAGTGAAAAAAATTTAAATAAATACATACATACAAACATAATAAGTAAATAATATACACATATAGTACAAATAAATGGAATGGGACTACATCAGAAGGACTATCATATAAAAAAAATATTATCAAAATTGATTCACCCAGTAAAAAAATTATACGCACATTTAAAAAAACGCATCATATATATAAAAAAAACAGTCGAATTGAGAATTCTTCTTTTTTGAACTCGATTAAAGTACGAAAAAATGGTTTTTAAAAAATTCTCTGAAATGACTATAACAAACAGTGTTTCTAAATTGACTTAAATAAACCATACAATTACGTAGCCGTGTTCATGTTGCAAAATTAATCTCAAAATTACTTTAGCTTTCATTTTGATATATTTTAAAACGTTATTCATACACAGAGGATTATAATAAAGTTGGAAATAAAGAATTTTGTTAGGTGGTAGGAGGTTCGTCCTCCGACTGGCTCGCGACCACTATCATGTCAAAGACGAACCGCCAAATATCTAATGATGTGTTCCGGTTCGATGGCATGTAAGCCAGATTTTCCCCTTTCCCACCCATCCTTTCCCAAAAATGTGGTGGTTCTGATAGTGGACTACTACATTGTCCCCCCTTCCATCATTATCCTCTAGGTTGGCAACGCATCTACAACATCTCTGGTGTTGTAGATGTCTATGGGCGAAGGTAACCACTTACCATCAGGTGGTCCTTCTGCTCGTTTGCCGTCCGTTATCAATAAAAAAAAAAAATACACGTAAAAATTTCATAGCTTGCCCAATTACACCTACTTTGACCAACTAAGCTGGATAATTAACAATAGTTGGTCATATTTAAACATTACTAAGTGAATCGCATTGTTTCCTGTCTAATGGTTAAATTTTGTACTAACTTTTATGTACAACAATTATAATTTCAACAAAAGAAAAACCAACTTAATATGAAATGTACTAAAATGTACTAAATTTAAATAGGACATCAGTAGGGCTTTGTCGTAAGTAACTATCACCAAAATTTATTAACCCCGTAAAAAACTGTGCGGGTATACGTATAAAAAAATACAGTTGAATTAACAATCTTCTCCTTTTTGTAAAGTCGGTTAAAAATCCTAACTAGATTTAAAACTCAGTATAAAATATAGTTTAAAAAAGCAGCAACATCCTTTTTCCTACATAGCAGGGTAGTTAGAGAGAATAGATTCTCTATATACTAGAGTATAGTAATACAAATAAATTCCTTTCTGCACTTTCCGTTGGAATTCGACATGTTACGTATTCACTGACGGAACTAAACACCGCGTTTTATCTTACAAGAACTTATATTATACTCAATGAATCACTCAAGCTTTTTAAAAGCTCAAATAAGCTTAAAATATTAGAACACCTATGAACGTGAGATAACTGATTTTTGTTATCTAAAAGGCTAATGACTAACTCTTATCATTATAGTAAATATTTGACATATGCGGGCTTTAATGACAATGGCTTTTATCTTTACATCTTACTACCTGTACTAAGGTAAGTCGATTGTCGCTAGCGAGAAAAAAAAAATACTACAATAAGTCACTTAACGTAGTAAGAAACAACACTTGCCGCTTGTCTCGAGTATCTTGAGAAAGAAATAAAAATATATATATATTTTTATAGTACTTTTTTTTTAATTATAATATAATACTTTTTTTTTGAATTGAATATAATACTTTTTTTTTGAATATTGAATTGCGAAATTTGAACCTGAGCCTGATTCAAAATTTTTGATTCTAAAAATTCCTGATTCTTTAAAAGGTTTATTGCTCGATAAAGAGCATGTCCATTATAAAAATATATACGTATATATCTTTAATGTAGATCAAAATATCAATATGATAACTTTAATTTATATTTTATAGTACTTTTTTTTTTTAGCAAACAACAACTTTTTTTTTGTGAGTAATAGCAAACAAGTCATAAATGTTGTACTATGTTTTTTTTTTATATGAGCCTTTGATTTTGAAAGTGAGACAACTCCAGTTTATGTTATTGCTTTTTTGTTATTAAAAACATAAAATTATGTTAATTTGTAATGAGATTCAGCTTTAATTTTTTTTTTTTTAAATATAGAGTTGTCTCACTTTCAAAATCAACGACTCATATAATATTTATTCTGATCACTACGGATATGTGGTTAGTAACTTTTGTCAGCTTTCACTACATTTTCATATTACTTAACTTAGGAAATAAGATAATTTTTTTCCAAAGAGAGTGCAAGTATTCTAGTTTTTTTTTTTTATGGATACCGGATGGCAAACGAGCAGAAGGACCGCCTGATGGTAAGTGGTTACCTTCGCCCATGAACATCTTCAACACAAGAGATGTACTAGATGCGTTGCCAACCTAGAGGATACAGATGGAAAGGGAGGATAATGTAGTAGTCCGCTATCGGAACCACCACATTTTGGGGAAAGGATGGGTGGGAAAGGGGAAAACCTGGCTTACATGCCATCGAACCGGAACACATCATAAGATATTTGGCGGTTCGTCTTTGACATGATAGTGGTCGCGAGCCAGACGGAGGACGAACCTCCTACCACCAAACAAGTAGTTGCCTACTTAACATCTACTTATTATAACTAATAATACTTAATATTACTTAATGTTGTACAATGTCACTCTTTCCCACAAACGTATGTATTTCTCTCTGAATAGTGTCGTTTTTTCGTTACATCGAGTTTCCAAATCAAATCGAAATAAAAAAGATTATCAAAATCCAACATAACGATAGCCACTCACGTAATCTATAACTTCTATAGTAACATTCACACCGATACATTTAACAAACAAACTCTTGCTTACTTTTCTACTTTACTGTTAGAAACTGACTAACGGTTTATTGCCTGGATTTCGTAAACACTCGTAATGCTAACATTGATACTTCCTTTCTATTTGCTTCCCTCATTTCTTCATTATTACTTAAGAATGTTGTGTAAGATGCAAGTGGTTTGAGATAAGCTGTTGTTTTTGATTCATTGTTGATTTAATTGTTTAGCGTACGCATCTAAAAGCTATATATGAAATTTAAATATAAGATGAGCTCATAGAATCTTATGTACTTATAGAAAGCGCGGTGTTGAGTTCCGCCACTTAGTACATCTTTCTTTTTAGCTTTACGCTGTATCCCGTATATAGCATAGGTAGAGGGAACCAGAGAACCTAGTGTTAAAACAGTTTATTCTCTTCTAACATTTCCGTTTCCTACTTTCCACCGAATTGAGGTATTGCGTGCTGAATGGCGGAACTCAACGCCGCGTTTTGCCTTGTTACTCGACCCAGTAAATGAAAATGCTAAATATTATTTAATACTTTTATTTCCTGGAGTGGGAATCGACACTACAACCTATCGCGTTTACAGTCACACGCTTGTACCTCTGCACCACGATAGGTCTACACTTGACTTAGTACGTATGGTCTCTAATTCAGGCGAAATGAGAATAGAGTATTTTGACACTAGCTTCTAAACGTCGCTGTCATACAGGCAGTTACTTTTTCACGTACCTATGTATGCCAAGAAATTTATATGAAATATCGTTTAGAATTTCTCTATTTAATTTATTTAATCTTTGGGAGAATGTTGCAACGATATTTTGAGCTACTTAATACTGACGGATATGATTCAAAAGTTGCACAAGTGTCCGTATTCGATAACAATGCAATATTCATAGTGTGAACTGAATAACCTTGTCAGGATAATGAAAAAAATATTTTTAAGTATTTTCATTTTAATTTCTTTTTTAAATTAATTTAATAAATATATATTTAAGTTATTTAACCAAGGAATACTGAGTGGCAGAGTATTCTAACACTTCAAGTATTATTATACCATATAAAGAGCATTAGGTCATAATTAGGTTATCACTGTAATCTTTATGTACCTAAGATATAGGTATCAAACAAAAGATTAGAAAGACATGTTTTATTTAACAACTTAGTGATAAAACTCTCTCTTTCCCAACTTTTATTAAATATAGGTTCTAATCTCCCATAGGTTTTTTCGCATTAGTATCCCTGATTGATATTTTAGGCTAGGTTTCTGTTTCTGACGCAGTATTGGTTGAGGTCAGCATTTATTAATAGTCGTTTCGTGTCGTCCTGTCGTGGCGCAGAGGCACAAGCGTGCGACTGTAAACGCGGCAGGTTGTGGGTTCGATTCCCACTCCAGGAAATGTAAAATTTAGTATTTTCATTTTTGGGTTTGGTAACAACACAAAGCGCGGCGTTGATTTCCTCCACTCAACACGCAATGCCTCAATTCGGCGGAAAGTGGGGAACGGAATTGTTTAAAGTGAATGGAGAGTCTAAACACTAGGTTCTCTGGTTCCCTCTGCCTACCCTGCTATATGCGGGTTACAGCGTGATGTTAAAAAAAAATGTTATTTATCGAAAAAAAACCAAACTGTTTTTCCAATTAAACGAATCTTACTATAATAAAAAAAAAAATACTATTAACGTTATTAAAGCTAATAGAAGTATAAAAACCAAGGTGTGGCGTAAATTGAACGAACCAATTAAACCAACCAAATCCTAAATTTCCATCAAAACTGATACATCAGTGTAATCTGTTCAGTAAATTAAGTGCGTAACGAATCACTAATTTTTAACGCATTTTTATTACCTGCGTAAAATTCCATAGCTTTTCATATCGCATTCCCGTTTGATTAAGATATCAAGGCGGCACTTTGTGAGGCCAATAAAGTTTTAGTAGGTAAATGCGCGGTAGGTAGAGATACTAGCTTTTTTACTCAACTCTACATGTATGATTTTAATATTTTTAACCAATTTAAATAAAAAAGAGGTTCTCTATTCGACTGTACTTTTTATGTGTGTTACCGACTTTACTTGATGAAATTTTAATGATCCTCTTTTATACGATACCTGGTGCTTATAATGTGGTCCCATTTAAATTTAGTTAAGATGAAACGAATGGTTTTTGAGTAATTCGTAATTATTTTAGTTTTTAGTGTATTTTATAATATTTGAAGTCGATTTTCTTGATTTTTTGAAATCTTAATTGTACTCTATGTTTACATTTTTTAATTCTCTTTTAAATTATTATTCTGAGAAAAAACTAGTTAGATGATATAAAATATATAAATATCATGCAAATAATGTGTTTGTTTTAACAAAAGGTTTCCTTTTTGCACATTTTTCTGAAATAGATTCACATCTCTAATAAGACAGATATCAAAGTCTTACCAGACAACTCAATAAGAACGTATAGTTCTTCCACGGATTCTAAGAGGAGCAAGTTCGAATCCTGTGTCATGTGCAAAATATCATACGTTTTTAAATATTTCTTATCCTAATAATGTCTATAAGCAAAATCATGTTTTTAAAGCTATATTCTCTCAACCCTACAGGGTTTACACCCTAAAGGCACTAATAAGCAAAAAGTGGAAAGCTGAGTGCCTAAGCATTATCCTAAATTGCAACATTCCTTACGTTAAACAAATACTAATCATAGAGGCAATAAACATTCTCCCTGTAGAACACCACGGAGGTCTTCATTTAAAAAAATATCACATATTTTAACAAGCACTCCAAACCGACGGGCGCATCTTATTTTATATACACGTTTGCGGTTTCGACGCCAACTGTGCTAACATTTACTAGGTTGACTCATACTAGCCGGAATCACGAGGTGGTCTCTATCAGGACAGCGAAATTTCAGTCTTTGTGGACTTGAGGCAATAAATTGTAGATCATTAAGTCGATATTATAATTTTTTTAAAGTGTTAATCACACACTTAGCATTATGAATATTATTTCACATAAATCGTTTTTTTCTTAAACGTCATTTAAGTATCTTCCTTTTTTTTATTTGAAACCCTAGTGTTAAGACACTCCGTTTTCTTAAGATTTCCGTTCTCCACTTTCTGCCGAATTGAGGCATGCGTTCTGAGTGGCGGAACTCAACGCCGCACTTTACCTTGTTCCAGAGCAAGGAAATGAAAGTATTTAATGATCATTATTATAAATATTTCATATTTTCCTTTCCTGGAGTAGGAATGAAATTCACAACCTGTCGTGTTTACAGTCGCACGCTTGTACCTCTGCACCAAGACTGGCCTCTATTCTATGATTAAGCTGATTTTATATTTTTTTAAAGTGTTATTCATGTATATTATGAATATTACTCCGTATTCTTTATTATAAAGGAATTTAGATATCTTCATTAGTTGTTATTTTACGCTTGTGTTGCCGGACGTCTCTCTTTTATGAATCATCTATGATAAATCACCTAATGTCTATTTTCTGTGGAGTGTATATTAATATTCAACCAAAGAATATTTAACCAAAGACCTCAAGACCTTAGGCTTCAAAAACTGGAAGAGAGCGGCCTTGAATAGAGAGGAATGGAATAAAGCGTTGAAGGAGGCTAGGGCCCACCGAGGGCTATACGGCCACTGATGATGATGATGATGGTATATTAATATTATATGTAGTTAAGTTTTTACTAAGTAATATTTTCTAATGGTAGAAGTGATTAGACTTCTACCAATTTTAAACAAAATGTACTAAATAGTAAAATTATTATTAATAACAATATAAGTCCTGTCGTGGCGCAGAGGCACAAGCGTGCGACAGTAAACGATAGGTTGTGAGTTCGATTCCCACTCTAGGAAATGGAATTTATCATTTCCTATGTTTGGTAACAAATGAAAGCGCGGCATTGAGTTCCACCACTCAGCACGCAACGACTCAATTCGACGGAATGTTGGGAACGGAGTGTCTTAACACTAGGTTCCCTTCCCCTACCCTGCTATATCCCGCATACAACGTGAAGCTATGTATGTATTATGAATAACTCAAAAACAGTTCTGGTCAGACCTAAACAAAATTTAAATAATATTACATCAAAAGTACTAGCTATCACATAAAAAATACAAATCAAAATTGGTAAGCCTAGTAGAAAGTTATATGATAATATAAAAAATACAATCCAGTTCATCAACCTCCTCATTTTTCGATATTTGGGGAAAATACTTTGAAAGACGTCGTCATGATACAATAGGACAGGCATTTCTGTGGCTCAATTCTTTGAGAAGTAATTATATTTAAATTACCCGATCAGGTAGCAAGGCGTTATGTTCCGCCATTGAACAGCCAATAATCTCTAAATAGACGGGTAGTGACAAAAAGAAGTGTCTGAACACTATTTTCTCTGTGGTTCTAAGTTAAGATTCATACATACATACATAGCTTCACGATGTATCCCGCATATAGCAGGGTAGGCAGAGGGAACTCAGGTTCCCTCTACCTAGTGTTAAGACACTCCGTTCCCCAATTTCCGCCGAATTGAGGCATTGCGTGCTGAGTAGCGGAACTCAACGCCGCGATTTGTCTTGTTACCAAACCCAGAAAATAAAAAAATCCATTTCCTGGAGTGGGAGTGAGTGAAGTTAAGACTCTACCTTGTTATATGCAAGAGCTACGCGTTCTTTAAAGAATTATTCACACATTTCAGTCATATTAAAATTCCGTAATAAAATTCTGCTTCGTTTTAATTTCATATGGTATTCCAATATCTTTATTAAGTTGTTATTTTTTAAAGCATGTCATGTTTTTTACGCTTTTGTCGTCGGATGTCATTCTCTTATGAATCATCATACTATATTAAAAAGGATGAAAAAGTTGAGTTCAAAGGCATACCAAGGCATAGTATCTATAATGATGGATTCTAAAGATTTTTGTTTAGTATGTTTTGTAGTTTGAAAGTAAAATAGTTTTTATGGGGCTTAAATTAGCCTCACCTACATTTATCATTTGAAATGCAAATTTTATTTAAAATATTAAAGATTTTAGAAAGGCGTCTTCAAATACAATTCACTGAAAAGATAAAATATTACGAATAACTCGAAAACAGATACAGCTTAATTAAAGTTAAGTAGGATTACAACAGAAGCTCAAGCTGTCATCAAAATGAATCATTCAAATTTCTTCACCCAGCAAAATGTTATGCGGTAACATAAAAAAATACAAGTGAATTGAGAACCTCCGCCTTCTTTAATGTTGGTTAACTAAAACTTCTTGGAACTCTATTTTGAAATACTACTTGGTGCCCGATTTGTTAGGAAATTTGCACATATGTCCGGATTCGATTACAATACAATTATTTCAGAGCCTTATATTCTTGACAGGACTGACAGACAACGTACAGTCGAAAATATTGGCCATAGATAACTGAAATTTGGCATATAGGCTCCTTAGAAAATATGTCACTAAGAAATGATTTCTCGAAATTCCTACGAAACATGAGGTTGAATTGAAATTGTTTTATAGCAAGCGAAGTCACGGGATACAGCTAGTTCCATTCATATATCACCTACATGTTAATTGTACGAAGTTGGCGTTTTATTTAATTAATATATTAAGGAAGCGTCTGACTCCTTTAGTTAAGTAAATATCCTTCAACTAATATTGGAAACCATAATATATTGCTACAGTCAACATTTATGTCATATTCATAGTGAGTGCCTTTATAATAAACAAAGTTAGCAAATTAATAAATTACTTGAAAATCTTACACTATTTTCAATTAAGTAGGCATTGGCACAGTGAGATCGTAAATGCGTTGATAATAAGTTCGAATCTCCTCAGAGGGATAGATTATATTTAAATCAGTAAGTACGATACACTGCGTTAAACATCGCCGTAATACACAATGTCTTATAATTAGACACTAAGTGGAGATCAGAGTGACTCAACACTAGTTTCTATCTACCTAACCTGTTTAATGCGGAAGATACATAAAATAAAAAACAAAATTCAAAATATATGCTGTATAGTACTATGTACATTTACCGTCTGAAACATGGATAACATCTAGTAATTATTTTTTTTTTTTTAACTTCACGTATTATCCCGCATATAACGGTGTAAGCAGAGGGAACCAGAGAACCTAGTGATAAGACACTCCGTTCTCTTACAACAATCCTGTTCCCCACTTTCCGCCGAATTGAGGCATTGCGTGCTGAGTGGCGGAACTCAACGGCGCGCTTTACCTAGTCACCAAACCCAGGAAATGAAAATACTAACATTTCCTGGAGTGGGAATCGAACCCATAACCTGTCGCGTTTACAGTCGCACGCTTGTGCTTCTGCGCCACGACAGGTGTATTTCTTGTAATTCATTATAATAAATTTAATCTGTATGGAATAGGAAAACATTAATAAGACTCATTGCAACGCAATTGGTTCTGGATTCGATTCTCATTCGCGGCAATGATTATTTACAAATTATTTTCATTTCTTCACTCTGATAAAACAAAGCGCGGCGTTGAGTTCCGCCACTTAACACGCAATGTCTCGAATTTTGACAGAAAGCGGCAAGCGGAGTGTCTTGACACTGGGTTCCCTCTGACTATTCTGCTATGCGGGATAAACTATGAAGCAGCTTTTTTATTAACACTTTTTTTTAAAGGGAACCCGAATTGAGGCACTTTGTGCTAAGTGGCGAAGCTCAAAACCGCACTTTGCCTTGTTACCAAACACAGGAAATGATAATACTAAACTTTTACACTTCCTGGAGAGGGAATCGAACCCACAACCTGTCGCGTTCACAGTCGCGATTATCTCTGCGCCACGACGGCGTTACTAACACTTTTAAACAACAATACTTATTAAACCATGTTCTTAGTATCTCTGGACATTTTTCCTTAAGTTATATCATATTAAAAGACATTTTACGACTTATAGCGGTAATAAAAGTGCTAAAATGACGATCATAATTTTAAAACTATATTTTATAGGTTAATATTATTTTTTAATATTTATGATAAGTAGTGACTCATTTTTCTCTCTACTTTGTAATATATTGTGTGGTATATTTTAATGTAAATATAATAGAAATTTATATTGGATATAGAGGTTGAAAGAACCTAGTGTCAAGACACTATTCTGCGCCTGAGTTCGAGACACTGCGTGTTGAGTGGCGGAACTCAACGGATTTTTCGCATACATACATAGCTTCACGCTGTATCCCGCATATAGCAGGGTAAGCAGAGGGAACCTAGTGTTAAGACACTCCGTTACCCACTTTAAAAAATCCGAATTGAGGCATTGCGTGCTGAATGGCGGAACTCAACGCCGCGCTTTGCCTTGTTACCAAAACCCAGGAAATGAAAAATTCCATTTCCTGGAGCGGGAATTAAATCCACAACCTGTCGCATTTTCAGTCGCACGCTTGTGACTCTACGCCATGAAAGATGGCGGCTTGTTTTCATACAAATAAATAATATTCGAGCAATGCCAAGTGTTTACATTAGTTTCACATTAACAGTTGTTTCAAGTCCATCCTTAACTCCTAATTATTTTTATGATGATATGCAAGTTTTTATATGCGCATAACATTAAATATCATTCAAATATATCTTTCTTTTTGTTTCCGACTCGTTTTGTCTAAAATTTTTTGAATAATTAATATTACATATTCATGTTTCTCATAACGAGACACGCCCTCATGTTGCTTGAATAGGTTACTTATTTATTTTAATTTTTAAACGCATCTTGAAGTACGAAATGATAAGGCATTTTTCATGTACAAAACTGTCTTCCATCTACAGACGATTTTAGATTTATGAGTAACGCCTGTCGTGACGCAGAGGCACAAACATGCGACTATAAACGCGACAGGTTATGGGTTCGATTCTCACTCCAGGAAATGGATTTTTTAATTTCCTGGGCTTGGTAACAAGGCAAAGCGCGGCGTTGAGTTCCGCCACTTAGCACGCAATGCCTCAATCAGCGGAAAGTGGGGGACGGAGTGTCTTAACACTAGGTTCCCTCTGCCTACCCTGCTATATGCGGGATACAGTGTGAAGTTATGTATGTATGTATGAGCAAAGCTACCCTGCGTTACCCTATACTATAATAGGTAATTAAAGTCAGTACTCCGTTGCGATGTATAACTTAGTGAAACTAAAATTATTTGTATGTATTATTCACACCCTATCCAATTCCTTAGTTTGCGTATTTCCTATACCCTAAGGTTGCCTGGAAGAAATCGCTATTTTAGCGATAAGGTCGCCTGTTGTACATCGTTTTCTGTTATTCTTTTGTTTTTATTTTTGTCTTTTATGTATGGGTGTGTACAATAAAGAGTTATTATTATTATTATTAAAATAATGTATATAAATAACATATTACAGAAATATTTATTAAATTTGAGTGTCAGTCCATCGTGGCGCTGTGAGATAGCGTGTGTATGTACAGGGGTATTGATTATGGGTCCTGTCCCCACTCGGAGATATGATTATATTTAGTTCATTTTGCTTAGTTCTCTGGTGAGACAAAGCGCGGCGTTAAATTCCGCCATTTCCCTTGACATATCTTGAATTTGGACGGAAATGAACAGAGTGTCGTGACACTAGTTTCTGTCAGACAGGGTACTGTTTTGAGCTGTTTTTTACTATGAATTTGAATGAACAACCGTCGTTATTCTCTGTTCATATATACGTATAATTTAGAGATAAATTTCTCCATAAAGATTTCTTAATATACCCATAGTTGTTTAACGTCAGGTGCAATACATCGATCAGGTTTAACTTAACTAGAAACTTTGTAAGTGAACTTGTTAGCCGATGTCGGAAATTGACTGTCGTGATTTTATGATACAGCCGTTATGTTAGTTAAAAGCTTATAAAAACTCTATTAAACTTGGTACAGCCGACGGGTTTCTTTTAACATTTTTACCTAAGTATTCGTAGATCATTATATATTCCTTGCACTTAAAAATACATGAGAAAGAACGAACTGATCAATATTTTAACAAAAAAATAAAAACGGTTTCAAATAAAATGCAAAAAATATTACGTATAACTCAGAAACTGCTCGTCATATCTTAATTTAAATGGACCACATCAGAAGTACCTAGTAGCTATCATATTAAAAATACCATCAAAATAAACACGCGATATCACCAATGAAGGCGGAAAGCAGAGAACGGAGTGTCATGACACTAATTTCTCTCTGTCGAAGTTTACCTTGCTGTGGGAGAAAAAGAATGATGCTAAAAAAAACTAAATACCATAGCTTACTTTCCTTACTCCATGTTAAAATTGATCTTTGTTTGCAAAATGAAAAAAAATTACGAACCCATACTACCCATTTCGAGTTAACTGTACTGAACTTCCTGTAACTTAGAAACAATTCCACGCCAAAGAGTTCCAATTAATTATACATTTTGTGAAAAAAAATATTTCAAAAAACGGCATAGCATTCAATAACGAGTCCCCATTCCACCCTTAGCTTAATTGTCTTAATTTGGAATCCTCTAAAAAATTAAAAATAAGGGATCATCATAATTTATAAAAAAGTTCCAGTAGCAGGACCAAATTAATTAAAATCCTTTCAATTCTTTTCCTGCTTTTTAATAATTAAACGAGGAGCATTGACAAATAGCTACCGTCTTCAGATCGATTGGCTGGAGGGTGGCTGTAAAGTTTATGGGACAGGATAAATTATATTATATTTCGTTGGTATATTATATATTACAATAAAGAAGTTTTCTTTAGTAAAATTAGGTAAATATATACTTTTTGATTTTCAAAAAGGAATTTCGGGTTCAGAAAGGAAGAGTTTATCAATTTGACCGTGTTTTTCTTATGTATGTTATCGCATAACTTTTTCCTGGATTGTGGTGCGATAGGTGCTAGTGCTTCTCATATATGTAGTTCCTTTTAAATTTAATTAAGTCCTAATTAGTGGCCTTTGGGTTATTTGTATTGAATTTGCTGCTTTTGTAAAAATTGAAAATATTATGTTTTGTTTTATATATAATATAATGGGAGTCTTCTTTGGGAGTGTATGGAAATACTAAAACAGGATTTCCAAAAATCCTGTCTGCTTCCCTATACTCTTCAAATGGAATTTTCCACAAAATGGAACTTTAAGTTCACGCAAATAAAGACGCGAGATACAGCTAGAAGTAATATAATACACTAATATTCATATTAATGAACACCAAACGCATGTTAGCCAAAGAATTTAGAATATTGTTCCTAAGATATCGGTATCGTTTATTTAGATACACATGATATACCTTCGATAAATCGTTGTGTCCCGATGACGGATTCCTATAGAGATAGCCGGACGGTTTGACAAATCGACGTCCCTTTTTTCAAGTTTAATTCTCTTGGGCCTGTTCTGATATTTATCTGTTTTATGGAATATCGATACAATGACCAACTTGGGAATGTCTTTCGGTAGATATAATTTATGATATCTGTCTTATATACATAGCTTCTTTGAGATATTACTGAGTGGTTACTGATAACCATGATGGAGGCTTGATTTTTGTTGGTGAATGTCGGATGTTGCATTTAAATTGATGTTTAGGCATTTTTAGTTTCGTCATTTCTTAGCGTAATAGTTAACATCCGGTATATATTTTCGGTCTGAATTCAAGACATTGTGTGTGGAATTGCGGAACTTAACGCCGTACTTTGTTTTATCGTAGCGGAGATTTAAAATAATTCAAATATAATCATTCCACCACTCAATGGAATTAAACCCACGAGGAATCAGGTTTACTGTCTCTCTCTCTCTCTCTCTTTTCTCTTCTTTTCTCTTTCTGGAATAATGATACCTCTGTAAATAAAACACTACTTATATAAATGCGAAAGTTTGTGAGTATGGATGGATGTTGGTTACTCTATCACGTAAAAACTACTAAACTTTAATAACCCTTTACAGTAATACTACAATTACAATGTATAAAGATTTGATGTATGAAGACAATGTTACATAATTTATTAAAATTTATTATAATCAACATTTTTTAATAACCTGTTATACTTACCCTAGCGGGGTAGTCAGAGAGAACGGGATGCCAAACGCTACGTTCCCTGCATACCTCTTTCGCCTCGTCCACAGTCATTAACCTCTTCATACATGCCCTCCGGAGGTGCTCATGCTTTTTACGTGACCTTCCTCCAGTATCATTAATGCTGTGTTCTCTAAGGTCAACCGATGTCTTCCCTTACCTCTCTTGCCACTCACCTTTGCTTCATATATCTTTCTCACCATTCTTTCATCACTCATCCTCTCGACGTGCCCAAACCACCTGAGCACGTTCTTCTTCATTCTTACTATAACAATCTGTTATAAAATATAATAATTCCAACTCGGAATCGAACCCATATTCAAAAAAGTTTACAATTAGACACTGCCACTGTGCCATAATAGCCTTATATATTTAGTTCTAAATAAATTTAGCCAGACCGAAACAAATTAGTAAGTATATTTACTATCCGCTCCGCTACACTTCAGTACATTTTAAACAATATATCAGATCAATTGTGTAAATAACTTTAGAATGTTAACTCTTTAAGAGGTCACGTTAGAACTCGTTTAACTGACTTCAAAAAAGGACGAAGTTCTCAATTCGGCTGTATTTTTATGTGTGTTACCGCATAATTTTTTACTGTTAAGCAATTTTGATGATCCTCTTTTTTATATGATAGCTAGTGCTTTTGGTGCGGATTTATTTAAACTTAGTTAAGATATGACGAGTAGTTTTTGAGTTATTCGTAATAAATTTACTTTTTATATAATCACCTTACTAACGTCTGTCGTGGCGCAGAGGCATAAGTGTGCGACTGTAAAGCGACAGGTTGTGAGTTCGATTCCCACTCCAGGAAATGAAATATTTTCATTTTATGGGTTTGGTAACAAGGTAAAACGCGGCGTTGAATTACGCCACTCAACACGCAATGCCTCAATCTGGCGGAAAGTGGGGAAAGGATTTGTTGAAAGAGAACGAAGTGTCTTAACATTTGGTTCTCAGGTTCTCTCTGCCTACACTGCTATTTGCAATGAAATTTCATTACACCGATATAAAATGGACTATTAAAATCTGCAAGTAGATTTTACATAAAAAAAAATATTACTAAGTGGGGAATGGAAACGTTAAAAGAGAACGGAGTGTCTTAACACTAGGTTATCTGGTTTCCTCTGCAAATGAAATTACATTACACCGATATAAAATGGACAATTAAATTCTACAAGTAAATTTTACATAAAAAAATAATATTACTAAGTGGGGAATGGAAATATTAAAAGAGAACGAAGTGTCTTAACACTAGGTTCTCTGATTCCCTCTGCCTACCCTGCTATGACCCAAATACAATGTGAAGTTAAAAAAAGTAATTATTACTTAAAATATGATGATTAGTTTTGGAGTTATTCGTAATCATGTTACTTTTTACATCATAATAAACGCTACTAAAATACAAGGCAATAATATTTTATTACGCCAATACAAAATGGACAGGCAGACGCCCTAATTCGATAAAATCTATCGAATTGCCGCACATAATATTATTTGCACCGCACCCTAATTGCTTCGAAATGCCGAAAAACATTAGCACTCCCCTCATATTCGCATACATATGTATTATATAACAATCAAGTATAAAGTAGAGTTTAGTCATTTAAAATTTGTTAGCGAAAAATATAGAGTAAGGTAGAGAATTAGGTCACTATGTTGTGTCTGTCTGCATTTTAATGTATACTGAATATTTTAACGCGACAGGTTGTGGGTTCGTTTCCCACTCCAGGAAATGGAATTTTTCATTTCCTGGGTTTGCTAACAAGGCAAAGCGCGGCGTTTAGTTCCGCCACTGAGCACGCAATACCTCAATTCGGCGGAAAGTAGGGAACGGAGTGTCTTAACACTAGGTTCTCAGGTTCCCTCTGCCTACCCTGCTATATACGGTATACAACGTGAAGCTATGTATGTATGTATGTTCTCGTATATCATACGTGATAATAAATACTGTTTCCAGTAATATATTAAAGTTAAAATTGAAGATAGCGACAGATGGCTACTATGCATACCAGCTGTAGAAGTACCCTTTCAACTATACATATCTTTTATTATAATAATTAATAGAGATGTGATGCAACTGCACTTTATTGTCACATATTTTGATAGGGGGTCGTCTTTCATAAATATTTAATTTATGATGGACTACACTTATTCTTATTTAAATATGTGTAAAGTAAAATTCGGATATTTTTATTTATATTTAATATGTGGAGAAGCAATTAAGAAATTTAACTTTTCTTTAGCATTGTATCCCGCATATAGTAAAATAGGCAGAGGGAATCTAAGAGCCTAGTGTTAAGACACTCCATCCTCTTAAGATTTCCGTTCCCCACTTTCCGCTGGATTGAGGTATTGCGTGCTGAGTAGAAAAACTCAACTCCGCCCTTTGCCTTGTTACCAGAGCGAGGAAATAAAAATACTAAATATTAGTTATAATAAATATTTATTATTTTAGTTTCCTGGAGTGGGAATCGAACCCACAACCAGTCACCTTTGAAGCCACATACTTGTGCCTCAAAAAATCTAATACCACACACAAAACGAAAATTAATCAAAGCAAAGTATCTGTATGGAGAATAATTCAATACTAGATATTTGGACCAGCTCCAGATACGTACAGAACAATCGCGTCCACCATTTGTCATAAATATCACAGGAAAATAGGCATTCATGTGTTTGTTGAAAGGCCATAATGCAATATGTTAAGTGACATAATGACTTTTGGACAGTGTACAGCTAATATGTCTCGCAAGGAGTCTACGATCCTAGCCAAATTTGGATCATTTGAAAATTTCCTCGCTCATAGCTCATTTCTGCCAGAATAGTAGCTAATGTTTTATTCAATAGTTTGTAGGAACGTTTGTGATATATTGCTGTAATTTTTTGCTTGAATGATTTTTAAGTAGAGTTTTTGAGTAAAATAAATAGTTTATGAGTTACGTGATTTATTGTGGGTTCGATTCCCACTCGGGGGAAGGATATTTAAATTATTTTCATTTGTCAGCTCTGGCAAGACAAGGAGCAGCAAACATTTTGTCGAAAATGAAAGACCGGAGTGTCTTGACTCTAGATTCCTTTGCCTACTCTGCTATGCGAGAAGAAGCAAGAAGCTGTTTATTTATTTTATTAATAGAAGTGAAATTAAAGTAGAGAAAAAAACGATACAATTTACATATGATGAAAGGCAATTCTAAATCTCATGAAGTGTAGGTTCCAATTCAAACGCTTTGACTACTTATACTATAATTGTTAAATAATAGGAGAATAATAATAAAAAATATAACAAGATACAAAATCCTCCATCATATCAACGTAATGCCAATTCATACCAAGTGTAAGACGCTATAATAACTTCACAATACGCTCTACAAGAAGCTCATTATGGCCCCATGTAATACTTTCCCTCTGGAGAATTGTTGTTAATACAAAAAAGGGTCGAAAAAAGCCTTTGTTTTTTACCCCACTAGATATGACAAAGGCGAGGAATTCCACGCAATTGACAGAACTAATGATGTTGAAAATTTTTGATAATATTGAATATTAAAAGTTAGATATAAATGGTGTATTAGGGTTAGATATGTCACGGTTGAGTTATTTAAATGGTTACATACATACACCTTGGACAAGAGAAGAAGCTTAACAATCTATGAATTCACTGTGTCCATCTCGTTGCAGAAAGAAGAGTTTACAGAGTGCCTGGGACTTACAACTCTGGTGTAAGTTTGAGGGGCCCCTTTAAAATGCCCAATAACGTCCTCTCTCTACCTTACTAATATTGTAAAGATCCTACTAATGCCGCCTTCGAAATATGAACAAAAGTGAACTGGTACTAGATAGTTCTAGAAAGGCCAAGATCTTTTGTATCTATTAAAGAATAGAGAAATATTGCTATTATACCTCTCGTAAAACTCTACCATGTACAAATTAACTCCAATAAGTATAAATTCAATACATAAGTCAATCATCAAAATATTATTGACAAATATGAAAAATAAACATATATCACTTTTTGTATTCGTACACATATAAAAAAATAATTCCATACAAAATTCTATATAATAATTTATTGAAAGAAGTGTAATTTACGCTTCAAATAAAGTGATGACTAAAGAATTTTCATACAAAAGCTACCTATTAGGTACGTGCTAAACGTGACATGTTTCAATTTTCTTAATGCCTCCAGTTTTTCACATTTTGAATATTTGTAAGGAGGAAAATATGAAATATGGAGTAACGTTTATTTTTTACAATGGAAATTGAAAGCACCTGGTAATACTTACAATTTATTATATTGAATGATAAATATTATATAAAGAATTGATATAAAGAACGCCTGTCGAGGCGCAGAGGCACAAGCGTGTAACTGTAAACGCGACAGGTTGTGGGTTCGATTTCCACTCCAGGAAATGTAAAAGTTTAGTATTTTCATTTCCTGGGTTGGTAACAAGGCAAAAAGCAGCGTTGAGTTCCGCTACTCAGTACGCAATGCCTCAATTCGGCGGAAAGTGGGGAACGGAATTGTTGCAAGAGAACTGAGTGTCTTAACACTAGGTTCTCAGGTTCCCTCTGCCTACCCTGCTATATGCGGGATACAGCGTGAAGTTAAAAAAATATATAAAAGAAAAAATTGGCTTTACACCTTTTCAAAGATTATAGATATTAGTGTCAAGACTCTATTTTCTCTATTTTCTGTCTGAACGTTGCGAGGCGAAATTTAATGCTATTTTCCCGAATGTCAAAACCATTGCGCAAGTCAGACACTGACCCATTACGCTACGATTAGCAGTAGGTATTAGGTAGTAGTGTGCCGCATAACTTTTTATTAGGTGAATAAATTTTGATGATTCTTTTTTATACGATAGCTAGTATTTCTGATGTGGTCCTATTTAAATTTAATTAAGATCTGACCAGTACTTTTTGGGTTTTTCGTAACAATATTTTTTAGTGTATTTTATATGAAGTCGGTTCTCTTTTTTGTTAATATCTTAATTATCTTATTATATATTGATTTAAAAATAATTTCTTTCGCAGAAGATAGACGCGTACAATCACAGCGGGCCATCATTCCAAACATCAGCTGTCATCGCGCTCTGTTCCATCGTCTTGGTTATAGGCGTGCTTATAGGAGCCATACTTGTTTGGAAGTAAGTGAAGTTTTTTAATAAAATACTATTTGTATTTTTTTAATTTCAGGTTTCTTCTAACTTAGCAGAGATTAGTAAAAAAGATCCTAATGTCATAACACTCTGTTCTCCTACTTGAATTCAAGAAATTGTGCGTTGAGTGATAAATGAGGAAATCAAAGCCGTGCTGTGTTTCAGAAGAGCGAAGAAATGAAAATAATATGAACATAATAATTTTAACTAGGAATAAAGTATGAAGCCAAATAAATAATAATCAATCTCTCGATTGGGAATAGAACCCACAACCCATTGCGTTTACAGTCAGACACAGTCCCACTGCGCTATGATAACATCAATATTATCTAACTATAAATTATAGATTATCCTTCTAAGAAGAACGATATCATTAGATTCTCTTCAGCTATCGTATATATGTATGTAAGAAATATTTCTACCCACAAAAACTCGCTCCCAATCCAAATTACCCATTCCCCCCACAAAATCCTTTCAACATCTCAAAGTGCCTGTAAATCTTGGAGAGTGAGGGAACAAAACAATATTTTCACGTATTAGCGCCACCAATCTGAAGACAGGAGTGAATGTGACAGTTTAATCGTCGTTAAAACCGTCGTCACATACGTCTCGGCAAAGTTGATTAGAACTGTCACCTATGTGAGATTTAGACTTGGTTTTACTGTAGCGCAAGTGATGGGTGAAGACGATTTTTTATAATTTTCTTGTGAAATAAATTAAGATTTTAGTTTAAAAAGAAAAGCGAATTCAAATAAAATGCAATTAAAAGTGAAATAATTACGAATAACTCAAAAACTACATGTCATATATATTTTTATTATTTTCATTGGCTAAAGTGTTCGTAATAAGTTATTCTGATGTATATCACCTTCATAATTTTTCACATTTATAGTAGATATAATAGAATATTTATGTTATATTTGGGTATGAAACTTTATAAATATTACTTATTACTAAGTCAATACAAAACTAAATTTCTAACTTAATATTAATTCCTCATGAGAGTTGTGGTGCAGAGACACAAGCGTGCGACTGTAAACGCGAAAAATTGCGTATTCGATCTCCACTCTCGGAAACGAGAACAATAAATATTTATAATAATTTATATTTAGTATTTTCACTTTTCTCACTCCGATAAAAAGTCTAAGTAAGGGCGGCGTTAAATTCCGCCACACAATACCTGAATTGGGTGGAAAGTGGGAAACGGAATGCTTTATCCTAGGGTTCTCTGGTTTCCTTGTCTACCCAAATACGTGCGGAATGGAGCGTGAAGCTAAAGACAAAGATAAAATAAATATAAAAACGCTCCCTCTTTTAACTTAAATACAGTAGATTAAATAATACATGTCACAATACGGTACGGACAACTCGACGTCATCGGATTTAAGCCTTAACAAGACCAAAATTGTAATGTTATTTATACATTTAATAAGCTGACAGAAATGTTAACGCGATAATAAGTTTGTTTTAATACTGTGAAAAGCAAATGAAAGTATGAATTTATTTTATATTAAGTAATTTATTTAATATGTTTAATATAAATTATATTGAAAATACCTTAATTTAGGGACATTTTTCGTCTTATTTCACTTTATTACCCACTTTAACTCTGTCGAAATATTGTGGGGCGGAGTTAAACGCCGCAAACAACTATCAAGAGCTTAATTGATTAATCACAGCCACCTTCACCTAGATACGTCCTCGATGTTTACAATCTATTAATAATCTAATAATCTAAATATTTTACAAAGAATTTAAATAATTATTATGAAACACATAAGGAAGTAGGAGGTTCGTCCTCCGTCTGGCTCGCGACCACTATCATGTCAAAGACGAACCGCCAAATATTGTATGATGTGTTTCGGTTCGATGGCATGTAAGCCAGGTTTTCCCCTTTCCCAGCCATCCTTCCCCAAAATGTGGTGGTTCCGACAGCAGAGTACTACATTGTCCTCCCCTTCCAACTGTATCCTCTAGGTTGGCAACGCATTTACAAAATCTCTGGTGTTGTAGATGTTCATGGGCGAAGGTAACCATTTACCAACAGATGGTCCCTCTGCTCGTTTGCCATACGTTGGCCATTAAAAAAAAAGGTATATAAATTTAATTACTTACAACAAACGCTTGTCGTGGTGCAGAGGCACAAGCGACTGTAAACGCGACAGGTTGTGGGTTCGATTCCCACTCCAGGAAATGTTGAAATGAAATTTTCATATCCTGGGTTTGGTAATAAGGCAAAGCGCGGCATTGAGTTCCGCCACTCAGCACGCAATGCCTCAATTCGGCGGAAGGTGAGGAATTTAACCTTCTCCTTTTGAAATCGGTTAAAAGCCAAACATTCGTGCATTACGTCAGTCACAATCGCCGGGAGTTAACGCCCACACTACACGTAGAGAACGACAAAGTGAAATTTTCATACGATTTATATTTAGTTTTATTGTTGTATAATAAAATATACGAGCGATGGTCTATACTTGCTTTTAACTGTGGGTTTGCTTGTGTTTTAAATATTTTTCTATTATTTTTTTAATATATAGAAAGGTAGTCAAGGAGAACTTAGTGTTAAGACTCTCTTTTCGTCGTTTCAAGACATTACCAGTCAAGTGGTGAAAATGAACGGCCGTGCTTTGTTTTATTAGAATTAAATAATTTTAACGCCTGTCGTGGCGCATAGGCACAAGCGAGCGACTGTAAACGCGACAGGTTGTGGGTAAAATTTAGTATTTTCATTTCTTGGGTTTGGTAACAAGGCAAAGCGCGGCGTTGAGTTCCGCCACTCAACACGCAATGCCTCAATTCGGCGGAAAGTGGGGAACGGAATTGTTGAAAGAGAATGTAGTGTCTTAACACTAGGTTCTCTGGTTCCCTCTGCCTACCCCGCTACTTGCGGGATACAGCGTGAAGATAAAAAAAAAATACTGGGTGAAGATAAATAATTTAAATTTAATGTTTCCTTCAAGTGGGAATCGAACCTACATCTAATGGCAGAATCAATTATTTTCTTTATAATTCTACATATATAACTATCGTATATGAAGAAAAACAGAGAGAATATAAACATAAAACACTCTGTTCAATATCTTTAGTCTATTCTGCGTACTAATACACGTTAAGTTGCGGAAAGAGAAGCTTTGTTTGATCAAAGTCAAAGTCAAAGTCAAAGTCAAAGTCAAATAATTTTATTCAAAATAAGAAGTTACATGCTTCATTTTTTGAACGTCAAATAATTTACCACCGGTTCACTAAATTTAATGCCTCAGACCTGAGAAGAACCGGCGCAAGAAACTCAGCAAGAAAGAAGATCAGATCAAGTTTATATTAAAAATATTTTTCACGAAAAACAATTGAATTGACAACCATCGGGACACCACTGTACCACATATTACATATTACAAAAACCACAGAGAAAATATAGAAATTACTAAGATTTAATTATATTATTTTATTCAAATACTAGCTGTTACCCGCGGCTTCGCTCGCGTGGTCAATTGCAGTCCATATTACGTATAGTGTATAGTGCGTATATGCGTTAATTAGCTAGAACTTGAAGTAGCTAAAATTTCAAATTTTTTGTCAAACAATCGTTTCTCCGATTTTTTTTTTAAAGTATTCTATGTCCTTTTTAATAGCTCTGAGAATATAAGTACAAAGTTCCATACTAATCAGTCAAGCAGTTTTGACGTAAAAGCGTAACAATCAAACTTACATAGGTAATGGCAGAAATTATAAAATATTTTATAATAAATTACCCCACAAGAAAATCGAACCCGCTATCTCCATTCTCACACAAAACAGTATTAAATCCGAAGTTAATCTAATAAAATCACTTACCGTATAACGAGACGTTAAAGTCAGCAACAGGGAACAATGTAAGTCGTAAATTTCAATGTTTACCTATTGCCTATTGCCAGTGTATGCTCTAACCGTCACTAAATATATTTCAAGATATTGTAAGCATAGTATAAAGGTATGTATAGGACTTTGAAACAAAAGAATTAATAGAAAAAAATATTAGTTTCGCCTGTCGTAGCGCAGAGACACAAGCGTGCGTAAACGCTACAGGTTGTAGATTCGATTTCCACTTCAGGAAATGTAAAAGTTTAGTATTTTCACTTCTTGGGTTTGATAACAAGGCAAAGCGCGGCGTTGAGTTCCGCCACTCAGCACGCAATGCGTCAATTCGGTAGAAAGTGGGGAACGGAACGAAAAAAAAAATAGTTTCACGCTTTATCAATGGCAGGGTAATGAGAGTGAACCTAGTGTCAAGACACTCCGTTCGTTGGTTTCCGCCCGAATTCGAAACATTGCATGTTAAGAGGTGGAATTCAACGCCGCGGTAGCTTTGTCTTACTAGTGGCCATCGTGGCGTAGTGACTGAATGTAAATGCGATTGGTTTTGGGTTCGATTCCCAGTCGGGGAAATTAAATTATATTAATACTAGGTTCTCAGGTTCCTTCTGCCTACCCTGCTATATGCGGGATACAGCGTGAAGATAAAAAAAAACTATTTTCATTTCCCGCACTGATAAGACAAAGGTAAAAGTATTTATATATCTTGAGATATATCTTAGAGATCACTGTTTCAATAAAGTTGAATATTTTAGAACGTTATAAAAACGTGAACTGATGTACATCAAAATTCTTATATGCTTCTTACAATTTCTCATTACAGAAAGATTATTTCTAATAATAATTTGACAAAAGAAATTGTTTGCTTTTTTTAATTTTTTAAAATTTAAGTAGTTTAAATATATTCATTTCCCTGGGTGAAAATCGAACCCACAACCATTCGCATTTACAGTAACTATCTCAATACACCACGATGACCTCAAAGTCCTTTATTGTAAACGTAAAAAACTAAAAAGGGTAAGTGAACGTTTCATTTTTTCTGAGAAATTCGTAATTAAACCTCTTTGTGATACCCCGAGAGCGATGTCAGTTAGCATTAAGAAATTCAATTTAAATTTCCGAGGCCTTTTTCAAATTGTTGCTATTTACCTACCTAAAAATAGTTAAAAATAAATAAAATTGTAACAAAAAATAAGCAGGCTTCTAAAATGCACTAAAAAGTAAAATTATTACGAATATCTCAAAAACTAGTCTTCTCATCTTAACTAAATTTAAATGGGATCACATCAGAAACCCTAGATATCATATAAAAAAAAACATATATGAATACGAATAGAGCTTCTGTTTTTGAAGTCGGTTAACAGTACAATACTAATAAAAAAATTAAAATCAACGCAAGGTAAAATCATACATTGGATAAGGATTTTTTTTCTCATATTTTTTTTGTTAAGCTTCACACTGTTTCCCGCATATAGCAGGGTAGACAGAGGGAACCTGAGAACCTAGTGTTACGACAATCCTTTCCCCACTTTCCGCCAGACGAGGCATTGCGTGCTGAGTGGCGGAACTCAACGCCGCGCTTTGCCTTGTTAGCAAACCTAGATAATAAAAATACTACATTTCCTGGAGTGGGAATCGAACCCACAACCTGTCGCGCTTGTACCTCTGCGCCACGACAGACAGTATACAAGACAGGCTCATAATTTTTAAATGTTTAAAGCTACATAACAATGTATGTATACGCCCTTAGAATAATAAACTATTTTAGAACAATATGGCAACATGCCGCACGCGTTTATTATTCATAAATCATTTGTATGTCAATATGTAAACAGAAATATCGTGAGCTTCCTCTCGGACTCATCTATAATGAAAGAATAATAATCTTAACAGGACATTAGGTTTAATGAACTTTATTTAATGATATATTTAAGCTTTATTATTATAAAGTTTCATCTCGATGACTTTCCGCCGAATTGAGGCATTGCATGCTGAGTGGCGGAACTCAACGCCGCGCTTTACCTTGTTACCAAAGCTAGGAAACGAAAAATTCCATTTCGTGGAATTGGAACCGAAACCACAACCTGTCACGTTTACAGTCGCACGCTTGTGCCTCTGCGACATGTAGGTAGTCATGATAATAATAACTTTCTCTATTATCAAATCCAATAATAAAACAATTTTACAATTTTCATAAAAACAAAACAGCAAAATAGTTCTACATCTGCTCTCTAAGATTTGTAAAAAAAAACATCGTCTCTGAATAGTACTCAGTATAACGGTTCGCCAACGCCAGTGGTTATTATTTTGCGAGAACATTTTTCCATTCGCATACTATTTAGCTTGCAAAACTAGAAAATCTCAAAGTTTTCTAAAACATATGTACCTATGTTTAATTTTTTCTTCAGTTTCAGCCGTATACAGTGTGGGTATCTTTTATTTGCTATAAGAAATTGTTTTCAATTGAATGCTTATGAAAATATCTTTGCTATTCTTTTAAAACTGCATAACTTTTTACTAAAGGAGATTGTTGGGGTGAATTAATTTTTAAGGTTTTTTTTTTAAAAGATAGATAGTGCGTGTGATGGTCCTCTTTTAATTTAGTTAAGATCTGACAAGTAGTTTTCGAGTTATTCGTAATAAATTTACTTTTAAATGCATATAATTAGTACTTAGGTATAACGGTACGCTAACGTCAGTGGTTATTATTTTGCGAGAACATTTTTCCCTTCGCATACTACATACTAAATATTTAGCTTTTAAGAAAATCTCAAAGTTTTCTAATAAATGTGTATGTTTAAGTTTCTTTTTCAGTTTCAGTCGTATTGACATCTGACCAGTAGTTTTAGAGTTATTCGTAATAATTCTTCTCTATTTTTTAATAATCCTTACTAATATTATAAATTATTTTAAAGGCGAAAGTAACTGTCTGTTCACTTTCACGCCTAAACAACTGAACTGATTTTGATGAAATTCAGTATGAAGATAGAACTGAACTTGGGAAAGGACATAGGATACTTTTTATTGCGAAAAAAAAAATGGTAGAAGGGATTGAAATAGGGGATGAAAGTTTGTATGAAAGTTCCTTATTGTCAAACATAAAATCATGTGACATTGTTCAACTCTACACTGTACACTTTCACACCTAAACCACTTAACCAATTTTGACAAATAGTCTGATTGTAATAAGAATTACCTTGGGAAAGACTATATACCTTACCATGTCACGCGATATAACCGAATTCCACGCGGGCGAAGCCGCGGACGGAAAGCTAGTAATTTTAATAATATTGTAGGTATGTAAATATAATTCGAAATACAACGAACATATAATTTAAAGTCAAAAACACATGTTCAAAACTGCTTCATACAAAATATTCTCAACGTATATCAAAATATTTTTTGTATCATTTCAAAGCGTGACTAATTATGCCAAATTTATACAGCTCGTAGCTCGTTTGCGATTGGTCACGGACGTGACCGCCGACCAATAATATAGTAGGGCGGTCCACTCTTGCGCAGTACTTCGCGATATTTGAATATCCATACTAACTAGTGTCCCTTTGACGCGTTAACAACGCGTTGACTATAGTGTATATGTCACTTTGTATAAACATGGATGTCGAAATATGGTAGTGTGTGTAACATTTATTTTATTAATTTAAAATACTTTTTGTACAATATTTAAAAAATATATATTAGAATTCTGCACTCCTTTTCTATATAAACTATAAGTGTGCCAAATTCCATGCTTCTTCAATTTTTATTTTCGTGAAAAGGGGTACAAAGTTTTTACTTCACGTATTTATATATACATATTATATCCATACTAATATTTTAAACGAGAAAATATGTTTGTTTGTCCTTCTTTTATGTCGTAACTAGGCGATGACTTAGTTAAGTTAGATCATCATTAGCTTGAGTTTAGATCAGTGTTTTCCAGGGGGGAGCAATTTTATTGATAAGGGGCAATAAGAAAATTCTTTATTACAATTATTTGGAATACAAAATATAGCTTATGATATTTAAAAAAAATATTTTGTGTTTTGTTAACAATTTCCAAATGATTTCTTTCCAAAAGCTATTATTTAAGTTTCTTACGTCAATAGTTATTTTTTTTAATGTTAAAATGTATGTACATATCTAGGAGTCATAAGAATTTAGAAAGACTAAAATGGAACATGACACAAAAGAGGTTGGCAAAGACTAGTCTAGATAGTTAGGTGGCTGAATAGTGATATAAGCTACTATCGAACTACCATTGACCACACGAACGAAGCCACGGGTAAAAGCTATAACTGAATAGTTATTTTTGTTAACGATGAAATATTTTAGCCTATGCAAAAAGAAGTTTTAATAGATGTTATTATTAGCCAAGAAGAATTCATGTAGTGTAAGTTACTACAGAATTATATAGATTACGTTGAAACGCAATGACACTTTTTACCCTTTTAAAGATATTGTCTGCAGCTGTGGGCTATTCTATCTATTATACATGCGAAAGTTTGTGAGGATGGAGGGATGTCTGTTCATCCTTCTTGCAGAAACTACTGAATGGATCCAGGTGATATATCTCAGCTATATAGTCTACACATTAAAATAACTTATAAACTACAATTTATTAATCTTTCGTGATATTTGACAATATTACGAAATTCAATTCAAAAAATCAAATATATATATATATATATATATATATATATATATATATATATAT
>JAKGSA010000811.1:201960-225533 GCA_033558755.1 Philaethria dido
TAATGCGATGTGACATAATAACAAAATCATTTAATAATAAAATCAAAATAGCATATTTTTTGCATATACCTATAACAAGATCGATACCGACCACCGGATGTGTCGCTCGATGGTTCCACCAGATACGCTTGAACATGAATAAACCGGAAGTACAGAGTTAGTCGACTAAAATATATTATATTATAAATTATGAAATAAAATTGTATTGTTCTTTTAAAAAGCAAGAAAAAGCTTTATAAGTGGCTATTGTGGCGCACTGGGACAATCTGATTGTAAGCTTAATGGCAGTGGGTACAATCCCTACTTGGGGTAATAATTATATAATAATTATTTTAGTAGTTTTTAATTTCGGAGCTCAACGCCGCGTTTTGGTAAAAAAAAATGCAGCGTGAAACTCCGAACGTTGTGAAACCGTAAAAAAAATACAAATTATATATTTTTTTTATTTAGTGACATATCACTCTTTGCCTTTATGGTTATTTATGTACTGGTTTATGAGACTCAACACTTTTCCAATGTTAAATCAAATCACGTCTTCAATCATACTACCCACGCTTCAATTATCGACATCAGTATACGTTATTTAGACACAAAAACTAATTCCTTTGTACGTACAAAGCTTATTTTCAATTTAACCACGATCGTTATCAACTATTCCCAACTTTCATCAAAGATTGAACAGAACCACACACCTCAACAGAGCAGCCCTCAACAACACTCAGTCTGCACTCGAATCCCCTTTGCTGGGGGTCCAAACAATAGACTATTTACAGGCGGCTTTTGTCTTAACTTTGAGTGGTTCAACCTAAGAACTAAGAAAGACTGCAGTAAATCCGTTTTGCTTTCGTTTTTTCAAAGTCTAAACCAGATTTTCAATGAATACAACCCTGATTGAAGTTTCCAAATTTTGTTTGTTTTCTTAATTTTTGGTAATTGAGCAAGAAAGCCGACGGTTTTTAGCTAATTAATAGACTTATGTCTTTTGGACTTATTAGTTTTGTAGAGTTGGCCATTCTGAACTTGGTAGTACAGAAAAAAAATTAAAAATCTAAAAAAACCTTAAAGGCCGGCAACAGGCCTGTAGCTCCTCTAGAGGTACACCAAATCATGGGTAACGGTGATCACTTAACAACAGATGACTCGAACGTTTACCTTGTCCTTTCCATGAAAAAAAAAACTTAGGTCTATGGTACATGACTTTTTAAACTTACCTAGTTTGCTTTGTTAGTCTAGTTTTCTTTATCCATGCATTTTCTGCATTTTGCGGGCATAGGATATAATGAAGCGATCGATCTTGACTTTCCTCCCGTGTAGGGGAAGTGCGTGCCGAGTGGCAGAATACAATGTCTTTGCCTAAGGGAAATACGTAGACTAGGAGAAAAATCTCTGAAAGTGCCTGTCGGTATATAATTGTGTAATCAAACCATCCAATTTCTTTAGAATTCATTGAATACATTTAATAAGTAAAATAAAAAAAAAAAACAATTTCAAATAAAAACCATTTTTTTTGAAAATGACTCAAAACCTACTCGTCAGATTAGTATTAGCAGCCAAATACAAGAGAGTCATCAAAATTTCTTTACCCTGTAAAAAAAGTTATGCGGCAACAGGCACAAAAAATGCAGTCCCAAGCCTCCTCATTTTCTCAAATCGGCTTAAAATAGCAAAAGCCTATCCACAAAAAAAAATTATCATATATAAAACAAATTTAATAAGCCTGAGAAGTTCCAAACATAAAAAAAATATCGATACAAATTCATAATAAACACTCGATGCGTGAAATTGTATACAAGAACGTATAATCATATCGGACCCCTCAAGCTTAAAACGTATATCATGCATATATCGGATAACGTCTTTATTAAGCTCCATTGTTTCTCTCATTATGGTACACCAATTGTGCAAGATCGACCAACAAAGCCAAATTAATATTTATATCTTAACCATAAAGTCTAAATTGGGTTAATATCTTAGTTCCCGATAGTCATACCTCAAATATCTCTTTGCTATACATTTTCATACGATAAACCACCTTATGATTATCTGGTTAAGGTCGTTTTTTCAGTGTATTTGTAATTTTATTCATAACTATATATTTATTTCGACTATCAGCACTCTACATACAATAACAGATTTGCATTATATCTCAATTCGTTCTTTGCTTAATTTGAATAGCATTTTACGCATGAGTGCGACGTAACGTGTGCTTAACTATTGTTTTATGTATTAGAAATCGGTTTCATCAGTTATTGTTAACGAATTATCGAATTATAATCAATTGATTGTAGAGATAGTAATATTTATATATATAAATAAAATTACATTGTCCATTTGTATAAATATTAGTTATTATTATATGTTATGAAGAGAAAAAAATTTCATGCAAAACTGAGAACTTTACTTTTTCTCTCAATGTGCCCAAACTACCTGTGCACTATATTAGAAAGAGAAAAGAAGAAACTCTTAGCAATCTATAGATTCATCGCGTTGCAGAAAGAGGAATTTGGAGAGTGCATGGGACTTAACGACCCAAGTGTAGGTTTAAGAGACCCCTTTAGTGCATGAACTTTCACCACTACGCTCTCTCTGCCTATCCGAATTTTAAAAGATCCTACTAACACCGCCTTCGAAATACATTCTAGAAATGAACTGACAATAGTTCTAGACAGGCCGAGATCTTTTATTCGACTGCGTTATAGTAAATATGATGTATTTACATTAATCCCTAAAATAAATGAAGCGTGGAACATTATTTACTTATATTAATTATCAATTTTAAATAAGTATTACACTTTCAATGGATTTCAATTAGCGAAATACAAATAACAGTAAAAATGAATCGTTATTACACACAATACAGTGTTATTTATTTATTATAATTACTGACATGAAAACGCAAGTTACATAAACTACTCAAATGTATAATTGTTTAAGCTTATCTATTCTTAATTAACTATTTTTTATTTAATTTGTTGGTTATATATTGTTTATTGTTTAAATTTAAATATTTGAAATTGTAATGAGCTGATACGATCAATTGATTTGATGAATTTTTCAACCTATATGGCTTTTTGATAGCATATTTGGGCGGCACGCAAGAGATCTAGATGGAATCCTGAGTATACCTTTGAGAACAGTGTAAAAGACACTGTTAGTGTTACGTTTTTTACCTAGCTATGGTCCTTTCATACTCCTTTCAACTCGTCCACAGTCAGTTCAAGCTCTCCGGGGGGTCCTAATGCCTTTTATGGGACTTACCTTCAGAATAACTGATACTGTGTTCCCGAAGATCAACCAAAGTTGTCCCCTACCTCTCTTGCTCCTCGATGAACATGATGCTACAAATGATTGTTAACCAGATATCAGGAGGAAAGTAAAAGCTTATCACAAAATAACACTTATTAATTCACTTCCATACAACACTATAAGCATTACACACTTAACACTGCACACTTATACACTCGGACGGTTTTACACTTTTACACGTATAAACAATCGCGTATAGTAACCCCAGTATCACTGATTTTTGTACTTTCGCGCTACTAACTTCACTATAACAACCGTGCCTACGGGAGGCATAATGACGACGTACTGTATAGTGATTCCCTCACCCCTTCAACAATATTTTTTTGTGGGAATTATTATTTTATTTTAAATAATTATTTATAATATTGACAGCTATCTTACATGATATTTGTAGTAATCTAGAAAAAGTCAACAGTTACGGATCATATCTCCGTAGTCAATTAAATTAAAGCCTAGAAAAAATTTTAAAGAAGCGAGACCACCATGGCACAATGTAACAGTATCAGACTAAGCGCGAATGGTAGTGGTTTCAATTCTCACTCAGATTACCCCGCTCTGATAAAAGGAAGCGACCCATCGACTTCCGGCACTCAACACGTAAATAATGTCTTAAATACAATCGGAAAATTAACAATGGAGTATCTGGATACTAGATCTTCTCTATCTACCCTGCTATGTAAAAACTAAAAAAAAACACAAACCAAACAATAAAATTCTTTAACTCCAAACTAACAAACCAAACAAATACTCATCATTCAATAATTCAGCAGATTTACTTATAATTATTGTCTCAAAGCCTTCAGCTTCCCAACTTTGTGATTAAGTGTGACATTGTCGGTCCATAAATTATAAGATATAACCCATTTATCTCAACTCTATTCGTATTACGTAATTACACAAGTACTATATATCCGTTATCATTTCAAATGACAGACCTTAATTTAAATTGAAGTGTGATTTTGACAGTTTTAATTAAGCTAAATTAGTTAGGACTCTCATATGTATGTGGTTTCTAGATAATTAAAGAAAATTGACTTCAAGTAAAATGCAGTAAATAGTAAAATAACTTGTCACATCTTAACTAAATTTAAATGAGACCACATCGGTACTAGCTATCATATAAAACATGATTGTCAAAATTGGTTCACCACGAGAAAAGTTATGCCATAATACATGTAATAAAATACAGTCTAATTGAAAACTTTCTTTTTGGTTGATTGGTTAATAAAAGGCTGCCTTAGAAAACGCAGAGGTTTGTCGATATATGATTAGACAAAATCAAAATCGGTCTAGCCTTTCAGGATAAGAAGAAAATAATAGAATAGAATAAATCTTTAAAATGTTCTAAAATAGCTAAAATAATGTTTATTGTTGAAAAAGTAACATTTTAACATAAATATTATCATTTAAGAATAAGGCTTAAAGTAAAGAAGGATAAAAAAGACAAAGCGTGGCATTGCGATTCACACAATCCGCAATATCCCGAATTTGAACGAAAAGCGGACCAAAAGACCAGAGTGTCTTGGCACTCCTCTTTACTGCTAAGGGGCAAAAAGCAAAAAACCGATAAAAAAATGAGCCAAAAATGGCATATTATTAACAATTTTTGCGAACATACAAGATACGTTGTCAGAATTTTCGTCCTAGAAGTAGGAACCGGTAACTTATAACTTCTGCATGCCAATTCGGAAACTTTACAGACACTAACTTCAGTATAATGGACTTCTCGATGTTCACACTATACTATAGTAACTGTAGTATACTATACATTGCATCGAATTCCCAACTTATAAATATGCAACTGAAAAGTTGTTCGAAATATTATCTAACTTTAATGCGTTTAAACTGAACTTAACAGGTTTTATTTTTATTATGTTTTTAAACAGTTGTTGTAGTTGTGGCGTAGTAGGACAATGCTTGACTGAAGTTGGTTCTGGGTTCGATTCCTATATGGGGGATTGGTTATATTTTAATAAAATTATGTGTTCTGTAACTTCTGTGTTCTGGTGAGATAAAGTGTTTGATTCTGCCACTAAAAACCCAATGTCTCTATTTAAGGCCGGTTTCCGCCTTTTGGAGGGCGGAGTGCGTTGACTCTATTTTCTCTTTGATTAACCTGCTATATGGAAAAAAAGTTATTGTAGTGCAGTTGACGTTATAGCCACAATGGTCCAGGATTCAAATACTAAAAAAAATATCAGTGTATAATAGAGACATGTCATGGCACAGAGGCGTGCGCTTGTAAACGCGGTTGTGTGTTCGATTCCCACTCCAGGAAATGAGAATATTAAATAATATTTTGTATTTTCATTTCCTCGCTCGGGTACTAAGACAAAGCGAGGCGTTGAGTTCCGCCACTCGTCATGAAATGCCTGAATTCGGGGGAAAGTGGGGCTGGGCTAGGTTCTCGAGTTCCCTCAGGGAAGGTACTGTTATGTGCGGGATACAGCGTGAAGCCAAAAAAAATATATCAACATTTAAAAAAAAATATTCCTTTATCTTATTAAAACTATGTAAACTCGTATCTGTTACAATTAAAATGCTACAAATATTTTTTCCTACGTTTATTCGTATCTACCTATCCTTAACCTAACCTAGTTTACTCTGTAATTCAAACTGCCACCTTCCAGAAGACTATTACCCTAGATTATTTTTTAAATTATGAAAAATAGGTCTTGCTTACTAAATTCATTTAAAACTATCAACGTATATACATACATAGCTTCATTCTGCATCCCGCATATAAGGCAGGGTAGACAGAGGGAATTTAGTGTTAAGACACTCCTTATCTTGAATTTAACGCTGCGTTATAAAACATGATAATTGAAAATAAAATCTATATTTACTTCACACGTACATAGCTAACGCCTCTCGTGGCACAGAGGCACAATCGTGCGACTGTAAGCGCGACAGGTTGTGAGTTCGATTCTCACTCCAGGAAATGTAAAAGTTTAGTATTTTCATTTCCTAGGTTCGGTAACAAGGCAAAGCGCGGCGTTGAGTTCTGTCACTCAGCGCGCAATGTCACAATTCGGCGGAAAGTGGGGAACGGAGTGTCTTAACACCAGGTTCTCAGATTCCCTCTGCTTACCCTGCTATGTGGGGGATACAGCGTGAAGCTAAAACAAAAAAATCCGTCGACTGGAAATCAAACCTACAACCAATCGCGTCTACAATCAGCCGAAAACCTTCTACTTAAGTCTTTTTGTTAGCTAAACATAAAACTAGATATCATAGAAACCAATATAAAACACATTTTTCCCAATTTCAATGAGAGACGTCAGACGTCATCAATCGTCGATTACGCTCAGGCCATTTGCGAGTGCCATGTGTAACGTTAACTTGAAGTTATAGTTTTTGACATAGAATTTAGATGTTGGCAATTTGGTAAAGTTTTGTGAAATGTTTTGAGGTACGTTGAGAAATCTTTTTTTTATAGTTCAGATATATAGTGCAGGCAGAGGGAACTTGAGAACCTAATGCTAAGACACTCGTTTCTCTTTTACATTTTCGTCCCACACTTTCCGAAGAATTGAGGCATTGCGTGCTCAATGTTGCGTTTTGTCTGGTTACCAGAGCGAGGAAAGGAAAATATTAAATTAATAACTAAAACTTCAATATAAAAATGCACTAAATACTGACATTATTACGAATAAACTAAAAAAATGTAAATAGAGCCACATTAGAAGCACTAGCTATCATATAAAAAAAAGAATCATCAAACTCGCATATATCACGGGGAGTGTTCTGGGGAATTGTTTGACCTGATTCCTGCCGCAGGATTTTCAAACCGCACAGTACGCCACAAGCTTAAATACCATCCACACCACCTGGATGCGTGGCACTCCAGTACTGTGCGGTTTCGAAGGAATTTCCTTCCACGTGCCACTGAACTGTGGAATGGCCTATCTGCGGCAGTTTTTCCAGGTCGATACGAAATGGGTACCTTCAAAAAGCGCGCCTACTTCCACCTCAAAGGCCGGCAACGCACCTGTAGCTCCTATGGTGTTACACGGGGCTGTGGGCGGCGGGGATCACTTACCATCAGGTGACCCGAACGCTCGTTTGCTTACCCAGTAAAAATATAGTCGAATTGAGAACCTCCTTTTAGTGAAGTCGGCTAAATCATGAGTCTACATACTATCCGCATGGGACAGTATTTAGTGGTACAAAATTAAATTTTACTTACAATATATACCCCAATAAGCCTTTGATGCTCCCGATCCTCTATCCCAACAATTACATTACCCGGATATAAATTTTAATTGAAACACGATATTATAATTAAATGTACTGAGAAGGTCTAGGATACATTGTTACTATATAATAAACTTTAGACCACTCTCAGAGGTGTCAATTAACGTTACGTTAATTAATTGATGTTTAATGTATGAAATTAATGGAGAGAATGGAGTGTCTTAACACTAGGTTCTCTGGATCCCTCTGCTTACCCTGCCATATGCGGGATACAGCGTGAAGTTACAAAAAAAAATGCAATGAAGTTAAATTAATGCAATTAAAATAATAATAAAGTAGTGGTCAAATTGAGCTCCTCCTTTTTTAAATAGATTAAATAGAACTAGTGTCCCCGTAAACGCGTTAATAACGCATCGCGTAGTGACGTATATGTCACTTTATATAAACATGGATGTCAAACCATGGTAGCGTGTGTAATATTTATTTTATTAATGGAATGTATTTTTATGCATTATTTTTAGAAAATATAATCATTGTGCACTCCTTCGCTATATAAACTATAAGTATGCCGAGTTTCATGCTCCTCCGTCCGGATAATTTTCGTAAAAAGGGATCCAAAGTTTTTCCTTCACGTATATCACGTATATATATATATATATATATATATATATACATAATAAGTGGTGATAGTACTTGTTTTTATAGATTATATTGAAGTTAGCTTCTTGGAAAATTACTGGCCGTAGAAATCTGAAATTTGGCATGTATCCTTGGAGAGTGTAAGGGAGCAATAAAGAGGATTAATCAAAATTCCTATACAAAAATTTAAAAAATAAAGAGATTTTACACTCGATTTCACGCAATAGAAGTACTAATTTTCACTAAATAACACTCAAAGGTAATAAGTTCGAATCTTATAATCATTTTTGTTGAAGTTCACTAAGACAATAAGGTATCCTATCCTTACATATGGCAGCCAAACCTGGTCTCTTACTAAAGCTCACCTAAGGAAACTACAAACATGTGAACGAGCAATAGAACGAAGTATGCTGAATATTAAAAAACAACGGATGAGATCAAGAACATAGCTGGTAATTTATGGACGAGAAAAGCTTATAAAAGAATGGAAGGATCTGGGAGGAGGTCTTTGTCACAACAGGGCATACAGAGGAAGTTGTCGATGTCATTTAAAGATTTAGAATATTAACTAAAAATCACTGTAATTTAATATTTTCTCTGAAATAAAGGCTTATATTATTATTATTATTAAGACAATAAGGTAAAGTACAAACGAGTTTTTAAATTAACTATAGCAAAAGGGTTTAAATAACTTTGAACAAGGATACACATAAATACTGATAGACAATACCAACATCACGATAGTGTAATGTAATCCGCCCGACTGTACGACCCCTTTACTTTGTAACTTAAATATATGGGTTTTAATAAGATTTTGTATACATTTAGTTATTTAAAATTAATATTTTTTCCAATATGGAAAATTATTATTGATCGTTCATTATAATTTTTTCCTCTCTGGTAAGACAAAACACGGCGTTGAAATCCCCCACTTAACGTTTCGAATTCGGTCGGAAAGCGGATGGAGTGTATTGTCACTAGGTATGAAGGAAGTATATAACTACGTAGGATTACATATGAACCTGCTTTTTTATATTACTCTTTAATTCATTAGTACATAAAAAATACTAGATACCTTCTATTTTTCCTACGAAGCAGAATAGTCGGTAAGAATAAGTTCTATACTAGGGTATTAAGAAACTCATTTTTCCAATATTCGAATCGAGACATTACGAGTTAAATCTCGGAACTCAACGCTGCTTTGTCTTACCGAAATGGAGAAATAATAATTAAGATTATATTGACACTAAAAATTAAAATTATTACGAATAACTCAAAAAGTATTTAAATGTGGTCACATATATCTTATAAAGAACAATTTTCAAAATTACACATAAAAAGTCTTCGAATTGGGAACCTCTTCTTTTTTTTGAAGTCTATTAAAAAATAGTTAATTATAATAATTTCCCCCGTAAGAATTGAATGCACAACCAATCGCTTTTCCACTCCCAGTCCCACTCCATCACAATAACCATAAGCAAAACAAATGACCCATAATTTCATACCGTTACAAAATCAACGAAATGTAAAATAAATAACAAGCGAACAAGACGCCAAATCGACGTCGACACTTCATTCTGTCGATACCACCACATATCAGGTTACTCCATGTTTAGTGACTCGATAATAATTAGTACGGCAGGCCTGTGGCTCAGAGGCAAACGTGCAACTGACAGGTTGTGGATTCAATTCCCACTCCAGGAAATGAAACTCCCTATTTAATATTCTTAGAAATTACGAAAAATATTAAATTAGAATGGAATAATAACTTCTTAATCAATTGAAAATTAGAATTTTAAATCGGTCAGAGTAACGTCAGCAGTGTTACTTGATAGTCAACGACAAAAAGGAACTATATATGCTCTCGCTTTGTTTGTTACACTTTCACGCCAAAACTACTCAACTAATTTTGATAAAACATTGTATACATATTCTTAGAGTTATTAAAAAGGACATAGGATACTTTTTATTCAAATAAAAAATATTTTGGCAGACATGATCATTGAATGTAACTACTTTAAAGCCTTCGAATTACTAAACATTATAGTATGTAGTATGGACTGCCAGTGACCACGTGAGCGAAGCCGCGGGTAACAGCTAGTATTAGATATTTAGAATAAGTAATATTTAGTATTTCATTTCCTCGCTCTGGTAACAACGCGAAGGTAAAGCACCGTTTTCCGAAGCCGGCAACGCGTTGATGGTACCTCTGGCGCTGTCAATGTTCATAGGCAATGATAATCATTTAACATGATGTAACCCGCTAGCTCGTTTGCTTGGTCTTAATACACTTTTATAACTTCACGCTTTATCCTGCATATAGCAGGATAGGCAGAGGGAACCAGAGAACCTAGTGTTAAGACACTCCATTCTCTTTCAACATTTCCGTTCCCCACTTTCCGCCAAATTGAGGCATTGCGTGCTGAGTGTCGGAAATCAACACCGCGCTTTGCCTTGTTACCAAACCCAAGAAATGAAAATACTAAATTTTACATTTCCTGGAGTGGGAATTGAACCCACAACCTGTCGCGTTTACAGTTGCACGCTTGTGCCTCTGCGCCACGACATAAAAAAAATAAAAACGCGGCGTTGAGTTCCGAAACTCAGCACGCAATGCCTCAATTCAGCGGAAAGTGGGCAACGGAAATCTTAAGAGAACGGGGTGTCTTAACACTAGGTTCTCAAGTTCCCTTTGCCTACCCTGCTATGTGCGAGATACAGCGTGAAGCTCAAAAAAATAATAATTAGTGACGCGTCACTAATCGTTTGGACAACTTATGAGATTGATTGGCATATTTGTTTACAGCTAGTGAAGTGGTATGGGATAATGAGGTATGACGTACAACGTGTCGATGATAAATCATATAGTGTTCTTAACACTTTTTTTGCTTTGTAATACCAATTAAAATATAATATTACCTGGTAGGTGGTATTTGTGTGAAAATGTTAATTTTACCTTAAAATAAGAAAAATTGCCGTTCGTTTCGAGAAGTCTTTATATATCGTCATTCTCAAGTTTTAATACTGTTTAAATTTAATAGTAATAGGATAAATTTTTATACTAACGCCTGTCGTGGCGCAGAGGCACAAGCGTGCGACTGTAAACGCGACAGGTTGTGGGTTCAATTCCCACTCCAGGAAATAGAATTTTTCATTTCCCAGGAAATAGGTCACTCAACGCCGCGCGTGTTTCTAAACCCAGGTTTAGTAACACGCGCGGCGTTGAGTTCCGCCACTCAGGCATTGCGCTCAATTCAGCGGAAAGTGGGGAACGGAGTGTCTTAACACTAGGTTCCCTCTGCCTACCCTGCTATATGCGGGATACAGCGTGAAGCTATCTATGTATGTAAGTGGGAATTGAACCGTCAATCAACGCGTTTACAGTCAAATATTGTCCCACTGCGCTATAACGGTTTCGTATTCGAAAATACATACATAATAATATTTAGAAATACCCACGTCTCGATCAATACTTATTTACAGCAGTTAGTGGTGACCTATTTCATTAATAATGTGTAAAAATTATTAAGCTATATATTTTAAAGTCACCTTTAATTATAAAAAAATATTTAGTATCTAAAAAGATATATAGAGGCAGTACCAGGCGTGTATAAGTTGATAAATCAAAAACTATATCTTTTAGGGTAACCATTCATAAGTTTAAGTTTTATCTGTATATTTTGTTTTTATATATACTAGTATCCCCGTTGACGCGTTAATAACGCGTCCTAGCAACGTATGTATATGTCACTTTATATAAACATGAATGAAAAACCATAGCACTACTATCATTCTGCACTCCTTCGCTATATAAACTATAAGTATGCCAAGTTTCATGCTCCTCCGTCTGCGTAATTTTCGTAAAAAGATGTCAAAAGTTTTTGTTTCACGTATTTAAAGGTGTCCCAAAATTAACGCAAGATTTGACTTTGCCGCCATTTGCTATTATATTCATTATTCATTCGCTATTAAAAGACTAAAATGGCATTTTCTATTTAATTCAAATCTTGCGTTAATTTTGGGACACCCTATATATGTTTGATTTGCTTGGAATTTTATCATTTATTTGATCATAAAATAAAGAAGTCACTCCTAATGACTATTAAAATTAAAAAAATATATATATACAATTCGACTTACCAATCTATTCACGCACTATATAGTCTATCTTCATCTCAAGATATCATATAACCTTTTCAACACAAAATAAACTTAAAAAGAAATTTGATGAAAGATAAACATAATTACAATAATATTTTTAATCGATATAAATATTTATGAATTTTTTTAGCTTCACGCTGTATCCCGCACATAACAGGGTAGGCAGAGAGAACCAGAGAACCTAGTGTTAAGACACTCCGTTCTCTTAACATTACCGTTCCCCACTTTCCGCCGAATTGAGGTATTGTCTTGCCTTGTTACCAGAGCGAAAAAGTGAAAATACTAAATAACATTTAATATTTTCACTTCCTGGAGTGGGAATCGAACCCACAACCTATCACGCTTACAGTTACACACTTGTGCCTCTGCGCTACAACAGGCCTCATATGAAAATATAATTTATATATATTTAAATTTGAAACAAGTTGCTTGATTTATATTATTGATTTTGTCGACAACCTACGTACGTTCGTAACCGAGAGATATTTCCAAGAAAAATTATGAAAATTAAACTTTAATATAAAGCAATAAAGTTTATTTTTTAATAAACGTTTAAAGTTGTAAAAATAAGAACTTATCTTGAAAAATTAGATAATAGATACGTATCTACTGTATATGGTTAAAGTGAGATTAATAAGAAATGACTAAATATTTGAATGGGCATTCCACTATAATGATGCTGGTGAATATCGTATGACATAAAAAAGTCATTAGAATCATAACAATATTATTGATTTTATTCGTGCATTAGGTATAAAACGCTCTGTAAAATGTTGAACATTTAGACATTTTGAGACATTGTGATGTGCATAACAGATTATAATGCCGCAATTTGTCTAATTAAACGTAAAAAGCTTGATTTTTGATATAAAATAATCATTTATTTTAAATTTCTTCTATGTATGTATCCTATCAGTCAGCTTAATTTGGTACTGAAATATTATGTATTTCTTTTGCAGTATTTTTATTGTTAATTATGTACGTACCAGGTTTGCATATATTTTTTCTCTTTTTTATTTAAATATTAGTAATCATTATGAATTATTTATTTATAAGATGAATAAATTATTAAATAAAAAAAATTAGGGAAGTCAAACACTATCAAGTAAAAATACATAGAGAAAAATTAATATTTAAATATGTGTGTCCAACAAAGTATGCATGTCTGATTTATTTACTTATTTACGCCTCACACAAATATATTATTCTCATCTTATGCATTACTAGCTTTTCGCCCATGGCTTCGCCCGCATGGAATTTGGTTATATCGCGCAACATGGTAAGGAGTAGACTATAGTCTTACCCAAATCTAGACTAATTGTCAAAATTGGTTAAGTGGTTTAGGTGTGAAAGTTGTAAACAGTTGAACAATCTTAAATGATTTTATGTTTGACAATAAGGAACTTCTATACAAACTTTTATCCCCTATTTCAACCCCTTCTACCATTTTTTTCGCAATTAAAAGTCCTTTCGCAAGTTCATTTCTATCTTTATACCGAATTTTATCAAAATCGGTTCAGTAGTTTAGGCGCGAAAGCGTAACAGACAGCCAGACAGACAGACAGAGTTTCTTTAGCATTTATAATATTAAGTAAGGATTGTACAATAGTATTATATTATTATTTATTCCAACGACAAACACCCTAAATCTGCAAGCAACAAAAAATTACTTATCCATCCAAAACCTCGCTTATCCTCACCATCTTGATATCAAAACAAAAAAGTACATTAGGACATACAAACATTTTATATGGCACGTTGTTCAAGGGAAAGCGTTGTATCAGTCAATCGACAACGACCTGTTAACTGTGTTTTTATAGCAGTGGCCATTTCACGATGTCAGTACTGTAGCCGTGGGTGGTCGGTGTTGTAATCGGAAGTTAGTTTTTTGGTCTGACCTTTCGAATTTTTATATTTATTATAGAAAATTGTTTAAATTTTAGTTTTGGTAGAAAGTTCTTACATATATGTGGTAAAAAAAACAGCTTCACGCGTCTTGCAGAGCAGAGTAGTCATAGGGAACCTAGTGCCAAGACACTCCGTTCGCCGTTTCCTACCCGAATTCAAGACATTGCGTGTTAAGTGACGGAACTCTACACTGCGCTTTATGTTACTACAGCGGATCATTCATAATCCAGCACGTTTACAGTCAGACGCTCTATATGATAGATCTATAATTATTTTGGCCAAGTTACACAAAATATTTTTTTTTAACTTCACGCTGTATCCCGCATAAAGCGGGGTAGGCAGAGGGAGCCCGAGAACCTAGTGTTGAGACACTCCGTTCTCTTTCAACATTTCTGTTTCCCACTTTCCGCCAAATTGAGGCATTGCGTGTTGAGTGGCGGAACTCAACGCCGCGACGTAGCGAAGGCTACACAAAACATTTAGGTATAAATTGTAGCTTACGTGCTATTCTAATGTATAACCTGTATTATTATAAAAATTTTATCAAAATCCATTTAGTATTGTTTTGCTCAAAAGAATAACAATCATTAATAATAGTTCATAATTTTCTTATTAAGTTTAAAAATGAAAATAAATGCTATAATACTCTACCATATTTACTTAGTATAATCTAAACCACAAATCATAACAATATATGCACCTTTGAAAGCACATTAGAGAAATATGCAAGTACCGTAACTAATACGTCTATAATAAACCAACAATTATAATTATCTCTTTAAACTTCAAATTGCACAGTAGAATGAACAAGCATAACAAATATTAGGTTTACACTGTAAAATTAAATGCATTCATAGAAATTTTTAAGCCAAATAAAATAAGTAGGTAAGGTAGTTGGCAATTTTATTTTTAGCCGATTTACTGAAAGAAGATTCTCAGTTCGATTGATTTGTTGTTTAACGTTTTTCTGGGTTAACCAATTTTGAAAATTCATTTTTTATATAATAGCTAGTGCTACTGATGAGATCCCATTTAAATTTAGTTAAGATCTGATAAATAGTTTTTGAGTTATTCGTAATAAGTGTACGTTTTAGTAGCTAATTTCAATCACTTGTGTCCCCGTTGACGCGTTGACAACGCGCTACCTAGCAAAGTAGGTATATGCCACTATATATAAACATAGATTTCAAACAATGCATTATTTTAAAAGGATATTATCATTCTGCCTTCGCTATATAAACTATAAGTGTGCCAAGTTTCATGCTCCTCCGTCCCCATTATTTTCGTTAAAAGGGGTACAAAGTATTTGCTTCACGTATTATAGATTCACATCAAAATGCAGCCATTCAAAACATGCCAAGTAGTAATTCTTTAAACAAAATCAGTTAAGAACATCTGCTACCACAATCGCCAGATTCAAGATACAATACGTCCACGACAAATATTAATTGAGGTATCATGATAACCGCATACGCAATGTACTAGGATAAGGGCTTTTGTTAAAAAGCATAATAATAACATATAGGTACAAAGTGAACGTTCAATTTTCATAAGAAAGTCTATTATTATAATATGTTTGAAATAAATAGTTTCTGAGATAGCGATTTCCGGTTGGTTTTGTAATATGAAAATAATTTAAAATTGGTAGATGCATTTAATTTTTTTTAGCTTCACGCTGTATCCCGGACATTGTGGCGTAGGCAGAGGGAACTAGAGGATCTAGTGTTAAGACACTCCGTTCTCTTAATATTTCCGTTCCCCACTTTCCGCCGAATTGAGCCATTACATGCTAAGTGGCAGGACTCAACACCGCTCGGCCTTGCTTTAACAAGAGAGAGGGAAATGAAAATACTAAATATTAATTGATATTTTCTTTTCCTGTATTGGGAATCGAACCCACAACCTGTCTCGTTTACAGTCGCATGCTTGTTCCTCCTCGCCACGACAGGCATCAGATATATTTGATAAAAAGATTTATTCTCTTTTATTCCACGGTTTCTACGTACAGTTGTGTTTTTGCATTTATACCGATGTACGTAGAACCTGTCGATATCGTTCCATAGATTCAATGTGTCAAACACATTGCAGAGAAAACAGCTCGAAGCAGTGCCTAGGTCTTGAGATCCAAGTGTAGGCTAAAAGGGGCCTTCCAAAACACTTTAACGCTTACCTCTGCTTTACTTAGCCAAATTAGATAACTACATGCTGTATCCCGCATATAGCAGGGTAGGCAGAAGGAATCAGAGAACCTAGTGTTTAGACTCTCCATTCTCTTTCAACAATTCCGTTCCCCACTTTCCGCCGTATTGAGGCCATTGCGTATTGAGTGGCGGAACTTAACGCCGCGCTTTGCTTGTTACCAAACCCAAGAAATGAAAATACTAAATTTTACATTTCCTGGAGTGGGAATCGCACCCACAACCTGTCGCGTTTACAGTGCTTGTGCCTCTGTGTCACAACAGGTGCCAAATTTCCTACTAATACTGCCTCAGAAATACGTGCTACAAAATTGACTTATATTTCAAATTAAATCGACAATATCTGAAATAGACGAAAAATGAGAAACAAAGTAATCTGTCACAAAGTTTTCTGATTTCCTTAACTTTCGCGTATGATATATGAAGACAAGAAACGGAAAGATTATATTCTAATGTATAAAATTTAAGTGGATAACATTAAATATTGGGGCGTCCCAATTGCGTGTTCTTGTTCGGAAAGCTCGATAATTTACCTCACTGGGGAGCGTGAGATGAATCTTAAGCGTTGTATTTGTTGAAATATCAAGTTTGCGTACAACGAAACCCGAAGACATGATCTTGTGATCCGAAAAGTTAATCGCTGATCCATTAATAATGGGAAGATTTGAAATCGTTGTCTCGTAGATAGAAAATATTATCTTTATTGGAGTAATCGTCGCCTCAATTTGGTGGAAAGTGGGGAACGGAATTGTTGAAAGAGAATGGAGTGTCTTAACACTAGGTTCTATGGATCCCTCTGCCTACCTTGCTATATGCAGCGTGAAGTTAAAGAAAAAAGAAAGTAATCGTCTTCACGTACGTGTATGGAAAGAAATTTCTAAAGATTGTCGTACTGTCGTTACGCTTCATCCCGCATAGAAAGGTTATTGTCAGATATTCTAAAATAAATTAAATTACGTTTACTCTACACATTCTATATATAAGACGAACTTACATATGTATAGTATGTACGAATAAATATATAGCCTGTCGTGGCGCAGAGACACAAGCGTGCGACTGTAAACGCGACATGTTGTGGGTTCGATTCCCGCTCCAGGAAATGAAAAAATATTTTCATTTCCTGGATCTGGTAACAAGGCAAAGCGCGGCGTTGAATTCCACCACTCATGGGGGAACTCGTGGGGAAGTGAGCAACGGAAGAATGGAGTGTCTTAACACTAGGTTGTCAGGTTCCCTCTGCCTACCCTGATATGTGCGGGATACGGCGTGAAGTTAAAATAATAAAGAAACAGGAAAGAAGTACATAAAATATATTATCAGCTTCACAATTTAACTCAGCAGGCAAATCATAAGAAAGAACCTAATGTCAAGACTCCCCATTACCCATTTTTCGCCCGAAATTATAGTCTCACTTGTTAAGTCGCGGAACACAATACCGTGCAGTTTTATAAAAGCGGAAATAATAATAATTTAAATATATGTGAACATTTTAACTTAAATCATCATTCTTTAACAGGCATAAACGAAAAGTGAATCTCTTCCCATCGAAGTCATCAGCTCCCAGCCAGGGAGGGTCACAGAGACGAGCACCTCCTCCTGCACCACTGTACGAGGACCTACAAGACTTGCCAAGACGACCACCTTTACCACATAGACCGGAAATGGAACCACAGCTTGAGGTAGTTTTAACATTGATATTTAATAATTAAAAAAAAGAAAATCGACTACAAATTACTACAAATTATTATTATGAATATCTCAAAAATAACTAGAATTTGCTATCATAATAGAAATAAAATCATAAAAATTGACTCATCTAGTAAGTTCTGAATGTAAAAAAAATAAAGTCGAATTGAGGACCTTCATCTTTTTTAAAGGCTAAAAATCAGCTTTATCCCTTATTTCGCAAGTTATTGATATTGAATCTACTTCAAGACAGTCCGTTCGGCACTTTCTGCCCAAATTATTATTGCTATTTATATTATATGAATTCAAGTACTAAGATACTCTTATGGAATTGTTTATGCTTTCAAACATATTTTCCTATTTCATGAATTCTGCGATATCTATCCTAAACACGCAGTGCCTAAGTAGGTAATCGGTAAAAGATAAAAATAGACTTAAATAGAATCGTTAACGTTAGAATGGTTATTCACACCTCTTAACATGGTGAGGCATACGACCATATACTAGGAATATTTTAAATATAAATAAAATATAAGATTGACAAAACAAAAAACATATGTTGTCCTCTATTTACTCAAACCACAAAGTTGAATAAACAAACTCGAAAAACGTGAAATTGTCGTCAACACGCTTTACTTAATACGTGTATTTTGTTACACGCACGAACCTTCCTTAAACGTCTCAAAAATGAAAAGTAATTTATGTGAATTACACATGCCTGTCACGTCAGCCCATATTCGTTATTCTCATGTTTTGATGATTTTTGATCATTTAATTTTAAAACATATGTAAATCATAGAAACTACTTTATTATAATAATATTGTACTTCTTTACAGATGGTAGAAACAAAAAGACCTAACTGCCAAGAGCGTGTTTTCGTTTGCGGAACCGGAGGCTCATGGCGAGGAAACCCTTGTGGTGACCCATGTGGCACACCTTTATATGAAGAGTTGCCCCATAGGTCTGACGATTCCGTACACAGTGATGATCACTTCGCTGAAGACGAGCTGAGTCTAGTAGGTGAAGCTGTGCCCTGTCGGACATGTTCACGGCCGCCAGCACCACATTCCTTGCCACACAGACCGAGACCGCAACGATTAGATCGCCGGCCCAAGTCACTTGAACGACGACGAGGTCAACACAGAATGCCTAGACATATACATCCACCAGATCCTTCAGAATTTCATGAAGGAGTTCTTTTGGATGCTCTTCTAAGACTATATCCTCAAGTTGGAACAGTTGGCGCGCGACCTCCTGGTCCCATGCCTATCGGGCCTGGGGGCGCATGGCCTGGAGGAGAACTGCCAGGAATTAATTGCTGGAGAGGTCCAAGAGCGTCTCCAAAGCCTCCTAGTGGAGACTCCTCGTTTGGATCCGATTCAGGATACAGTAACAATACTTGCGGCACCTGTGGTACGAGAGCTTCATCGCGACATCGCCTGTCAGCAGAAATACCCTTGTCGTGAACGAAAAAGTTCGGACATAGTGGGCGTGCCATAACGGTTCCATATTGAGTGATATTATAATTTTAATCGATTGTAATTCCAAGCATTTATTAGTTTAACTCGGCCTACTCTAACTGATATTCAGTATGGCCTCTTGCCTTCTTCGATAATAGCATTTATGTATTCGTCGGGATAAATAGTAGTGTTATTCCTACAAGTCTGTACAAAAGAGTTTCTACTAAGCTGAAGGTTTTTCGATTAGAATATTGTTTTTTCATAGCTTTTAGTATTAATTTAAAAAAGGAAAAGCAATTTGAATAGGTTTGTATAATAATTATGAGAAAGTATTTAGGTAGTAGCGGTTTCGTCCTAGTAATTTATATCGAGCTAGTCCTAAAATTATCGCAATTATGTATGTATGAAACTATAACACATTTTTTTGATTTAATGTAAAAAGATTGTAAATCGTGGACTTTACTGAATTGTAGATATTGTAAAAATAGTCTAAGTCTAGAATAGTGACTTGAATTTTATAATCATATCACAATAAATCTATCTGCATTCATTTATAACGATTTTAAAGTGTTTTTCTCACACTTAGTAAATATATAAAGTTTAAAATCTGTATAAGATGATTCATTGAGATTTAAATCAACACCTCGAAGTGATGATTCTACTACATTTATACGGATTTTAAATCATCTGCATCACATTTTATAATATAATATGAATCACGCTATAATTTGTGTAGATTATTTATTTTTTCTCTATTCTTTTCTATTTTATATATTGGCTTCTATTCTTTCTTTTCTATTTTATATATTTAGCTTTCTAAAGAGTTTGCCAAGTAATTGATATTTCAAAATTAATTAACTTTATAAAGAAATAAAAGACGCTATCCTTTTCTGGCGTAAAGAAATAGAATGAGACAAATTATATCTGTCAAATAATTACTTGAGACTTAATTTTATTCAAAGCAAAAAGCTTCAAAATATTAAACCGACATGTATATACTACTACAGTAAATTTCTACAGGCAGTATAGAAAACTATACGCAAAATATGGTTATAAACTATAGTTGGAATCGATAAACGTTTATTTTGTTTCTGTTTTCCTATAGATGTTAAGTTATATTTATTATTTTCTACGTTGAATTGTAAAGTTTGAAAGCATCGCTATTATTATAACATTTTCGGACGGATACGTCCATTTATAAATATGAAAAGCACAATAAAATGAAAAATAAATACATTTCTAAATATAACTGTATTTTTATTTTCACAAAAAATATCAATCACAAATATATAAGTTTGTAGAAACAGTATAGGAGATCAAAACCATACTAATAAAAACATATTATAAAGAACGCATGGCTTAGTGGTCAGAGCGTTTGGTTACCAAAAGGCGCGGGTTCGAGTCCCGCTGCGGTCAAATTTTTGTACGTTTTCTAAATATGTTTTTCGTTTCCTAAGTGTGTGATTAACACTTTAGAAATATTTAATAATTAGCATTCTCTCTTGCTAAATGATGGGTAGCAGAAATTTGGAAAAATCTCTCTACAGAGATGCTAACAATAAAAATAAGTTGTAACAAATGTATAAAAATTTCGACGCAGCCGGATATAGAACGCATGGCTTAGTGGTCAGAGCGCTTGGTCGGTTTCCAATAGGCGCGGGTTCGAGTCCCGCTGCGTTCAAATTTTTGTACGTTTTTAAAAAATGTTTTCCGTTTCCTAAGTGTGCGATTAACACTTTACAACTTCAATAACAATTAATAATTAGCATTCTCTGTTCTGTTCTATTGCTAAATGATTGTTCTTTGAAATGATCTTTGGGTAGCAGAAATTTGAAAAAATCTCTCTACAGAGATGCTAACACCAAAAATAAGTTGTGATAAGCGTATGAGAATTTCGACGCCGGGTATAGAACGCATGGTTTAGTAGTCAGAGCGCTTGGACGGTTTCAAAGAGGCGCGGGTTTGAGTCCCGTTGCGTTCAATTTTTAAAACGTTTTCTAAACATATTTTTCGTTTCCTAAGTGAGTGATTAACACTATAAAACTTCAAAAAACTATAATACTAATATTATAAATGCAAATTTTTGTGAGAATGGATGAATGTTTGTTGCTTTTTCACTCAAAAACTACTGAACGGATTTATATAAAAAGCTTCACGCTATAGCCCGCATGGCAGGGTCAGAGAGAACCCAGTATCAAGGCACTCATTTCTTCGTTATTTTCCGTCCAAATTCGAAACATTGAGTGTTAAGAGACGAACTCAACTGAGCCAAGAAATTAAAATAAATATAATCATTTCTTCAACAAGAAATCGAACCTACAACCAATCGCTTTTACAGTCAGACGCGGTACCATTGCGCCACGATGGCCTTATTTAGATCAAAATTTGCAGTAATATAAACTATATACAAATACATAGGCTATAATTAACTTGACCTCAATATAACGCTAAGTAAAAATAAGCAATTAAAAATAAAAATTATTAAATATGCCTGTCGTGGCGCAGAGGCACAAGCGTGCGACTGTAAACGCGACAGGTTGTGGGTTCGACTCCCACTCCAGGAAATGTAAAATTTTGTATTTTCATTTCTTGGGTTTGGTAACAAGGTAAAACGCGGCGTTGAGTTCCGCCGCTCGACACGCAATGCCTCAATTCGGCGGAACGGAATTGTTGAAAGAGAATGAAGTGTCTTAACACTAGGTTCTCTGGTTCCCTCTGCCTACCCCGCTACAGCGTGAAGTTGAAAAAAAAAAATCTTTGAATTATTTGTATAGTATATTTAACATTATAACCAGTTTAAAGTTTTTCAACATTTTAAGAATATTCTAGTAAACAAAGCGCGGCGTTGAGTTCCGGCACTTGACATTCAATATCTAGAATTAGGGGGAACACTGAACAGAGTGTCTTGACACTTGGTTCACTCTGAATACCCTGTAATGCTCCTGCATTGTGTGCGTGAAGTGAAGTGAAAGTGAATTGCGTGAAGCTGGAGGAAAGTTTTTAATAAAATGACACATTTAGATAAATTTCAAGAGTCACAGGTTCAATGCCTGTTAAATTTAATTTTGATACTTAATTTAATAGAATTACTAAAATATTTGGATCCTTTTTTTTAAACTATAAGAACAGGACTATAAAAATTGGCATAAATACATGTATTGTACAGAAAACAATATTTTTTATGTATCTGAAATACATAACGCCTGTCGTGGCGCAGAGGCAGATTGTGGGTTCGATTCTCACTCCAGAAAATGGAATTTTTCATTTCCTAGGTTTGGTAACAAGGCAAAGTGCTGCGTTGAGTTTCGCCACTCAGCTCACAATGCCTCAATTAGGTGGAATGTAGGAATCGGAGTGTCTTAACACTAGGTTCTCTCTGCCTACCCTGCTCTATATGCGGGATACAGCGTGCAGCTATGTATGTATGTATGTATGAAATACATAAAATTAATAAAACAAATAAACTTCATACTACCATATATTTGCCATACACTTTTTAATTACGTTGCCTTAGCAACATATATTTTACAAATTGTTTTTAGCTTTACGCTGTATCCCGCATATAGTAGTGTAGGCAGAGGGAACCAGAGAACCTAGTATTGAGACACTGTTCTCTTTTAACATTTCCGTTCCCCACTTTCCACCGAATTGAGGCATTGCTGAGTACTTAACACATCAGTGGGCTAAGATATATAAAAAGGTACTTTTTCAATAATTCCTACTTTTATTCAATTACAGAAGTAATTAAAATTTTAATCAAGATGTAAATTTCAAATCGTAGTTGAATTTATTCCTTTGTCCTGTCATCCAAACCGCCAAATATCTAATGATGTGTTCCGGTTCGATGGCATGTAAGCCAGATTTTCCCCTTTCCCACCCATCCTTTCCCCAAAATGTGGTGGTTCTGATAGTGGACTACTACATTGTCCCCCCTTCCATCAGTATCATCTAGGTTGGCAACGCATCTACAACATCTCTGGTGTTGTAGATGTCTATGGGCGAAGGTAACCACTTACC
>JAKGSA010000811.1:225653-265157 GCA_033558755.1 Philaethria dido
ATAATCTAGATACTAGGCTGAAGTAATTTTGTAGGGAACGTCTTAAATTTTCTACTTATTGTACGTAAACAAAGGGCGGTATCAGATGCAATTTACGAAGCGATTATAATATAATTAAATTGAAAGTAAGGGATTTCATTAAAGTTAAATAACGCTATGGACTATGATTAAAGCTAAGACGAACAATTCTTATTTTTTTTTTTTGTTTTTTTTTAACTTCACGCTGTATCCCGCATGTAGCGGGGTAGGCAGAGGGAACCAGAAAACCTAGTGTTAAGACACTCCATTCTCTTTCAGCGATTCCGTTCCCCACTTTCCGCCGAATTGAGGCATTGCGTGTTGAGTGGCAGAATTCAGCGCCGCGCTTTGCCTTGTTACCAAACCTAAGAAATTAAAATATTAAATTTTACATTTCCTGGAGTTTTAGAATTTTATTTGTTTAATTAATTTTATGTATTTCAGATACATAAAAAAATATTATTTAACGTAACGTAACGCTTGTCGTGGCGCAGAGGCACAAGCGTGCGATTGTAAACGCGATAGGTTGTGGCAAGTGCTTTTCATGTGGTTCCATTTAAAAACTTAAAATCTTTGTTAAGGTCTGATGAGTAGTTTTCTAGTTATTCGTAATAATGTTTTCAGTAAATTTCATTTGGACTCGATTTCTGTTTGACATGTTTGGCAGCCTCCTGCCAACGCGGTTTGCGAAAGACTCAGGCGTTCCTATGGCCTTGTCTAGTGGTGGAGGAGAAGCGCCGTGAGATTTCAGAGGGTAAATATCATAAGCATTAGCTAACGTATAAAGAGTGGTTAAAAGTATGATACGGTAAAAAAACAGTTAGAACTTTTTCATGAAGTCGGATAAAAACGTTTCAGCTTTAATCATAGACGATCCCTACAAAATTACTTCAGCCTAGTATCTAGATATAAAAAAAATCTAAATTGGTTGCCCGTACCCTTTTTTTTAAAGTCGGTCATATATTATATATATTATATAATATATATAAGTCGGTCATATATTAGCAGGATATTAAAATGTTTTATTTCACAGTGTTTTGTTCTAAACTTCATATTTTCACTCATTTCAAAATGAATGTGACAAAATGAAAATACGAACTTAGTACAAACAGACATACACAAACAACTCTTTCTACGTATTCGTTTAACTGCGCTTTAGATACTATATTATTTATTCTATCTCATGATTATTTAATCAATGGATGTGGTATTAAAATCAACAACAATTCCTAAAATTAATTGATTATTTTCACGTATAGTAGGGTCATAGTCAAAGAGATTCGTGCTTTGTTTTTTTTCTCCTTCAATTACAATTCAACATGTAATGATTTTTTTTTAACATCCCGCATGTAACGGGGTAGGCAGAAGGAACCAGAGAACCTAGTGTTAAGACACTCCATTGTCTTTCAACAATTCCGTTACCCACTTTCCGCCGAATTGAGGCACTGCGTGTTGAGTGGCAGAACTCAATGCCGCGCTTTGTCTTGTTACCAAATCCAGGAAATAAAAAATACCATTTCGTGGAGTGGGGATCAACCCACAACCTGTCGCGTTTACAGTCGCACGCTTGTGCCTCTGCGCCACGACAAGCGACAAAAGAATATTAAAAAAATAATAATAAAATATTATAAGTAACATCCAGTAATAATATATCTCATAGCAAATATTAATAAGCCGCCTAAGGCAGTGTTGATTTATGTGTTTAGACGGGCTTGCGCAAATGAATACATTTTAACAACATACGCGTACCCGAGATAACTAAATGAGCTTATTATTTATATGGGTGACAGAAATAAAAGAACTAAGCGATAATAGTTGAGTTTAGGAGATATTTGTATTACGATGTATATATTTAAAGTGTACAGTAGTTGTATCTTCATTTCGTTTTTATTAAGCCACCTTATTTCATTCATTGTCTCAAGTATTTTTACTTGTTTCACGCTTTTCCCGCGTAGTAATATAAAATCACAGATCTTAGTGCTACGGACTTTTTCCTCCACTTTCCACCTAAGATCGAAATATTTAGTGTTATATAGTGGAACTGAAAGTTAAGTTTTGTTACTAGGGCGAAGAATCACCAGACCTCACCAGCAAAGAAATAAGAATAATTTAAATTCAATCGTTCCCGAATGGGAATTAAACGTATAAAATCTTTGCAGACAACAGACGCTATCCCTGCGCCATGATGGTCTTTCTTTATATGGATGACAGAAATAAAAGAATTAGGTGATGATAATGGTTAAGGAGAATATTTGTATTGCAAATGCATATATACTTAATACAATATAACAGTAGTTGTATGTCATTTTTTATTTATTAAGTCATTGTAAGCTCAGTGGAAGGTTTGACTGTAAACGCGATTGCTTGTGGGTTTGATTCTCACTCGGGGAAATTATTATATTTAAAATATTTCTATTATTTTTATTTAATACACGTATTTTTTATGAGCTGCACACTTTTCCTCAGCATAATAATATATTATTAGGGATCTTAGTGCTAAGACACAATCAATTTTCTGTCTTAAATCAAAATATTGCGTGTTAAGTGGTGAAACTCAACGTCGAGCTTTGTTACCAAAACAGTTTAAATATAATTATTCTCTAACCTCTTACAAATATAAAGGTAAGAACAAAGCGCATCAATACGACGCTATCGATAGGTCGTTGTCTGGAGTGAAGATGAATTTCAAAGCATATCGGAAGCTGATTACGCTTATACTGTGAGGTTAATCTTGGGAAGTTATCATTGAATATATAGCTTCATTTTAGCTTCACGCTGTATCTCGCATATAGCAAGGAAGGCAGAGGGAACATAAGAACCTAGTGTTAAGATACTTTTTTGTTGGTTTGAACAAACATTGGTTATGGGTCCGATCCTCACAAGGTTTATGATTGTATTTTTTTTAGAACAGCAGTTATATCAATAGATTTATTTCATTTATAATCCATATTATAGGTTAGTGGCGAAGTGGGACAGGGTTTGACTGTAAAGGCGATAGTAGTACCTTCGAAGCCACTCGGGGGAACGACTATATTTAAATATTTTCAATTCTTCACTCTGGTAAAACACACTTAACACATAACATTCCAGATTCGGGTGGAATGCGGCGAATGGAGTTTCTTGAAACTAGCTTAAAGTCGTTTTTTTACATAGTTTTTAAGTAAGGCTACAGTAACGTCCGGGTTCCGACAGCGAACTACTACATTGTCCTCCTCTTCCATCTGTATCGTCTAGGTAGGCAACGCATTTACAACACCTCTGGTGTTGTATATGTCTATGGGCGAAGGTAGCCACTTACCATCAGGTAGTCCTTCTGCTCGTTTGCCATACGTTATCCATAAAAAAAAAGTCAGACTGTGAACGCGATGGTTGTGTATTCAATCCCCACAATCAAGACAGAACGGAGAAAATAAAATATTTATAATCATGGGTTATGATGGTAAGGCGGTTTTGAGTTTAACACGAAAGTTTGGAATTCCTATAGAAAGTAGAAAACAGAGTGTACGAGTATAGCACTAAATTCTTTGACTATCTAGAATAGTATGTACGAAAAAACGTGAAGCCATCCAAAAATAGTAACATAAATCATAATATAAAACATTAAAAGACTTCTTTTCCATTATATTTTGGTGAAACACAAAATATTCGAATCTCAAAGCTATTTTACGATTACCCTAAAGTATTCTTTTTATTTGGCTAATTTTAGAAAGCTTCTCATTAGAAGTCCCTAACAGTACCTTTCTGTTTGCTACAATTTTTCTTGAATTTATTGTGGTCCGTTTACTTCATTGTTATAAAAGTTGTATTACTATAATGAAACAGTTAAGCATGTAACCGGAAGTTAGGAAAACTTTTGTAGTTTACGTTTACTTAAGGAACTACTATTGTGCAATAAACTGTAGTGGTAGTTTGGATTATCATAAGATTAGTATGAGGTTTAAAAAGCGATTTATTTCATCAGTTTCTAAGAAAAAAAAAGAAGCTTCATGCTACCTCATCGTAGAGTAGTCAGGAAAGAACCTAGTGTCGATTTACTTTGTTTTTAAATTTCCTCCAGGCATCGAGACATTTCATGTTGAGAGCAAAATGAAAATTATTTAAATATAAATGTACCCTCGAGAAGGAATCGAACCTAAATCATTGCGTTTACGGGATAGAGAGAGTTTATACTATTTTGATTCTATTTACACGCCAAAATAATATCTATTAGGCGAAACCTTAAATGCAATAAGAAGAATGAAAATGTGTTAACCGAAAATTCATCGGACATTCTAAATATAATGACTATCTTCCTACTTAAATGAAGCACGAAGGCGCCACCTAATAAAGAAGTTATCTGTAACAGTATACAAAATGAATAGCAAACACTATTTATTAAAATATTCCTTAAGAAAAAATCCAGAATATGATTTTTCTCATACTTATTCTTATTAGCGTCATGTCGTTTCCCGTATAACAGTGTAGGCAGAAAGAAAGAATTTAGTGTTAAAAGAACCCGTTCTCCTCTTTCCGCCCAAGTTCTAATTAAATGATGGAACTCAACGCCGCATTTTGTTTTACTAAACAAAAGTAATTAAAATATAATCATATCCCCAAGTAGGAATCAAACCCACAACCAGTCGCGTTTACAATTAGACACAGTCCCACGCCATGATGGCCTACATACATATGTCATTGAGAACCTAGTGTTAAGATACTCCGTTCCCCACTTTCTTCCGAACTGAGGCATTGCGTGCTGAGTGGCGAAACTTAACGCCACGCTTTGCGTTGTTACTAAGCCCAGGAAATGAAAATATTAAACTTTTACATTTCCTGGAGTAGGAATCGAACCCACAACCTGTCGCGTTTACAGTCGCACACTTGTGCCTCTGCGTCACCACAGACGTCATATATATCTGTATACATACTATATACATATTAAGCATTCCTTAAAGTATTTGTCGTTTGAATTCATCAAAAAGGACGTGAAACCATAATTCTTTGGACGGACTCGACCACGAGGAATGCAATTTATAAAGGACAATTTTGTTTCAAAATTCACTGAACACTCGCTCGTGACGATCTTTGGAGCACACTGTATAAATATCTGGGGCTATTCTTAAATTTTTGAATTACTATCCTTTAATTTAATTTAATAGAATTAAAACAATATTCGGGGTTAAGTTCCACTTTTATCACATAAAGTATGGATTTCTCATGGAAAGTGGAGGGAAGAGTGGTTTGGCACTAGATTTTTTCTGATTATCGTATTTTGCGGGATAAAGCGCAAAGTCCCACGCTTATATAAACAAGTGTTAAGATACTCCGTTCTCTATTTTCCACACATTAGAGACCTTATGTTTTAAGTCAGTAACGCAATGGACAGTGTATGAGGGAAAACGTAATTGGTTGTACGTTCGATCTCCTTTCAGGGAATGATAATATATATATTATTTTTATTTCTCCTCTCTAAGAAGACAATGTACAACGGTGAATTCTGCGATATAACACGTAACCTCTAAAATTCGGGCAGAAAATAAGAACAGAGTGTCTTAATTCTCTCGTTCCACCCTTCTATGAGGGAAAATAACACAACTAGATATCGAACTCACAATTACCAAATATATAGTCAGATACCCATCCACTGCGCCACAACAGTGCGATGACTTTTCACGTTTATTTAAAGATATGCAAATGAACTTGGTTTCGATAGTTTGCTGTCGTAATTCATTTTAAACTTTTATAGTGTACAGTATCGATTTCATCTATTAACCGAGTTTTATTGCTTCATGTTTTATATTGCTTTGGTTGTTGTCTTTGGAAGGTGGAATGTGTGTTTGGGAGGCTTAGCGTGGGTTCATATTCATTGGATTTTTATCAGATTTGGTTAGGTTAGGTAAGAGAGAAGCCTCGATGTGGTTTGCAATGGCAAGTGGTAGAAGAGATGTTCCGTGGTTTTTTAGAGTATTCAGCCAGCCTACTAACTGCTGGCGTGGGAGTCCCACATAATCTTTCGGAGTCTCCAATCGGGCTGGTAACTTTAAAAGGCTTTCCTCACGAAAAAAATTTTGTGAGAAAGGATATCATATTAAAGAGTTCCAAAAGCCTACACTTGTCGCAAGCTACTTTAAGCTCCTCTTTGTGACGCGATGAATCCATAAAATGCCAAGGAGTCTCTTCTCATACAAAATGAAAAGTAAAAGTTTGAAATATTAAATACTTTAATTTCCCTAAAATTAAAAAACCTATATTTTAATCCTAAAAAATATCATTCGACAATTTATCGCATAACAACCAAATAGACGCCATCTGATTGAGTATTTCACGATATAATTTTAGCTCTAAACGTTTACGATGTTTGTCACCTTCTTTGTACTGGTTGTATATCATGTCGACGTCATGCCCTTTGAAATATATTTTTAGTTAATATCACTATAAAATTGCTTTTTTTAGATATATGTTTGTATGGGATTAATCTTATCATGTTATATTTTTTACAGTTTCACACTTTTTTCTTCGTCGTCGTATCAGCCGTGCGATGCCCACTGCTGGACATAGGCTCCCCCAAGGATTTCCACAACGATCGATCTTGCGCCTCCCGCATCCAGCGGCTTCCAGCGATCTTGACCAGATCGTTGGTCCACTTGACCTTTTTTTCGTACACCAGTGTAATCAGGGAGGACCTAGTGTTAAAACACTCCGTTCTTCCCTTTTGCCTCTATTCAAGACATTACCGGTTGAGACACTCCGCTCGAAGTCCAGACATCGTGAGTTAATCATTTACTCGAGACAAGCTCAAATTTACAATCAATCGGCTTACAATTAAATGCTGTTCCACTGCGCCACGATGGCCTTTGCGATATATATAGAACTATTGTTTATCATATAGGAAGCTTTAACGTTTTGGTACATCAGTACCAAGCGTGAATAAGTTGACAAATTGTAAATGTGTACTTATTAGGGGAAATTTTTTTGAAGCAGCAAAATTTTTTTTTCTACAATCAAATAGAATACACATGTTTTCTACATATTCAATAACATATGAGTAAAAACATTGAAAAACTATGTTTCACATAAAGCGTTTGTATTTCACGATTAGTGATTTCAACATATGTTTGTAATTGGCAATAAAGTGTTTATGTACCGTATTCAATTAAAAAAAAATTCTTTTTATTATAGTACCAGTAATTTACTAATAAATTTAACCATTCTATATAAAATAATATAATTTTATTGAAAAAAAAATCGATATCAAATAAAACGCACGAAAAAGTGACATTGTTACGAATAACTCAAAAACTATTAATCAGGTCTTTACTAAATTCAAATGAGACCACACCAGAAGCATTAAATTTAGTGAACCAGTGGTAAATTATTTGACGTTCAAAAAATGAAGCTTGTAACTTCTTATTTTGAATAAATTTATTTGACTTTGACTTTGACTTTGACTTTGACTTTGACTTTGACTTTGACTTTGACTTTGACTTTGACTTTGCACTAACTATTATATAGAAATACTAGCTATCATATAAAAAACTGATTATCAAAATTGGTTGATCCAGTAAAAAGTTATGTGGTAACACACATAAAAAACAGTCTAATTGAGAACCTTGTCCTTTTTTTCGAAATCTTTTAAAAATATATAAAAGGCATTGTGTTGGAAAAAGAGGAGAATTAATTCCCTTATAAATCATTACAACGATTATTATATTATACCTTATGTAGAAAGAAGAAGCGCCTGTCGTGACGCAGAGGCACAAGCGTGTGACTGTAAACGCGACAGGTTGTGGGCTCGATTCCCACTCCAGGAAATGTAAAATTTAGTATTTTCATTTCATGGGCTTGGTAATAAGGCAAAGCGCGGCGTTGAGTTCCGCCACTCAACACGCAATGCCTCAATTTGGCGGAAAGTGGAGAACGGAAATGTTGAAAGAGAATGGAGTGTCTTTAGACTAGGTATTGTGGTTATCTCTGCCTACCCCGCTATATGCAGGATACAGCGTGAAGTTAAAAAAAAAATGTCATTTTTATTTCATATATTTAATAGAACACACTGTATAAACACCCTCTAACCTTTTACCGACTACTAAAAAAAAATTAATAACTTAATTTTGAATTATAAATGGTAATTTTATCTTTTCAATCAACAGCTGTCCGTTATTGTTAAAGCGATCACGCTAATGTTCCCCCTTTGCGTGACTAACAACGGAATTGATAAGCTATATAATTTTACCACTAATATAAAAACGCAGCTTCTGGATAAAGCATATCCTGGATAGCAGGGTAGTCAGAGAGAGCCGATAAATGGCAGAAATGAAGGCTACGCTTGAAACCAGAATGGAGAAATGAAAAATATTTCAATATAATCATTTTTTGAGTGGGAATCCATTTTACTGAAACTTAAAATAAAAAAAATATATATAATTTGTTTTTTTCCTGCATTCCTTTTTTTTCCTGCATTGCAGAATAGCAGGCTAGTTAGAAAAAAATCTAAAGATTCAAGACATTATATGCTGAGTAGTAGAACCGTACACGATTCTTTCATTTATATAAAAAATAAATGTAATTGCCCTAGGATGGAAATCGAACTCACAGCCGCTTCTACAATCAGACGCTGTTCCACTGCGCCACGATCACCTCAGTACTGATTTGGAGAGTACTGCTGTAATTTCTCAAAGGAAAATCGAATTCAGAACCAACAAAGACAACACTTCAACTGCAATCAAAAATCATCATTAAGCTAATTTAAAACAAATAAAAATCAACAACACAATTAGACAGTACGAGTATAAATAGTATGAACTGGCAGTCGCGGTCGATTCAGCACGTACATGTAATTGCATACAAATTGTTAATTGGTCAGTTGCAGCTCATTTACACTGTACGATAACTTGGGTCACTATTTTCATGGTGAACTGTTAATTAAAAGTATTATTAATATAAAGCGGGGAACGGAAGTTTTAAATGAGAACGGAGTGTCTTAACACTCTGTTTCTTCTGCTTATCCTACTGTGTGCGGGATACAGCGTGAAGCTAAACATTAAATATTATTAATCATTGTGGCGCAGTGGCTGATTTTGACGGGAAACACGAGTTATGGGTTCATTTTTAGAGGATTTCATGATTCACAGCATCGATGATAATGAAAAGTCACCTAAAAAGCTTGAGGTCTCTCATAGAGGGTATGTCTAAGAAGTTAAGACTGTGGACGACGAGAGAGTAGTATGCAGGGATCGCAGAGGATTTCATCATTTATTTTCCTAAAGATTTTGTAGAAGAGAACACAGCGTTGATTTCCGCCATTTAAATACGCGAAAGTGGGGAACGGAATTGTTGAAAGAGAATGGAGTGTCTTTACACTAGATTCTCTGGTTCCCTTTGCCTCCCCTGCTATATGCGGGATAAAGCGTGAAGTTAAAAAAAAATACGCTATCCCTCGATTTTTTTGGAATGTGGAGAACGGAGTGTCTTGACACTCACGGAGGCTCTCTCTGATTACCTTACTGAAGCGGAGCTTTTACGAACAAACACATAATCGAGGTCATAACATATTCTAACGTCTAAAACAAGGCATTTGTAAAAAAAATAGCTAAAAATATACATCCAGAGTAAAAGGTAAAAGTAAATCATATATGTATTTGCATTACGGTTTGGTTGTTGAAGTAGTTATTGCGTGGAGCGCTGGTTTTTAATTGATTTCGCTTTTTTAAATGTGAACGAGGTTTAAATAGAAAATTTTTGCATTTGCATATATTTTCATAAGCGAATTCTTCGTGTACGTTTCGTTTTGAATTATATTCTTATATTTGTTACATGTTTTAATTATTTTTATGTTACCGCTGTGGTATGTGTATTATGAAAAAATTGAATGTCATTTCCCTGGGATTGAAATCGAACCCACAACAAATTGAGTTTACAGTCAGACGCGGTCCCACTGCGCTATGATGACCTCAATTCTGGTTTAGAGAATACTGGCAGTAATTTTTCAAAGGGAAATCAAACAGTTTAAGTTCTGCTACTCAATAGGCAATATTTTAAATTACAAATTGGAAATGGAGTGTCTTGACACTAGCATCTCTCTAACTTAACATCTGGGAAGAAACATGAAGCTATATCTGTATATATATAAATCCTACTTAAGCAATACGTGAGGTCCTTATGACCCCACGTAAGACATTTGTGAAGGGGTTAATGGCTGTGGGCGAGGATAAAGAAGTATGCAGGAATCGTATCGTTTGATTCTCCGTTCTCTTTGACTACACCGCTACGGCTAAAGCATGAAGCTACACAAAATCATTCCTAAGCAATTCACAATAATTAAGATTTTAACAAAAAGAGAAAGCCGCCGCACCATAACAGTAACATTATTACGAATAACTTAAAAACATTCTTCCCAGATCTTAACAAAATTTAAATGGGACCATCAGAAACCTCAGCTATCATACAAAAAAAGAATCATCAAAATTGATTTACCCAGTAAAAATACAAAAAAATACAGTCAAATAGAGAATCTCCTCATTTTTTGAAGTCAGCTAAAGACTCCAAAAAACACGAAGCTAACAAAAATAATTCCTGAGAAATTGACAAAAAAGACGAAATAAGCCAAGTAAGGATTAGCTCAGTTTGTGGACCCTGGGCTTCATACTCATAATCTCAGCCACATAAGACTATAAATAGGCTCATAATAATGAAACAAAACCAATTTGAACAAACATTTCAAGCACTGTCAAAGACAAGTTAGTCCTGATTTACTATATCACTAGCTGTCCCCGCGACTTCGTCCGCAAGAAATTTAACAAAAAAAAATATATTATGTTAAAGTTTATTGTATTTATGATATCAAAAGATTTTTTCTAAAATAAAAGCAGCTTAAGTTACTCCTTATTACGTCAGTTACCTGCCAGTAAAAGTCCTGTCAAAATCGGACCAGTCATTTCCAAGATTAGTCGGAAAAAAACAGACAGACAGACAGACAAAAATTGTAAAAATATGCTATTTTGGTATATGTACCATGAAATATTTCTACGCATGTAGCAAAAAAGCGGTTATTTCAATATAACAAATACAGTTTGGTAACAAGGCAAAGCACGGCGTTGAGTTCCGCCACTCAGCACGCAATGCCTCAATCCGACGCAAAATGGGGAACGGAGTGTCTGAACACTAGGTTGTCAGGTACTCTCTGCCTACCCTGCTATATGCGAGATACAGCGTGAAGCTAAAACAAACGAACAGACACTCCAATTTCATTTATATATATAGATTATATGTGCAGATTAAACATGGGATGTCCGACTACCAAATACCATAAATAATATGACATTTATACTATAAAAACTCATTTAAATAGCCATAAAGTATTGATATTATTGTACACTAAGCCCACTTGCGCGATCATGTAGTGGTTTATGCATATTGTAGGATTTTCGGTTGTTATTAGATATAAAAAACAGCTTAATCTTTTTAGTAGAGTATTTAGACGCTAGTGTTGAAGCCCTCCGTTCTCTGAGATATTCCGCGTTGAGTAGTGGAATTCAACGTCACGTGTCGTACCAGAACAGAAAAATGAAAATAATTTAAATATAATGATTCGCCTAGTGGACCTAGTGGGAATCGAACCCATAACCAATCGCGTTTACATTTAGATGCTGTTCCATTGTGTCACGATAGCCACGATATTATTTAACATAATATTTTTTTACTTTTATAAACTTAGAGGCAAAATCTTTTCTGTAGAAATATCAAGGCATATGAAGGACTAGTTTCTGCCAACGGATTCGTCCACGTGGTGGGTCTTCACTGAGGTCTTCAATTTGGTTCATTGTATTAACTTAATATATTAATTATAATTTATTTACTAAATATAAAGTAATTTCTGCTTAATTTACCTGAAGTAGTATTAGTTCTGTATTTTACAAAGAGTTTTTCTATGAATATTTTTGTTTGGGGTTTGTAAGACCGATCTCTTCGCCGGAAGTTGGAATCATATCATCTTAATTAAACATGAACATTTTCTGGCGTTCTAGAATTTCCACACAGAAAAACAGTTTTGAATTGCGCAAGGCGCTGTCTATATATAGGCTGTACAATATATATTTTTTTACACCTTCACTCTTTACACTGCGCAGCAGTGTTAAAACACTACGTTCGCCGCTTATCGCATGTATTCGAGACATTACGTGTTAAGTGGTGAAACTCGCGTGCAACGTCTCGCCAGAATGGAACGAAATGAAAATTCCCCTGAGTGGGAATCGAATTCACAACTAATAGCATATACAGACAAACGTTGTCAGTGTATAAAGAATATGTTTTCAAATATTTGGAATTACAAGAGCTTATAAGCTGATCATAAATCAGTATAGTAAATGAAAGAAAGAACGAAAGATTTATAAAATTTTACGAAAATGTATGAATCATGTCTCACACTATATACCTATATTTATACAATTATTTTTAATATAGCGACCTGGTAATAAATCTCTATCTCCCTCAGCTCTCTGGTCTCCGCTGATATTATTGAATAATAAGTCAATTAATACATATTATTGAATATTGAGTTTGGAGAGTGCCTGGGAATTACGACCCAAGTGTAGGTTTTAGGGGCCCCTTTAAAATGCACATTAAAGTTCACCTCCACTGTCCGCGCTCCTTTCTCTACCTAACCAAATTTAAAAAGATCCTACTACTGCCGCCTTCGAAATACTGCGAAGCTGGAGTGTCTTGGTAGTCAGAAAGAATCTACTATCAAAACACTCCATTCGCTTTCTGCCCGAATTCGAGACATTGCGTGTTATATGGCGGAACTAAACACCGCACTCTATCATACCAAAAAAATGATAATAACTTAAATTCTAAATATGTATAATGACAAGAAACTCCTTAGCGCACCATTGATTCACCGTGCGGGTCCCGGGCTCATCGCGTTACAGAGAGAGGAGCTTGGAGAGTGCCTGGGACTTACGACCCAAGTGTAGGTTATTAAGGGGCCCCTTAAAATGCACTTTGATGTTCACCTCTATTGTCCGCACTCGTCTGGCTACCTAACCATAACCAAACCAAAATATATTCTATTAAATTATGAATTCAAAATCGAAACCAAAATTCGACAGTGTGCAGATAGTAAAGTTGGTATAAGTAGAGCAATTTGTAATACACAGCTAATCCTAATTTAACACCACAATGTGTTGATTTAACGAGATACATAAATATATAAGATTTAATTGAGTTATGATTATGGCGATTTTATAATCTCATGTTTAGTGACTTACTGTTATTAGGTTTAGTAGGGATGTGCCTTATTTTAATGGTTCGATAAAAATTTTTTTTTTTTTTTTGTATACTAAATCTTTTTAAATTGTAGCCCTCTAAGATATATGATATATTACTTTAAAGTTTCATCTAGATTAAAAACAAATAATTCAAAGAATAATTTTTGCCCTTAATTAGATTTAAATGTAATAATTGTTTTAATAAAGAAGCTAGCTTGAAGAAGCTTTTTGGTGGTAGGAGGTTCGTCCTCCGTCTGGCTCGCGACCACTATCATGTCAAAGTCGAACCGCCAAATATCTTATGATGTGTTCCGGTTCGATGGCATGTAAGCCAGGTTTTCCCCTTTCCCACCCATCCTTTCCCCAAAATGTGGTGGTTCCGATAGCGGACTACTACATTATCCTCCCTTTCCATCTGTATCCTCTAGGTTGGCAACGCATCTAGTACATCTCTTGTGCTGTAGATGTTCATGGGCGAAGGCAACCACTTACCATCAGGCGGTCCTTCTGCTCGTTTGCCATCCGGTATCCATAAAAAAAAAAAAAAAAAACTTTCATATAGTTTAACTATTTAAAAATCCAGTAAACTCTTTTTGAGGAAATATCAATTATTTATTTAAAATGTATACTTACATTTAAGTTTGTTATTGAAAAAAAAATATTAAAGTAGATGCCATGGCGCAGCAGTATGCACGACTGGTTGTAGGTTCGAATACCACTCGAAGAAATAATAGATTTGTAATGTATATTATATCTAAATACCTTTCATTTATCTGCACTGGTAAGGGTCGGCAACGCGTAAGTGATGCCCCTGGTGTTGCAAGCGTCCATAGGCCACGGTAACCACTTACCATCAGGTGGGCCGTGTGCCTTGTTGCCACCGTCGTGGTATAAAAAAAAAAAAAAGGCAAAGCGAGACATTGAATACCGTTACTTACACGTAATGTCTCGAGTTTTGGCAGAAATCCGCAAACGGAGTGTCTTGACATTAAGTTCACTCTAACGACCCTACTATGCTGGACAAAGCGTGAAGCTGTTTTTTTTATAATAACTGTAATTATAGATTCTCTCAAAATCGATATCGATCACAAGTACTACGTATAATCACATCACTATTCCCTACTATAGTATATTTTAGTCGCACACCTGCCACGATCCGTCTAACGCGACGCGAGTTGTGTTCTGTTAACAACCTTGTTTTGACGTGTTCCAATGTTCAGTTTTCAGAACTGGGAGATTTAATTTTTTGTTAAATATATGCGATGTATCCTAGTAATGTTATAAATGCGAAAGCTTGTGAAGATGAATGTTTGTTAGTCTGTCACGCAAAAACTCCTCAACCGCTTATCATGAAATTTTAGACACATATTCTTAAAGGGCTTAAAAAGGACGTAGGAAACTTTTTATTAAAAAAATATTACAAGAAATATATTTTAGCACACATGATTGTTTGTTCATTTTAATTTTTTCTTCATGTAGCCTTCAAATTAACACATATACGCACTAAAGTATGTAAACTGCCATTGACGCAAGCGATGTCGCGTGTAACAGGTAGTTAAGCAACATTTTCTTGACTGTGACGGCAGGGGTCACAACGGGGTTAGAATACAATTCCCCTCCGCCGCGGGGTAGCGTCCCGTAAGAGGCGGGTATCCCAGTACTTTGGTGGTAGGAGGTTCGTCCTTCGTCTGGCTCGCGACCACTATTATGACATCGCCGACCGACCAATATTATGATGTGTTCCGGTTCGATGGCATGTAAGCCAGGTTTTCCCCTTTCCCACCTATCCGTTCCCCAAAATGTGATGGTTCCGATAGCGGACTACTACATTGTCCTCCCCTTCCATCTGTATCCTCTAGGTCGGCAACGCATCTACAACGTCTCTGGTGTTGTAGATGTTCATGGGCGAAGGTAACCACATACCATCATACCGTGGTCCTTCTACTCGTTTGCCATCCGTTATCCATAAAAAAAACAGTTTAGTGACAAAATCGGAGAAATCGAAATGTTTTAAATATAATATTTCTCTAAGTGAGTATCAAATTAGACACTTTCTTACTATGTCAAGATATAACGATAAAAGAAGTTAAAGAAAATTACACATTTCATGTAAACTAGAAGCAAGTTTCCATGTCTATTTTCAGATATGGTACACATGTTTTTTCCTATGATTTATGACTGTAATTAATTTTGTAAGGTTTTAATTAGATTCGTACCTATCACAAGCCGTGCCAACTCCGTTGTTTATTAGGAGGCGCTGTTATTAAAATTATATATAAAATACTGTTGGATAACAGTTGTACTTTTTTGAGATAAATAAATATAAACTTTATTGTTAAACAGAAATGCTAAAAGAAAACCGAGTGTCTTAACACTAGGTTAACGTGTTCTCTTTGTCTACTCTGCTCTGCACGGAATACAGCGTGAGGGTAAAAAAAAATGTTTTTGACATACTTTGTGAACCAAAATGACACTTCGATCTTTACTTTCTGCTTGAATCGGGATGTTGCATGTCAAGAGGCGGAACCCAACGCCGTACTTATTCTTATCAGTGTGGGGAAAACCAAAATATAATCAATCAACTGCGGATTGATCCTACAGCCATTCGTGCATTCAGATGCTTTCTCACTGCGCCAAGATGGCCTCTAGCTTTTTATATAAAAATATACGTTGAAACAAAAACTTTAATTTTAAAAGTTTAATTGCTTAGTTTGACTCTTAAGAAGGGACGAAAATTATATAGTAAATTTGGCGTTAAATATACCGGAGGCAAAAAGAAAAAGAGGCCGCCCGCCTTTGACCGCCACCTTTGGTGGTCCACTATTGTTAGAGACCTGAAACAAGCCCAATTGCCTAAACCGACAACCCAAGATCGCAGGTCTTGGCGCAGAGAGTAATAATATAAGACCCGACCTCAAATAATGAGGTATGGGCTAGAAGAAGAAGAATTGCTTAGACTCTAGAACAAGAAACCCAAGAAGCAATATTCGAATCTGTTGAAAATTATTAAGATTTTAACAAAAAATGAATACCGATTTCAAGTTAAATGCAATAAAACACAACCCAGTAAAAAGTTATGCAAATAAAGAAATGCAATCGAATTGAGAACATTCTCTTTTTTTTTTAAATAATAAATATATACATATATGATGCCTGTCACGGCGCAGAGGCACAAGCGTGCGACTGTAAACGCGACAGCTTGTGGGTTCAATTCCCACTCCAGAAAATGTAAAAGTTTAGTATTTTCACTTCCTAGGTTTGGTAACAAGGCAAGCACGCAATGTCTCAATTCGGCGGAAACTGAGGAACGGAGTGTCTTAACTCTAAGTTCCCAGGTTCCCTCTGCCTATTCTGCTATATATGGGATACAGCGTGAAGCTAAAAATATACTATACCTATAATACTAACTACCGCGCGAATATCTTTATCGAATTCTATCCTCTTACTTTAACATACAAATATAAGTAAAAACAAAACTACATACACAGAACGCAATATCGCCAAATCATAAATAAACAATGAGTTTCGTACAAAATACCCATACATACACATATAGTATGCGAATCGAAACCATTTTTAATTCAGCAAAAATCCCTTAACGGCACTCACAATAGCCAACCTGACGTAGGTGGCGGAATTGTCAGGACGAATACGCCGAATACAGACGCTTGGAAAAAATCACCATTGTGCGGCACGTGAGGTGAATATCTGTATGGCTGTGTTAGAAATTATTCCCGGTAGCTGGCCTTTTTTTCTTTATGTCGCCTTTGATAGAGAAATGTTGGCAAAATGAGTCTTGGGCTTGGATTGCTAAAATTTAGTTTATTATTTTTAATATAGTAAGGCCTGTTAAATGACAAAATATTCTTATCGAACTATAGTGAAATTCATATGTTAAAGTTACATATTTTTTTTTTGCTTCACGCTGTATCCCGCATATAGCAGGATAGGCAGAGAGAAACTGAGAACCTAGTGTTAAGACATTCCATTCCCCACTTTCCACGGAATTGACATTGCGTGCTGAGTGCCGGAACTCAACGCCGCGCTTTGTCTTATTACCATACCCAGGAAATAATAATACTAAACTTTATCATTTCCTGGAGTGGGAATCGAACCCACAACCTGTCGCGCCGCCGCCTGTGCCTCCGCGCCACGACAGGCGTTAGTGCTTAAAGTTACATATGTTTTTGTATTTCTTAACCGACTTTCTAAAATTCTAAATTCGTCTGTATTTGTGTGTTACCGCATACTTTTTACTAAGTCAATCAATTTTGATGATTATGGTGGTGGTCCCTTTACATGTAGTTAAGATCTGACAAGTAGTTTTTGAGTTCTTCATTTTATTTGAAGTAAAATTGCTTTTTAAAATTGTAATTATTTTCAATTGATTTTTTTTTTTTTTTTTATGAATACCGGATGGCAAACGAGCAGAAGGACCGCCTGATGGTAAGTGGTTACCTTCGCCCATGGACATCTACAACACAAGAGATGTACTAGATGCGTTGCCAACCTAGAGGATACAGATGGAAAGGGAGGATAATGTAGTAGTCCGCTATCGGAACCACCACATTTTGGGGAAAGGATGGGTGGGAAAGGGGAAAACCTGGCTTACATGCCATCGAACCGGAACACATCATAAGATATTTGGCGGTGCGTCTTTGACATGATAGTGGTCGCGAGCCAGACGGAGGACGAACCTCCTACCACCAAAAATGAATTTGAATATTACTTATTGCATTTCTTGCTATATGCAATTTTTACATAGCTTTTCTTAACAAAATTGTAAAATATTTATTATCTCACTAATTTTAATTGTATGAATAGTTTTATATCAGCTTTCCACTTTATTCATAATACGTTCGTCATAATATTTCTGTTATTCATCCTTCTATGAATATGATATTCCTATATTCTTCCTCTATGAAACAATTGTAATTCTAGAGTTATTACTTTAAAATTATCAACAAAATAACTAATTTCAGCAATAAATACAACAATTATTATAAAAACATGACACTAAATAAATTAAAAAAATCTTAGAACATATCCAGTAAAAGGTAATTAATTCCGTGTTCTTCATAAACCCCTTATTGGTTCGTATTGTGACAGTTTTTAGGGGTCCCTAATCAAAGATTTATCCCGTACAGGTGTAATACCTATTTCATCGCTTAATTAAATATTTAAGATAATAAAGTCACTTTGTCGACGCTATCTTATCGTAGTCTGAAGCCTGTCGTGTCGCAGAGGCACAAGCGTGCGATGTATGTCCTGTAATCGTGAGTAGTTCTGGGTTCGATTTCCACTCCAAGAAATTAAAATACGAGTATGTATTTTTTTACCTTCACGTTGTATTCCGCACATAGCAGGCTAGGTAGAGGAAACCAGAGAATCTAGTATAAAAACACTCCGTTCTCTTTTAACATTTCCCTTTTCCACTTTCCGCTGAATTGAGGCAATGCGTGCTAAGTGGCGGAACTTAACGCCATGCAAGTATGGCCTTGTTACCAGAACGACCGACGACGACGACGAACGCGTTTACAGTCGTACGCTTAAACTAAAACGCGAAAGGTTATGGGTTCGATTCCAGGATATGTAAGTTTGGTATTTTCATTTCCTGAGCTTGGTAACAAGCCAAAGCGCGGCGTTGAATTCCGCCACTCAGCACGCCAAGCCTCGATTCGGCGGAAAGTGGGGAACGGAGTGTCTTAACACTAGGTTCCATCTGCATACCCTGCTACATGCGGGATACAGCGTGAAGCTATGTATGTATGTATGTATTAGAATATTACTAATATTCCGACTCTATAGTATTGAGTGAACATGATATAAACGAACGCTTCATACGAACGTCTCTGTATAGGACTACATGAAGCGCCTTTGAATGCGATACATTGCTTAATTAGCCACAGCTTAACAAAATAGGTCTAAGTTGATTTTATTATAGTTTAAAATTTAAATATAAATAATTAATATTGAATATTTAATCTTTAACCGATTTTCGAATATGGAGGTTTTGTAATTCGACTGTATTTTTAATGTGTGTTACCGCATAACTTTATATTGAGTGAACTAATTTTCATGATTTTTTAATTTATGATAGCTAGTGTTTCTGATATGGTCCTATTTAAATTCAGTTAGAAAGTAGATCTAAACGTAGTACGAATGTAGTTTAGGTGGTATTGTTTTTGAGTTATTCGTAATTATGTTTTAGTGCATTTTATTTAAAATCAGTTGTTATTTGTTAAATATTTTGGTTTTGATTGTATATTGAAGTTATCTCACTTTACATTGCTATTTGTAATTAGGCACTGTAGTGATATGCAAATGGGTATCTCAATTTCATATTATCGATACAATACAAAAGTGTAAATCACACATTTAGGAAACAAAAAACATTTAAAAAAAATGAATAGAACCCGAAAAAAATAACTCGAACCCGCGCCTCTTGGAAACCGTCTAAAGCTCTGAGCACTAAGCGCTATCCATATTGTAAAATACCTAAATATATTTAATAGAGGATTAATGACTACTTAATTCTAATGATTATCTTTGTAGTGTAGCCATTTATTTAAATCAAAATACATACATAAGTTATTTTTTTTAGCTTCACGCTATATTCCACACATAGCAAGGTAAGCAGAAGGAACCTGAGAACCTAGTGTTAAGACACTCCGTTCCCCACTTTTCGCGGAATTAAGACATTGCGTGCTGGGTGGCGGAACTCAACGCCGCGTTTGGCACACTAGTACGAGAAAATGCAAAAATTAAAAATATTTAACTATACTTAAAAAAGTCTTATAAATACTTAATATTTTTATACCCTGGAGTGGGAATCAAACCCACAACCTGTCGCGTTTATAGTCGCACGTTTGTGCCTCTACGCCACGACTGGCCTCAATATACATACTACAATCAAATGAATACAAAAACGTATATTATTGTGTTATTCTGTAACCTTTACTCATTTCATATATTACCTCTTGTATCCTTCTATCACACTGTGCAAGAAATACGTATGTTTAACATAAATAGAAAAAAGGCTTCAAAGAAAATACATTAAAATGTACAATTGTTACGAATAACTCAAAAACTACTCATTAGGTCTTGACTAAATTTATTTGGAACCATATCATATAAAAAGAATCATCACATTGGTTCATCTTTTAAAAATTTATGCAACACACAAAAAACAACCCAGGAAATGAAAATATTTAATATTTCTAATAATTTATAATTTAATGTTTTCATTTCCTCGCTCTGGTAACAAAATCCAGTGGAAAGTGGAGAACGGAAATGTGCAAAGAACGGAGTGTCTTAACACTTGGTTCTCTGGTTCTCTTTTGCTGAAGCTAAAATAAGGTCCCTTCGGTGTAAGAGCTTCTCATCTAATTAACACTACAAAGCGGTTTTTTGTACGTAAATTTGTAGCCAAAATAAATATAAGTAAAAGCTTTTAAGGGCTTCGAATAACTTTTAACAGTGTTGTTAGAACAAATGTATTTTTATTAGAGAATTTAACTAATTTATAATTAAATAAGAATTAAGGAAGAATTAAGGAGGAATTAAACATTGATTGTAATTACCTTTTTAACTAACTTAGACGCCTCTCGTGGCGCAGAGGCACAAGCGTGTGACTGTAAACGCGACAGGTTGTGGGTTCGATTCCCATTCCAGGGAATGGAATTTTTCATTTCCTGGGTTTGGTAACAAGGTAAAGCGCGGCGTTGAGTTCCGCCACTCAGCACGCAATGCCTCAATTCAGTGGAAGGTGGAGAACGGAGTGTCTTAACACTAGGTTCCCTCTGCCTACCCTGCTTTATGCGGGATACAGCGTGACGCTATGTGTGTGTATTAAGATTTTAACAAAAAAAAAGAGATTTCAAGTAAAATACAATAAAAAGTAAAATTATTACGAAAAACTCAAAAACTAATTGTCAAATCTCAACTAAATTTAAATAGGACCATCCGAAGTACTAGATAAAAGGAGGTTTTCAATTCGACTGTATTCTTTATGTGCGTTACCGCATTACTTTTTACTGGATTGACCAATTTTGATAACTTTTGTATGATAGCTAGTGCTTCTGTTTTGGTCCGATTTAAATTTAATTAAGCTCTGACGAGTTTTTGAGTTAGCCGATTTTTCTTTTTTTCTTGTTTCAATTTATTAGGATAATTATTATATTTTAATTTTTTATACATTTCTTACCCTCATACTTACATTATTTTTCAGTTTTGATAATAAATATGATATTGTCATAATTTTGAGTATTTCTTAGATTTTAAAAAGGTCGGTGGTTGTAAAATGTGGGTTCGATACCCAATCGGGGAGATGATTGCATTTAAAATATTTTTAACGTCTGTTGTGGCACAGAGGCACAAGCGTGCGACTGTAAAAGCGAGAGGTTATGGGTTCGATTCCCACTCCAGGAAATGTAGTATTTTCATTTCTTGGAGTGGTGACAAGGCAAAGCGCGGCGTTGAGTTCTGCCACTCAGCACGCAATGCCTCAATCCGGCGGAAAGTGGGGAACGGGATTGTTGAAAAAGAACGGAGTGTCTTGACACTAGGTTCTCAGATTCCCTCTGCCTACCCTGCTATATGTGGGATACAACGTGAAGTTAAAAAAAATATCCGCTCTGTTGTCTCCATTTCCAGAGGAAAGCGAAAAACGGAGTGTCTTGACATTATATTCCATTTGACTACTATCTCAAAGTAGAATATGAACTTACTACCATCACGTTCAAACATACCACACAGGTGTACATTTTACTAATTAACTTCCGCATACATAAGATTAATGCTAAGGTATTCACCGTATCAGGTGGTAACGCCCTGACGATTAGTATATCTGACTAATAATAATAGGGAGGAGCTGCAAATTGCGGGATTTCGGACTCGGCGATTTTTATGTTGGCCCAAGACAGGAACTGTTTCCTTTTTTATTTTTTTTTATGGATAACGGAAGGCAAACGAGCAGAAGGACCACCTGATGGTAAGCGGTTACCTTCGCCCATGGACATCTACAACGCCAGAGATGTTGTAGATGCGTTGCCTACCTAGAGGATGCAGATGAAAGGGGAGGACAATGTAGTGGTCCGCTATCGGAACCACCACATTTTGGGAAAAAAATGGGTGGGAAAGGGAAAAACCTGGCTTACATGCGATCGAACCGGAACACATCGTAAGATATTTACCACCAAACAATTCCGTAATGTAATTGTTAAAGTTCTTTTAAGTCAGGCATTATCATAATCTTCATTATATGTCTCTTTAGTTATGAATAACAGTCAAGTCAGTGTACTAACTGATTAACAGACAACGAAAAGTATAAAACTATTGGGCTTGGAGAGTATAGGGGAGCACTCAAAACGGATTTTCTGAATTCTAAAACACGAAATTTTACGTTACGTTACGATTAACGCCTATCGTGGCGCAGAGGCACAAGCGTGCGACTGTAAACGTATAGGTTGTTGGTTCGATTCCCACTCCTGGAAATGGAATTTTTCATTTCTTATTTTGGTAACAAGGCAAAGCGCGATGTTGAGTTCCGCCACTTAGCACACAATCAGTTGAGTGGAAAGTGGGGAACGGAGTGTCTTAACACTAGTTTCCCTCTGCCTACCCTGCTATATGCGGGATACAGCGTGAAGCTATATCTGTATGTATGTATGAAATTTTACGTTTGACAGTTGGAGCTATGGAAAAGAAGAATAAAAATAATTGTGGCTAAGTTAATACAATAATAGAATATGCACTAACAAAGCTTCAGACGATTTTTTTTTCTATATCTATTAAACCTTAATATGCAGAAATAACTGAATAAATAATATCATTTTATAAATTATCTATATATTAATACGTGAAGCAAAAACTTTGTTCATAAAACTTAGCACACTTATAGTTCATACTTATATAGTTCATGCTTTGACACACATGTTTATATAAAGTGACATATACGTCGCTAGGCAACGCGTTATTAACGCGTCAACGGGGACACTATTTGTAATAAATTAACTAGTTTTATGTTAGTTTATTAGGTTAAGTTCTTTTATTACTTATTGCAAATAATTGCAAGCTAACTACTCCATATGGGCTATCTATTCATATACATGACAAACTAAATTAGAATAAAAAAGAAGTGTTATGTAATTTTTTTTATGTTTTAATATTTTTAAAGTAGAGGAAAAATCCCCTCATTTAGTATAATTAATATAAGTGTATTCTAAAATTTTTATTTTTAATCTATATACACGCGTTCCGCTTCCACTTGTACCACAGTCTAACATTGCCTGCAACGTTATGGGGTGCGTGTTCAGAATTTTATGAGCCTCCAAATGAACCTGAAACAGTTATTTTTTCCCGAACATCTGTTTAATTATGCCGAAAGATCTTACCAATGGTTTTTCGTTAAATAGATAACGAGAATTCTCTTTTTGTCTTCTTCATTTAGTTTATTATTGCCTTAACTTCATATATATATATACTTAGTTAATTTTATATATCTATATACAAATACAAAGTGACATATACATACATTGCTAAAGACAACGCGTTGTTAACGCGTCAACGGGGACACCAATATACTTAATTTAAATAAAATAAATGTTATGGTTTTGCTTTGATATTGTATGTTGTAGTCATAGTAGCTTGTGGAGATTGGTTATGAGTTCGATTCCCACTCGGGGAAATGATTATATTTAAAAAATACTTTTATATTATGTTTAAGACAAAGCACGGAGTTGAGTTCCGCCACTTAACACACAATGATTCGAATATGGACTAAAAATACCGAACGAAGCGACTTGGCACTAGGTTCTTTCTAACTACCGTCTATATAAAAATCAAAATCAAATAATTTTATTCAAAGTAAGAAGTTACAAGCTTCATTATTTGAACGTCAAATAATTTACCACCAGTTCACTAAATTTAATGCCTGAGACCTGAGAAGAAGCGGCGCAAGAAACTCAGCGGGATTTTTGTTTTCCTCAGTCAGTAATATATTTTGTTACGTCAAACCTGAAAAGTTATTTAATGGCTAACGTTTGAAATTAAGATTAGCTAGTAGGTTAATTTAATCTCCATTTCTAGAAGCAAGCAATTTTAAAACGTATTGAAGTCTTTTAAAAAAGTGGGAAGTGTCATTCGCTTGACGACTCCGAATTCTAATTTCTCTTGCAGAAATAAAATTTTAAAACATCTTTAAGACAAAACACTTTGACTTCAACTTGCTCCAGTATTGATATTGATGATTATCCTCGAAGGTTAACTGTCGATCGTTAAATTTTTTTCTTTTTTTTTTTTTAACTTCACGCTGTATCCCGCATATAGCAGGGTAGGCAGAGAGAACCTGAGAACCTAGTGCTAAGACACTCCGTTCTCTTACAACAATTCCTCCTTTCCGCCGAATTGAGGCATTGCATACTGAGTGGTGGAACTCAACACCGCACTTTGCCTTGTTACCAAACCCAGGAAATGAAAAGACTAACATTTCCTGGAGTAGGAATCGAACCCACAACCTGTCACCTTAACAGTCGCACGCTTGTGTCTCTGCGCCACGACAGGCGATTATACAACTTTTTTACCATTATTTCATCAGTCATTCTCTATTTTTATGATAAATGATGATAGAGTAATGCAAAAATGCATTCTGCTGTAACTATTGAAATTGAACAAACTGTTTGCTAAAAACTTTACTGACTATAATTACCTAGACCGTGGAAATTTAACTCGTTAAGAAAACCAAAAGTAGCCACCCTAAGCTTAATTAGTAATTTCAGAATTGTTTGAGATTCCAGTTCTGTGCTAGTTCCTAGTTTTTATACGAAATCATATTAGTTTTTTAACTGACTTCCAAAGAGAGGAGGTTCTCAATTTGACTGTACTTTTATGTATGTTATCGTATAACTTTTTACTGGGTCAACCAATTTTGGGTGAACATCTATACGATATTATTAGCTCAGAACGAGCGAAAGCAAAGTTCCCCACTACAAGCACTGTACGCAAGCCGAGGTTCGGCTTCACAGGTCGCCTCCCTTGCGACATTGCAGCTTTAATTTGATGGTCACCTCCTAAGAAGACGAAACCAGGGTCCGAGCTCTTTAAGCTCGGTCCCCCACAAAACCCGGTGACGCTGAACAGGCCAATATGGCGAAGAGTATACAACACATTCGAAAAAAAAACACGACGGTAGTTATTTTTAACTATCGTGCTTTGTGGGATAAATTATGAACTTGCGTAGTAAATGTCCTTTAGTTTAATATATTATAAATAGGTTTTATCTTATAAATAGATAAAATTATAATATGGATGAAAATGAAAAAAAATCGATTTTAACAAAAAACAGAACTAACTGGCTCCAGATAAATTCGATCTCGATTCGATTCGAATAACTTAAAAACTACTCTTCTTCTTATAAAAACGAATCATCAAAATCGATTCACCCACTAAAAGGTTATGCGATAACACCTATAAAAAACAGTCGAATTAAGAATTTCATCTTTTTTTGATAATCGGTTAATTACACCAAGCAAAGTACTCAAATAAATATGACAAAGTTTTCATATTACACTAGGTATATGAGAATACAATAAATTTTGTTTCAGTAAATTTAATAAAAACCATTTCGCAAAAACTATACGTAGCCTGTAGCGTTACTATTTCATGTATGGCTAATTAAACAAAATATTTGACTTTAACTTTTTTATTTAAAGGTCGACTTTCATTCGGAGGTTTTTTATTTTAGCTTTGCGCTTTTTTCATTACTGCATGGTAGGCAGAGGGAAGCTAGTGAAAAAACACTCCATTCTCTGCTTTCTGTTTGATTCCAGATATTGCGTAATGAGTTTTAATATCTAAAGATGTGTTCCGGTTCGATGACATGTAAGCTAGGTTTTCCCCTTTCCCACCCATCCTTTCCCCAAAATATGGTGGTTCCGATAGCGGACTACTACATTGTCCCATATTTCATGATTGTCAAATTAATTGATATTAAGAAGAAATAGAAGGCACACAGCCAGTAACGCCTTCTTCGTTACCAGCTTAAATAATAATGCAGACAATTCCAACATTAAAGCTTTACACGAAAATTAATAACATAGCAATTAAAACTTTAGTCAACAAAAATTAACGTCCCTCGACAATAAAATTAAAATGTAAAATTTAGGAGTTTGTGTCATAAAAATAAACTCTTGGAATATACAACAAAAAAAGTTTTTTTTTTTTTTTTCAGCTTGTGGCTTTATCTCACAAAGCAGGGCAGCCAGAGAGAATCTACTGTGAAAACACTCCGTTCTCCTCTACTTCGCTACCTCTACGCCACGCCATCTGACTAAAGTGGCGAATAAAAGAAAGCAAAGCTGAAAGCAGCTTCACGCATTATCCATAGCAGGATACATAGATATCTACAACACTAATTTTCGTAATTTTTAAATGATTTCTGTGCCACGTTTTGTATGCCACGTTTTCTATGCCACGCTTTGTTTGCCACACTTTGTATGCCACACTTTATATGTCACAATATGTAAGAGGCCATTATTTTAAACCTAGTTTCTGTCTAATTCGATACATTGCGTTTTACGTGGCGGAACATCATCATGGTTTGCCCTACCAGAGAGGTGATATGAAACTAATTAAAATAATCATAACCCGAAGTGGAAATCGAATCCACAACTAATCGTATTTACAGTCAAACACTGTCACTATGCCACGATGACCTCATAAATAGATTTTTATTCATTAAAGCATATGAAACATACTCATGTGCAAACTAATTTAGACTAGAAATGTCATAAAATGTCATGAGAAATATACAGAAACAAAAATTGAAATGACTATGAAGCTTAAAAAAGAATGTCTATTTCATATTTAAACCGACTTCAAGAAAAGTGGAGGTTCTCAACTTGACTGTATTTAGTTCAACAAGATAATTTAAGGAGAAGATCATATTTAAATCTTTATTTTCATTACTCCGCTCTGGTAATACAAAGCATAGCGTTCACGTAACGCTCGCAATTTCGAATTGATCTTCGAATTTGCGAACCAGTACCGAGGCGTCCATACAACACGGTTCCCGTGAGTTTACTTTCGGCCAGGAAAATGTGGAGCTCAAATTGTAATTGAGTTTGCAAAAAAACAAGGTCAAGAAACCTTTCTTGTGATAGGTAAAAAAAAGGTTGCATGAAAAATATTGGATATAAAATACCAAAAAACAAGCTTTGACATCTAAAACCCCTTAAAAAAAAGGTTATCACCAAAATTCTATAGTGAAATTACGAAATAACTTTACATCCTATACCGGCTTCTCTAAATTTACCGGCTTGCAAAAATTTTCTCGCCCCTGCGGCGAACGTCTTTTCACTAGATTCCCTATATCTTGCAATGATTTTCATTTCCGCGTTAATTTCCATTTTTTAATTTCAATTAAACTTTAATTGACATAATATGTTAATTATTGCTTTAATAATAGTTAATATTATTAAGCGAGAAATACATATATAATGAATATGTTAGATTTACTCTGATCGCAAAACGATTTTATGCAAATTGTTCTAATTATTTGAAATAATATATATAGAATTTGAATCGCATCACATTTTCACTCATATTTAATCAAATTTATACAAGCGTTTAAAGCAGGAGTTTTCAAAAAGGGGGGCCTTTCAAAGAGGGTATAGAGATCTCTATCTCTCCTTTGATCTGTTAAGGATTAAAAAATCATTTATTTTTATTTTATTTTTCTTAACTTGCTTATTTAACTTCACGTTTTACCCCAAGCGGGGTAGTCAGAGAGACCCGAGTGTCAAACGCTACGGTCCCTGCGTACATCTTACAGTCGACTACAGTTGTTAAACTCTTCATACATGCTTTTCGGAGGGTCTTCATGCTTTTTTTCACGACTTTCCTCCAGTATAATTGACACTGTGTCCTCGAAGTAAACCGAAGTCTCCCCCTATCTCTCTTTTTATTTTTCAATTCAATAAAGAACAACAGCTTTACGGATTACAGATTATTCCGCATAACAGGGTAGTTAGTTAACTCAGTAGTATTAAAACCCTCCGTTCGCAACTTTCGGCCCGAAATCGAAATATTTTTCAATAAAAAAAACATTAACATTTTTTTGTATGTTTTTTATAGTCTTTTGAGCCTCAACAAAAGAAAACTTGGGAATCCCTGGTTTAGAGGACAAATATTAAAATATTACGCCTGCAATAATAATATAGCAATTATATATATAGTAATATCAGCTGTATGCGCCTGTAAAATTATAAAGGCAATTGTGTGTGCGGCTATTTTGCAATGATTTAGTTTTATTCATAAAATAGCAGTTTCCTGCTTTTTCACGTTTAAGTGGTTAATGTAGTGTCTAAACACTCTGTTCATTGACAATGTTAACATTGCGTGCTGAGAAGTGAACTCAACGCTGCGTTTTGACTTTTTAACGTTTTTTGACTATCGAACCTACAACCTATTGCTATTATAGTTAGACGCTGTCCCACTGCGCCATGATGGCTCCACTTCATACTGGCCTGGATTAATTTGATCGTCGTCATTTTCGTCGTCATATCAGCCGTGCATTCACCCACTGCTGGACATAAGCCTCCCCCAAAGATTTCGATCGATCGCATCCAGAAACTGACATTCAGGTCAGTTCATCATTTGATCATAATCTATATTATTTAAAAAAGAAATTTGAAGCAAGATTTTGTACCATTTTTACTAAAATTACGCGGACGGAGGAGCATGAAACTTGGCACACTTATAGTTTACATAGCGAAGGAGCGCAGAATGATAACGTCTTTTTAATATAATGCATAAAACATATATTAAATTAATAAAATAAATGTTACACACACTACAATGGCTTGACATTCATGTTTATATAAATTGCTATACGTCGTTAGACAACGCGTTATTAACGCGTCAATAGGGTCACTAGTATAACGAAAAACATCTAGTTTATATATATATATATATATACTAATATGGTTTATTTGCATATTCGATTGCAAACATGAAATTATCATATTTATTGCAAATCTCTTGGCATACATTCACTCATTTCATTCCATAAATATTCTCGCCCCTTAGCTTTACATACAAATTTCTAAGAAACCTTTTATTAAAATGTTTTAACATAAAAAAAATTTCACACAACTATGACCTATATTTTTTTAGTATTAAGTATCATAATGCCGTATAATATTTTTGTTTCAGGAAACACTTACCCTATGTACAAAATCGCGGTAATATTTGTAAGTTACCTCCAAAATACTCGACTCACGCGTAAATTCTATAAATATTTGAGTTTTGTTCGCAATGTATGAAAGCTTAAGGTAAAATGCGGTTGGTATACCCGTTGTATATAAAAATTTTATTAATGCTTGAATATGTAGCTTTATGGTCTATTTCGAAATGAAATTTCTTTAAAGTCATTGAGATTCAAAATATAGTGTAACGAAAATGCGTCACATTAAAAAAAAGGGAAGCGTCAAGGCAGACCCGGATGAAACGAAGTTCCTTTCAATTAATTAGCGAAGGAATTGTAATAAAGTTTTATTTCTTTTAAGTTATAATAATATATGTTATAAAATAGGAAGACGAAACAAAAATAACTGGCTTACTTTCTATGAGAGAGAGAGACATACACATAAACAGGCGCATGTCACACTGCTTACAACTATAACAAAAAGTGTCGTTACACCTTTTGGTCTTAATATTTTCCGTCTAGCTCCGTTTCGCAACGCGCGATAATGAACTTCGTTCCAAAAACTAACACATGAATGTGCACGGGAAAATAGAAAATACATTACACAATATTCAATTGCTAATAATTAATATTTAGTACTTTCATTTCCATGCCTTGGGAACAAAGCAAAGCGCGACGTTCAGTCCCGCCACTCAGCACGCAATGCCTCAATTCGGTGGAAAATAAGGAACGAAAATCTTATAAGAACTTAAAGCTAAAAATAAATAAATAATAATATAATATTAAAATTCTCATCATTCTCATCAAAAGCTGTACCAACAGTCAGCCTCTTTTGGATATTTATATGTTGGGATATTCAGAATTAATAATTGTAAAACGGCTGACTCTAACCTGAAAATTTAGTTGTCAAAATCAAAAATGGGTATGGGTATGGGTGAATTGAACGAAGTCGCGAGTTCCGCTAGTATATAAAGAAAGGAGTAATGAAAATTGTTTAAAGAATCCCCCGAATGGGAATCGAACCCTCGACCGATAGCATTTTTTTTTAGCTTCACGCTGTATCCCGCATATAGCGGGGCAGGCAGAGGGAACCTGGTGTTAAGACACTCCGTTCCCCACTTTCCCCCGAATTGAGGCATTACGTGCTGAGTGGCGAAACTCAACGCCGCTCTTTGCCTTGTTACCAAACCCAGGAAACGAAAATACTAAACTTTTACATTTCCTGGAGTGGGAATCGAACCCACAACCTGTCGCGTTTACAGTCGCCTGCACCAAGCAAGGCGTTAGCATATATCCATGTATGTTACTATAATACGTAAATAATAATTTTTACCTAATTTCAAACAAAGTTTGCACACAAGAGTGAACTGGTAACCACAATCCCGATAGCGTACAGTGTATAATCCGCGTAAACGCATCAATATCCTCATCAACCCTAATTTGACATATTGTAACCGGTAATATGCGGTAAACCATAGGTTATGGAATTAATTATAGCTAATATATGACATTCTAGGCCAGAGGTTCTCAACTAAGCGGGAAGAGAGGTGTGAAATTTATTTGTATTCTTACAGTGAAGATAGTGCTGCAGTCAAGTATAGGTGACTTAATTGTCACATTGAAACTAGCTTTAGTTTAAGATTTTTTTAATATTTTTTTTAGCTTTACGCTGTATCCCGCGTATGGCAGGGTAGGTAGAGGGAACCTGAGAATGTAGTGTTAAGACACTCCGTTCTCTTTCAACAATTCCCTTCCCCATTTCCCGCCGGATTGAGGTATTGCGTGCTGAGTGGCAGAACTCAATGCCGCGCTATGCCTTGTTACTAGATCCAGGAAATGAAAATACAAAATATTATTTAAAGTTTTCATTTCCTAAAATGAGAATCGAACCGACAACCTGTCTAGTTTACAGTCGCATACTTGTGCCTCTGGACCATGACAGCCGTTTCAAATAATAATAATAATATATATTTATTTCTCAACACAGTTTAAATACATAGTTAGGTATTTATTTAGGCACATGTAATATTCTTTTTTTAGCTTCACGCTGTATCCCGCATAGAGCAGGGTAAGCAGAGGGAGCCGGAGAACCTAGTGATAAGACACTCTGTTCTAATAAGATTTTCATTTTCTACTTTCCTCCGAATTAAGGCATTGTGTGCTAAGTAGCGAAACTCAAGGTTGCGATTTACCTTGTTATCAGAGGGAGGAAATGAAAATACTAAACTTTTATATTTCCTTATTATTTATTTATGATAATATATTTAATATTTTCATTTCCTGAAATGGGAATCGAATTCACAACCTGTCACGTTTTCAGTCCCAAGCTTGTACCTGTGTGCCACGACTGACCTCTATTGATTTTTTTTTTCGATAATATAAAGTTTGTGTGTTAGAATTGAAGTGAAAGTCTTTTTTTTAAGTTATGTACGTTTTTTATTTTTGTGTATTGGAAAATTATAGAAGTGGTATGTAAATATTATCTAATATATGGGGAACTGTACTAAAAGGAAGGTTGGGAAACACTGTTCTGGCTACAGTGTCGAGCTAGAATACGTTCACGCTGTCAGTTTATTATGACAAATATAGTTTTAAATTTTCTTTAGAAAAATTTTATTGTTGGTTTCACTGCATGTATATATATTATTAACTGATTTCGAAATGAAAATAATTTAAATAAACAAAAGGTAATAGGTAGGTAAGGTAGGTTTTCATTGTTGCCTCTAATAAGACAAAGCACGGCATTAAGTTCCTCCACACAATATCACGGTCCAACTTAAAGAAATGTGTGAGTGTTTAGACACCACATTCTCTACTATATGAGAAAAATCATAAAACTACTGAATTCAACACAAAACAACCAACAAACGTGATTCCAATATCTATTTCCCATATCATTTATCCTTATTTAATCTTATGCTATTACACATACGTTATGAAATAACAAAACCTGACTTTCACAGGATCAGAACGAGGAAAACGTTCATTTCAAGGGACATTTTGAGTGATGGGTGACCCTATTAAGAGGTCGGGTCAACTAGTCGACGCATTCGGACGTAATGTGGAGACCAGATTAATAAAAGCTCCATGGTTCACGAAAGCTTAGGAAATCTCAAGGCAAATCTGAAAGCTTTGGGGGAGAGAAGGTCAACGATGTTGGTTCGTAAGCATTACGCGGTTGAGAAAACAACCTTAATATGATAGACAGGAGTATTTCGATTTGTCTGTGTCAAAAGAGATTGACTTGTTTTATATGATAAAGTTTCTTATTATAAAAAAAATTGCTTATATTACTATTCCTTTTAAAAATTCCAAATTTTAATTATATATTTTTCTCAGTGAGATTTCCTACACCATTATGTAACTAGACACATAAATAATAAATAGAAAATCAAAATTAAAATATTCTTTATTCAAATAGGCTGTTACAAGCACTTTCGAATCGTCAATTTACAAAAGATGTCAGTCGTGTCAGTCCTAACGGAAGCCACCGGTTCTGAAGGGAGTTCTGCTGAGAAGAGCCGGCAAAAAAGTCAACAGTTGCTCTTTTCATATATATATATATTTTATAATGAAAATAATAGCAATAAAAAAGTGTGTTCAAAGAAAATATATTAAAAAATATTGCGTGTAACTAAAAAACTCTACTTATCAAATCATTTTAAAACGGGACCTCATCAGAAGCACCAGCTATCATATGAAAAAAGAATCATTAAATTTGGTTCACCCACTATAAAGTTACGCGGTAACACACAAAAGAATAAACAATCGAAACGATAACCTCCTCCTTTTTAAAATCGATTAAAAAAAAAATATTTGCAAACTGTTTTTTTATAAGCTTCAGTTTCCATGAAACCACCATAGAATTAACATTTGTATCAACATGGCCGGGTTTTAGTGCAAGGCGATCATACTTTATGATATTTTTATTTGTTTCCCCTTATTAGGTATATTTTGGAGTTTTGTTTTTCATTTGCTCTGTTTTATGATAGTTCTTACCACTGTATTAGGTATATGGGGAAAAATATTCAAAATTTTATATACTGTGGCTTAGTGAGGCATGTTTCAAGTATGTTATATAATGTTCTCGACATACTTTACGTGTGTCTGACTTCTGGATCGAGAATATTTTGGTTTTATTTCTTTTAGCTTCACTTTTTTCAGCACAGCAGAGTAGTCGGAGAGAACCCGGTGACAGGACACTTCGTTTTTCTCTTTCTTTCCGAATTCGATACATTGGACAGAACGGATAGGTCCAACATTTTTTCTTACGTAAGGTGGAGACACAATCACAAAATTTATTGCGCCACGATGCCGTATTCTAATATTTGTATAAAGTAGCGCAAAATCTTGAGACATATTAATATTATATAAAGAAAATAGCTGCACAGCATGGTAATCAGAGAGAACCTGAAATCAAGGCACTGACGACGAACGAATGACGTTTGCTGTTTTCCACCCGAATTCAAGATCCATCATATATTGCGTTTTAAGTGTGAGAACGCCTGTCGTGGCGCAGAGGTACAAGCGTGCGACTGTAAACGCGACAAGTTGTGGGTTCGATTTCCACTCCCGGAAATGGAATTTTTCGTTACCTGGGTTTGGTGACAAGGCAAAAGGCGGCGTTGAGTTTCGCCACTCAGCACGTAATGCCTCAATTCGGCGGATATGGGGAATGGAGTGGTTTAACACTAGATTCCCTCTGCCTGCTATATGCGGGATACAGCGTGAAGCTATGTATGTGTGTAAGTGGGAGAAATCAACGCTGCGCTATATCTTACCTTAGCAGATAAATGAAAATAATATAAACATATCCTCATTTATCGAATGAGAATCGAACCCACATCCAATCGCGCTTGCAGACACTCGCGCTTGTTCCACAGCACCACGATGACCTCTAAATATTATATATAATGTATAAAAAAGTAAAATTCTTTGTCCGATCTTAAAAATCAATTATACGCTACAGTGTCCTGAACAAGGGTAATATTATGCTTTCATAAAAGAAATTTCAGACGTATTCATCCGCTTTGCCCTGCAATATTCGAATTTCTCTAGGGATATCACTCAGCTCAAAGTGGACTCATTCTTGCCACTGAAAGTTTAATAGCACGCATTGCTTACTGTTCTATGTATACCTTACAGGTTTACTTTACCTCGGTGGCATGTAGGTAAGATCTTGAAGATCAAAGGTTGATATTTTTTCTCTTGCCATCTTGCTTGTGTTCTTAAAAAGTATTTGTATGCTTTATACAGCAATGGAGAACTTAGTGTGAAGACACTACGTCCGCATGTCGCCCGTAGTTGAAACATGGCGTGTCAAATGGAGGACTTCAATACCGCGTTATGTCCTACAAGAAGATCACTTCCTCGAGTGGAAATCGAATTCACAACCAATCGCTTCTACGGTCAGACACTGTCCCACTGCGCCTTAATGGCCTCAAAATTGTATCCAGTTTTTTAGTTTTGACATGCACCTGCGTATACAACTATAGCTTCAGCTACAATAATTAATAGAGATAAATCACTACGTATATCCTAAGCAGAAACCTTTATAACAAAGTTAGAGAGATATTAAAAAGATATAATCATCAGAATACAACGTAACAAAGAAATTAAAGCTAAATTGGAAAGGTAAAGGAATTTCTAATTTTGGTTTCTGTCCCGGCATGTCGTAAAGACATTTACCGCAAGATGATGATGACCCTCATCGCTTTTTCCCCATAGCAGGCAGAGAACGCTGTGCTAAGACTCTTTGTCACTTACCGCCCAAATTCGACTCTTGCGTACTAAGTGGCGGCAAAGTAACAGGCAACTGCTTTTACAGATAGATAGACTGTTTCACTCCTTACCTCTAAATTGTATATAGACTTTTTTTAATTTTGACATACTCATGAGTACTAGCCATAACCCATTAAGTTATTACAAGTGTCCCCGTTGACGCGTTAACAACGCGTTGTCTTTAGCAATGTATGTATATGTCAATTTAAATAAAGATGATTTTCAAAACATGGTAGTATCCCTAACATGTATTTTATTAATTTAATATACTTTTCATATATTATTTAAAAAAAATGTTAGCATTCTGCACTCCTTCTCTGTAGAAACTAAACTCGTACCAAATTTCATGCTTCTTCGTCCGGGTAATTTTCGTAAAAAGGGTACAAAGTTTTTGCTTCACGTATTTATATATAGATTTGCAATAAATAATAGTGATAAATCACTACGCATTACCAAACAAAAAACTAATACCTCCATGATATTAAAAAGATATTGTCATCGGAATACTATAGAGCACCCCACTCGAGGCAACGTAATAAAGAAGCCAAATTGGGTAAATTCTAATTTTGGATTCTGTCCCGGCATGTCATAAAGACGTATACAGACGGTTCAAGTACTACTAAGTATTAAGCGTTTTATGAATTTTGCATAGTACACGGTTATTTGAGCAGATGTCGCCACTGGCTTATTAAATTTTAGCCGCTCGTTAGGTTTGTGTGTTGTATTTGTTATGTGGTGCTTCTGTTATTTTATTTTAATGAATATGTAAGTAATGCCTGTCGTGGCGCAGAGGCACAAGCGTGCGACTGTAAACGCGACAGGTTGTGGGTTCGATTCCCACGCTAGGAAATGTAAAATTTTGTATTTTCATTTCTTGGGCTTGGTAACTAGGTAACGCGCAAAACTCAACATGCAATGCCCCAATTCGGCGGAAAGTGGGGAACGGAATTGTTGAAAGAGAATGGAGTGTCTTAACACTAGGTTCTCTGGTTCCCTCTGCCTACCCTACTATATGCGGGATACAGCGTGAAGTTAAAAAATATATATATATGTAAGTAGTTATTGTATAGCTTTATTTAATGCGCGGCGTTGAGTTTCGTTGCTTAACACGCGTTTCGCATTTGGATGGAAAGCAGCGACTCCTCCTCTGGTGATGTTGATTTACTCCTCTGTCGTTGTAGGTTATGGGCGAAGGTAACCACTTACCATCAGATGGTCCGTCTGCTCCTTTGCCAACTTATATCAATATTTTTTTTTTAATTAAAAAAAGCGAACGTAGAGTTCTTCACTAGGTTCTCTCAGACTACCCTGCTATGTGGGATAAACGTGAAGCCATTTATTTTAGATCTATTATTAGGTACTAGAGGCCATCAAGGCGTAGTTGATTAGCATCTCTGTTTCAACTCACGGGAGAGTCATTATAAAAAAATAATTTTCCGCCACTCAGCACGCAATGCCTTAATTTGGCGGAAAGTGCGGAACGGAGTGTCTTAACACTAGGTTCCTTCTGCCTACCCAGCTAAATGCGGGATACAGCGTGAAGCTATGTATGTATGTATGTAGTTTCACGCTTCATCCAACATAGCTGAGTAGTCAAAAAGAAACTGGTGACTTTGGTCTCTGCTTTCCATCTGTATTCAAGGCATTGCGTGTTGAAGAATCTTAACGCCGTGCTATGTATTACCAGAGTAGAGAAAGTAAATGTTTGCAAGCTGATTTTTTGTTCATAATCTTCAGTATATATGAACCAAACATAATATTAGCATTTGTATCAAAATTGACTTTCCTATTGGGTTTTAGCGCAAGGCGATGATTTAATGATATTTTATATGTTTCCCCTTAAATAGGTATCTTTGGAGTATTCTTTTTCATTTTTTTCTTTTTTACGTTAATTTTTACTACTGTATTAAGTATATGGGGAAAAATAAAAACCATCCATTGTGGCATATTAAGAAATAATATTCTTGACTTACTTTAAATGTGTATGGCCCAGAGTCCACAGTTCGAAGACAATATTTAAAGTTCTTTTATTTTTTTTCTTTCATCCTCATTTTTTTTTCGCCATAGCAGTGTAGACAGGTAGAACGTAGTGACAGACACACACATATTTTATTTTCTGATCTAAGCAGGGAAAACTTAGGGAACATCACTCATTTTTTTTGAATTGCTAAACCCAGCGCGACACTCAATACGCTCCTCAAAGAGTGCCTTAAGGAAGATGTAAGAATATGCTTAAATTCTTGATCTACAAAAAGCTACGCTATTCAAGGCCATCATGGCGCAGTAGGACAGCGTCTTACGCAATTGGTTGTAGGTTCAATCCCACTCGTAGGATTGGTTATATTTAGAATTATTTTCATTTTTCGTATCTGGAGTTCCGTCATATAACAAGCAACGTCTCGATTCGGGCGGAAACTGGCGAACGTAGTGTCCTAACACTATGTTCTCGCTGACTACTCTGTTATGAGTGATAAAGCGTGCAGCTGTTTTTTATGTACAATTTTATTTTCTAAAAAAATTAACAATTTTATTTTCTAGAAAAATGGTAACATCTGGTGCAATTGGGATGTGTATGTGTGGTTAAGTCCTTTTTTTTAACCGATTTCAAAAAAGGAAGAGGTTCTGTTTTTAGACTGTATTTTTTATGTGTGTTATTGGATAAATTTTTACTGGATTTGACACAATACCAACGAAATTACGTGAAACAGTAAAGTGAGACACGCATAGAGTCGCCATCGCCGAATACGACGTGGTTATTGTTAATATTATTATTTACTAGATTTATGTTATAATTAAAATTAAAAAAAAAAATTAAAATAGATTTCAAATAAAATGCCCTAAAAATTAGCTAGAAACTTCTTAGGAATCTAAGAATACATCAAAAACTACCTATGAGATATTAACTAAATTTAAATGAGACCACTTTAAAAGCACTAACTATCATATAAAAAAATAATAATCAAAACTGATTCACCCAGTAAAAAGTTATGCTTTAACACACATAAAAAACAATCGAATTCAGATTCTTTTCCTTTTCTTGAAATCGGTCAAAACATAATTTTTTTCTATATATAAATCACTAGAGTTTTTTTATATCACAATAGAGTTAAAAAAATTAATTCATTATGTGTGACTATAAATGCAACAAGTTGTGGGTTCGATTCCCACGCTAGGAAATAAAAATATTAAATAATATTTAGTATTTTCATTTTCTCGCTCTGGTAACAAGGCAAAACGAGGCATTGAGTTCTGGCACTCAGCACGTAATGCCTCAATTTAACAGAAAGTAGGGAACGGAAATATTAAAAGAGAACGGAGTGTCTTAACATCACGTTCTCAGGTTTCCTCTGCCTACCCTGCTACGTGCGGGATACAGCAGGTATAAAAAAATCAACTTATTACCCGTTTAAGAAACATAATAGGTAACTTAATTAAATTTCCACCATAACTTGTAGGTAAAGTTTATGCTTTTCATAATAAAACGGGAGCATATTGTATCCCCAAATAAAGGAAAATATATAAATTCAGAGGACTTTATTCACCGTGTCTCATGATTTTTATGGCATTATTATTAAAGGGCCGTACATAAAGTTGGGTTTTTATGACAAAGTGCCTCGCAGATCGCGTTCCCAGATTTATATTCCATTAGCCTTCGGTTTCGGCTTAGAATTCTATAAGTGCTTTTTAGTATTATGTAATTTATATATTTTTTTGGTTTTTTTGCTTCACGCTTTTTCCTACATAGGCAGGCAGAACAAAAGTATAAAAACCCTATTTTTCACTTTTCACGCACGCTCATATTCGATACATAACATGTTGGGTGAGCAGGCTCTCAACTGAGAGTTGAAAATAATTTAAATATTATATTTTTCCCGAGTGGAAATCGAACCTACAACCAATAGCCTATACAGTCGGACGCTGTCCTACTACGCCACGATGGTCTCATACTTACCTATCGAGCTATACTTTAAATTATATTTTATAATCTAACAGATGAAATAAAAAACGCCTGTCGTGGTGCAGAGGCACAAGTGTGCGACTGTAAGCGCGACAGGTTGTGAGTTCGATTCCCACTCCAGGAAATGGAAATTTTCATTTCCTGGGTTTGGCAACAAGGCAAGGTGCGGCGTTGAGTTCCGCCACTCAGCAAGGAATGCCTCAATTTGGTGAAAAGTGGGGAACGGAATGTCTTCACTAGATTCCCACTGCCTAACCTGCTATATGCCGGATACAGCGTGAAGCTATATATATATATAT